>JAHSPW020000011.1:19230762-19808716 GCA_019985065.2 Arctostaphylos glauca | reverse complement strand
TAAAGACTAATCTACCCTTAATTAGATATAGACTAATCTACCCTTAATTAGATATAGACTAATCTACCCTTAATTAGATATAAAATGACGGAATATATATTCACATTAACCTGCTGACACACCAGACATTTCAATACGAACAAAGCAATATCATGCTTCATTCGTTTCCACCAGTACTGCCTCCGCAAGTCCTGATACATCTTTGTACTGTCAGGGTGTACTACAAGACGAGAATGGTGGGACTCTCGAAGTACACTCTCGCGGCATGACTCGGGCACATATACTCTGCCAGCAATTCTCAGCCCCTGATCTGTATGAAGGTTTCATCCATCAACATGCTCACCCAAAGCTAAACGGTCCCCTACTGACTTGGCCTTTGAGTCATTCTGCTGTTTTTCTATCACTCTTAATAACAAAGGTTGGACCGCTGTGCTAAACACGACAGGCTTATCCACATCCGTGTTGAACTGCAAACTCTGCTCACCAATTTCTCCAATTATTTTCCATTCATGCTTAGCTGCGCTAACTAAGTTATGGAGTGATTTTCTACTCAAAGCATCTGCCACCGCATTTGCCTTACCCGGATAGTATTACAATTCAAAATCATAGTCTTCCATATACTACATCCACCTATGTTGTCACATATTCGGATCTTTCTAAGTGAAGATATAATTAAGCCTCTTGTGATCCGAGAAGACCTTAAACCATTCTTTTTACAAGTAGTGTCTCCAACTCTTGAGTGCAAAGATCACCGTTGCCAATTTCTAGATCGTGCGTGGGATAATTGCACTCGTGATTCTTCAGCTGATGAGAACCATATGAGACAACTCTTCCATCCTGCATTAACACACATCCTAGTCCATCCTTAGAAGTATCACAATACACCGAATACCTTTGTCCTTGCTCAGGAATCACCAAAATTGGGGAGGTAGTCAGTCTCCGTTTCAATTCTTGAAAGGAATGCTCACACGCCTCATCCCACAAAAATCGGATCCCCTTACGAGTAAGTTGTGTCATTGGAGCAGCCAATCGTGCAAAATCCTTAACAAAGTGCCGGTAATAGCTTGGTGAGTCCAGAAAATTCTGAATTTCGAGGACACTCTTTGGTCACTCCTAAGTCAATATTGCCTCAATCTTCGATTAATCGACTATCACTCCATCTCTTGACACTTCATGCATCAAAAATTTCACCTTGAAAATCCAGAAGTCGCACGTTGAGTATTTAGCGTAAAGGAAATTCTCCTTCAAAATCTGTAATACAATCCTCAAGTGCTCCTCATGCTCTATTTCCATTGGTGAATAGATCAATATATCATTCACAAACACCACACAAATTGGTCCAAATATTCATGGAAAACCCTATTTATCAAACCCATGAAAGCAACGGGCACATTGGTCAAATCAAACGGCATCACCACAAATTTATAATAACCGTACCATGTCCGAAATGCTGTCTTGGCAATGTCTTCCTCGTTGCCCCCCCCCCCCCCCCCCCAAGGTCATGAGGTCGAATCCCACCAGAACCAATCACTAGGGGTAACTGGAGGTTTGCCTAGTTGTTAACTTCAGAGCCCCGATGACTTGTTAGCATTAGGTTGAGGGTAATCCAAAGTCGTCCAGATACCTCGGCTATAAAAAAAAAGATGATCAAAACCTTAAATTGATCGATCTCAACAACGTCAATCGATCTCAGTAGCCGAAACCCTAAGGTAACCATTCGAAACCCGCAATTTACTTGGCATTGATGAAGATGAAGAAGATGTGGATTTACTTGGTTCATGTTGAGGATGATTAGTATAAAACTATAAATCCTCCATAGGATGAATGGAAGTGCAAGTATTATAATCAGTTGCTTTAGTTATATTTCAAATATTGGATGCTTGTTTTTAGTTAAGTTTGATGTTTTAATTATCCGGTATGCAAAATCTTTTGACCATTTAACACTTGGTACGCATTTTGAAAGTCATTGTCTCAGTGTTTATTATTTGAAGTATTGCTGTATGCTATTTTTGCTCGTCTAAGTGCGCCTTGCTTTAATAAGGCACACGCCTTGCCCTGCGCCTCTTGCCTAGACCCTAACAGCCCTTTGAGGCTCAGTGCACCTCTTGCCCTTAATAACTATGCCTGTACCCAAAAGTTGAGGAATGCCGTGTTTCTACTGGTTCATATTTTGTTTATTTTTCTGCATATGGAAGGGGAGGAACTGCCAATATTTTTTGGTTCCCCTTTTGCACAACTACTTCTCTTCCATTTCAACTGATCATGTCTGTTGTTGTTCTGATCTCTCGTGTCAGGGCATATATGTTCTGTTTGCCTATATTTTTTTGGTACTACGTCATAAATGAATTCACATGCTTTCCTTTTTCTCCCCGAGTATTGAACTGCCAAGATCTGCATGACAGGTTAGTAAGCACAGCAGTTTCCAGGATAGCAGGTGCTTCTACATTGTCTCAGTTGATGGTCGCAAAGAAGATTTTTCCTACCTCAAATGTCTAGAGAACTTCATCAAGGGAAAGTATCCAGATAAGGCTGAAGCTTTCATTGGAAAGTATTTCAAGAAACCTCGTTCCCAGAACAAGGAGCGTAGCTCTGCTCCTCCCGAGGAAGGTGGCTCTGGAAATAGTAAGCAGCATGGTGGTTGGAACAAGGAACGCACTGTTGCTTCAGAGGAAGTTGGCTCTGTGAGCAAGCAGTTTGGTGGTTGGAACGAAAGCTCTGGAAATAAGCCATCTGGTGGTTGCGACAGCAAACTCCCTGCTGCTGCAGAAGAAGCTGGGTCTGAATCCAAGGAGTCTGGTGGGTGGAACAGCGACTGGTCCGGGAACAATAAGAGGTCTGGTGGTTGGAATAGCGAAAGCAGTGCTGCTGCAGTGGGAACCAGTGGTTGGAATAGCGAAAGCAGTGCTGCTTCAGTGGGAGCTGCTTCGGGAAACAAGCAGTATAGTGGTTGGAACAGCGGACAGAGCGTTGTTCCAGAGGGTGGACCTGAAGATAAGCAGTAGAGTTTTGCTGAGCTTATGCAATTTGTAGTTGAACTAGGTAGAAAACACTCCCGAATCATCTGCTGTTTTGATTTGTGTATAAGAAGCAGATGCATGTGATTACCTTTGAACTTTCAACCCCCAAATGAAGTGTCTGTCCCCTTCTTTCGATTGGCGGCAGTTCCTTATTTTCACCTGTTGTAAAACGGTAGTGTTTCCTCACAATGCAAAGGGGGAGTTTAGTTTGCTATTGCTATCAACATCTTCCTTGCTGGATTTACTGATCAGATTAAGGTTCCAATTCATCATCGTTCAACTCCATTGCTGCATTATTACCCTGCCTGCTTTGTTCTATTTTTTGGGATGAAGTCACTTTGACCCCAGTGGTTTGGACCATCTGGGGTTTTACTCCCTTACATTTGAATATCAGCACGCACCAACCTATTATTATTCGTGCAACTTTAACAACTGTTACGTGAACTTGGAAATGACATTCATTGGCCTTGTTTGATTTGCGGATTAGGCGCGCAATACGAATGTGCAACGTCAACAACTGTTACGTGAACTTGGAAATGACATTCGTTAGCGTTGTTTGATTTGCAGATTACCCATGTTTTGAAGTACAAAATACTGAAACTGTTGTTTTGGTTAAGGCGTTTTGCGCTCCGTTCTTTCTGTGTAAGCAGTAAATAGTCACGTTGTCCTCAGAATGAGAAAACTCAGAATAAAACTGTTGCAATCTTCGACCTTCTAGCTCTCAGAACTTAATACAAGGAAAAAAATTGCTTTCTCATGTCAAACGAAAACAGAAGACCAATTCATAGGCAAAAACTGATAATTCAAACTATGTTTTATAAAAAGTTTAATCAAATCAATGATTATTAATTAACGCAATAATCAATCACATGTTTTTTTTTTAATTCAAAAGTGAAGATTTTTGGCAGTTTTATCAAAAGATTTACCTTGGAAAGAAAAATATAGAAAAAGTTCTAGAAAAATGTGGGCCCAAGCATGAGTTCTTTATAACACTCTCCAACAGCTACTAATATTATTTTCTAAAGAAATCAAACAAGATAATTTGGTTTAGGATCATAATTGTTTGAACTTTGTTGAAAGTTGGATTCAATAGTAAAGTAATTACAATTAGCTCACACACACAAATACATAATTTTCACATATATAGTTCTCTCTCTATCTACATATACCACTGTACATAAAGAGGAGAGAGAAAGCCATATTGATAAGTGTCAAAAAAAAATGGAGATTCCTTAATTTATACTTGTTAGATCTCTAATTAATGTCACTTCACCTAACTTGGGAAATTTTATAATTATAGGTCACCTTAGTCTCTGTGTGTGTGTATAAATTAAAATTTATTGACAATAATAGTTCTAAATATGACTCTGATTTAAATTACGGTATTTTTTAATCTAAAATTTGACACAACTTTTGGGAAAAAAAGCAACAAATTGGGAGGGAGGGGTATGTTATTTCGTCCAAGCACTAGTTCGTCTTTTGTCCCCATGAACATGTCCCATATGCTATTTCTCATCTGCAGAGGGAACTTAGCCACAGTACCAGAATATCCAAAATTGAGTCAGACTTCCTTCAAACATACAATGCTTCTTACAAATCAAGAGGGAGTCTAAGGTTATGAATTGACAAAACTTACATTTGGATACCCCAATTTCCTTCAGGTAGGCAATGAATTCCCCACCCTTGAATGAAAAGAATGTCCCAGGTCTTTGATAGCAAAAATATTGAACACAAACACAGACCAAAAATAAAAAGAAAAGAAAAGAGAGACTCTATGCAGGTCTAACCATTTGTTCCTAGAATAAATACAGCAGCTGAGAATTACCAATGATTGGCTTTCCTCGCTCGATAAATTGCAGACAGCTACCAATGACAGGCTATTGTGTAAGGGGAACGCATTCAAGCTCGATGTCAAGCACTCCCCTTTCAACATTCTGCAGCCTCAGAGAGATTTCTTGTTTTACTTTGCCATCTATGAAGGTGATAATACCATCTCTTACCAGAGTGTTATCTTTGCTTGCCACCCAACTTCCTAGCTGGATAGGTTCCCTGATTGAGGAGCTCTCCGAGGCTTTGGCAGCAGAGACCAAGGGCTGAATGTCGATCTCAGCATCCCCCATAAAATCATCGGGTTTGAATGTATCCTTATCGTACACAAGCTGGAAATAAACATCCAAAATGTCCTTACTAAACATTATTTACAGTTACAGAGCAGGAAGCTCTGTGCAGAAAGGCTGCTTTCATCTAAAGTGTTTAGGATGAATAGTTGAGCTTGGCTAGGCTTAGCTTAGTCTGTCTGTTCTGAGGGTTGGTGTAGGCCTCCCCTTTGATTGTTTTATGTGCTCTGAGTTCAGGGGTACGCCCGGTGTTGATGTGGCTTTTTGCTCTTTTTAGTTAATGAATTAAATATAACCAGAAAAAAACATGGTTTGATGTAGTCTCTATTTAATAGTCGTTCTATTTAATGGTTTTTCCTATTTTCTTCTTTTGGAGTGGGGTCGGGATGAGATAAGAATCGACGTTTTTCTTGATATAGTTGTTTGATGCAAGACTTAATGACTACTATATTTGATGCATGTGGGAAATAAATATACACAAAAACATGCAAATTTTAACAAACGAAGACTTGAACCCGAGGACAACCATTTTTTTTTTATAACTAACGTCAAAAGATAGGTCTGTTCTCAATTTACCCATCGCAGAAATCCATCAAGGAGAACTAAACCGGATGTCCTCCAAAAAGGAGATTGATATATGAAGGGAAGATATAAAGTGGTAATGTTGATGATTCTGAGATCTTGTGAATAGCCTAAAGAAGGCTACTATCTGTTCACGTGGACAACTGCCTCCAACTCCTTTATTCTATCCCCTCAATGCAATGCTAAAAACACCTTTATATTATTTCGTGTATGAGTTCATGATACCTAGTGCATAACAAACTTATCTACAGTGTAGGATTTGTTTTTTATATCCTAATCAGGCAACATGCCTGCCAGAATGTATCTTCCTCCTCCACATCGAATGTCAAAACTAAAGCACATTTTGATGCAGCCAGAAAATACATGTGACAAGGCCAATGAGATGATGCATATATCATTAAAAGCAACATTTATATACTTTTTACTAGAAAAAATTGAAGTTCAATAGGAGGAATTTCCCAGAATCAAAGAGTGAATCATGAAGTGAATGTTCTGCGACCTTGGTCAAATATCAATGTCATTAAAGGGATTTGAACCGTACTTTGGAGAGATTATTGTGCAAACATGAACATGAGGCCGACGAAGCCCAAGAGAGTGATAGAAGATTTTCATGAACTGCTTTTACAAATCTGATGCCCACAATATAAAAGTATCTTTGAACTTCAAACGTGAAATCCTAAAGTACTTTTTTATCAAATCCTCTTCTCCAGTCATTTGTCTAGAACAAAGTTCCATTCAACCTTAAACAAACTCTCATTCACATATTGTGGGCCATAGCTAATCCCTTAGAATACACTTCTGCACTTCTCACCAGCATTCGATGGTAGGGATAGGCCATTTGCCCTCATTATAACATCCAGAATTACGTTTAGTGGCAGTGAAAGCAGAAATTTCATTACTCTGGTGTTGGGGGAGGGGTCTTACACCTTTGATACAGAAATTACAAAAAATTGTTCGCTCTTTCATCTTTTTGAGGAAGTAATAGCGATAGTAGACAACCGCTACACTCGAGGAAGTAATAGCTAGCCTTTTCTATTCACTCTAATCTTCCAGTAAAACTTTTTGTCAGTTGAAATGTTCTAAGATTAGAAAATAAATATTTGCTGAGTTAGTATCTAATATAAAAATTCACTAGCTTTTTATGATTAAATACTCACCCAGTGGTCTTTCTCTTTGACCTTTTTTAGTATGGTAAGATGTAGTTCTTTTGGCAAGCAGTTGATTTTTGCATCATATTATGAATGATTTATTTTGCAACGTCAAACCGTGGGTGTCAATCCCAGATTAGCATCCGTAAGGGGTATTCTCATCATAAAAATGGAAAGTACTGGAAACATGAAAACCCAACAACACTAAGCTATTGAGTTCCCACAGATATTATCTTATAGAAGTTTACAGCACAAGCAACTTTCATTGACTATCTTCGAAAAGTATCAACTAGGACAATTAGTTCCACAAAAGGGCACATCTACAATACCAAAGGATGCCAACAATGAGGTTTATCTGTATTAGATGAAGCACAATGACTGAGCCTGTGTTTGAAAATTGGTCTCTCTAAACCACATAGCAAGTTAGGATTTCATTAGAGAATGGACTTACCATTTTTAATGGAGGAATGTTTTGTGGAATTGACAACATTAGTTGTTCATTCCAGACTGGGTTGAGGTTGTTCTTGATGACACGTGTCTTCACTGACTGCAACAAGTTTACAGGGAAAGTTTCAATTCTTAAGACAGCATTGGCTGTTTAATTTTGCTAACTTTTTCTCATCTCTGCAGAGAATATTGTAAATGAGTGCAACAAAGACAAGAACATTACTTGGTGTCCCAATGAAAGGATGACATAAGGATCACTGGTCACTATGTCTCGGACAGCTAGGTTTGTACCTCGGACCACATTGACCTTTATCAATCCGACAAATTCGATCATACCTGCCTATAAATAGTATACAGCAGTAAGCTGAGCATCGAATTCAAACAGTCCATGTAAGCTGGAGATAAAATGACATTGCGTGGCACATGTTAATGCCAAACACAATAAGGGATGCCTCTTCTCCAAAAGCAATTTAAAATCATTGTTTGAAAGATCCTTAGAAACTTAACCAAACAACGAGAATTTTCAACTTCATAGTAGCGATTTGACAAGATCACCTTTGCATTTTGTGTTGGTAGCAACTTCCTTTAAGAATCAGCACCGAAAGGACCATTAAGTAATCTTATGTTAAACAATGAAAAACCATTCATCAGAGAGAATATCATTACCATCGAGTTACTCTTCTTAGTGGCCTTGTGCTCCGACTCCTTCCTTCTCCAGCTATTCCGAAAGGCATGACCAAGACCATGGATCCGGTTGCCACCGATTGTTAGCTTCTCAGAATGTTTCTTATCTAGGGCTGAACCACAACTGTTGCCACAGCGGGAGGATGATGAACAAAAACCAGGATATGGAAACGGACACGACAATTGACCCTCCGAGAGCAAAAATTGTTGCAGCTCATACTTCCTCCTGAGTACCAGAGAAGTGGGGTTTCTTAGTCAGAATGGTTAATCTTGTAGCCCATACAAAGTTCTGAAAAGGGCAGTACATATTTTACCTAATAAAATCAGAGCGCTCCTCTATAGAGGAATCTGGTTTGGGTTTTCTCAAATTGTCGGGAATAGATGCTTCATACTTCAAATTTGCTGTATCATTTCCACCCAAATCCACCAAAGCATCAACTTGTTCATCTGTCCATTCATCTAGATTTACAGATAAAACCTACAGCATAAACATTAGATATAACAAATAAACTCATCGTGTAAGCAACTTCTAACATTATGCTGCCACACTATACCATGATAACTAATTTCATCAATCAGTAGGGGAACAAAATAGACAAGCAGGAAAAGAACAGGAACAGAAGCACTCACCCTCCCTCTTGGCATGAACCCGAACAAACAAAATAATAACGATGATAACATAATTTCCGTTAATTTCGAAACATGCGAATGACCAATTTCTTAAAGGACATGGCTTGGTCATTTTTTATCTTCAACCGGGTGAACTATCTAAGACAACCCTCCCTCATCTTTTTCTTTGTTTGGAGATATATCGGTGTTGGTAGTTAGTCGTAAGGGGGACATGAGCCATTGTACTATGTTACTCCGTTTTGTCTTTCCTATAATAAATACAGTTTGTGTTAGGGTCTTGATTATCCTTACACTTTTCTGTTCTCTCTAACAACATGGTATTAGCGGGGTAATACAACCACCATTCTTTCCTACCTCTCCAAAACCCAACCCCATGTTGTCAACCACCCCTCACATTGCCTCCACTCCTCGCCGATCTCTTCCGTGTCACTACAACCCTTTGTCGAAACCTGATAGTGTTAAATTTAACAATCCAGGATAAATTTTCTATTTTTCATGTGTCATATTTATACAAGTAAAACGATACCTAATTTAGCTATAACCCTAACTAATCTACTATTCTATTTACATAGGAAAACAAATCCTAAACCTAATCTAATTACAGTCCTACACACATATAACTTTAACACTCCCCCTCAAGTTAGTGCAAAGATATCAATCAGACTAAACTTGAACATAATGGGATGAAAACTTTTGTTGTCCAGCCTTTTTGTGAAGATGTCGGCTAACTGATCTTCAGATTTCATAAAAGGCATACATATCGACCCATCACTTAGTTTTTCCTTAATAAAATGCCTGTCAGTCTCAATATGTTTCGCTCTGTCATGCTAAACAGGATTATGAGCAATGTTTATGACAGTTTTGTTGTCACAGTAAAGTTTCATCGGACAATTATTAGACATTCTAAAATCACGTGACAATGTTTGGAGCCACAGAAGCTCACAAACTCTATGAGTCATAGCTCTATACTTAGCTTCTGCGCTAGACCTGCCGACCACTAATTGCTTCTTACTTCGCCAAGTAATTGAATTTCTCCCCAAAATACTTTTTTTTGGTGTCCAAGACTTGGCCAACTTGTTCTTCTTTTCCTAAGGTACGTACTCTTCCAAAAAAGTAGATGAGGGACAGAAAAAAAGAAACAAGGAAGAAAAATAAAAAACTCTTCTAGTGATTTAGAAATGAAGAAAATCAAGAAGAAAAGAGACCAAATCTTCGGTTTTGTCCACTTTTACCATGACCACCTAAATTCTCCACTTAAGGTAAATCATTTTTTATTTAATTTGTTATGTATTTTTATTTTATGATTAGCATATTAATAGGTGATAATTGTATAATAAAAACTTTTGTTTCAAATAAATCTTTATTAAAAAATTTAGTGCATGTTGTATTCATTTTCTGTGATTATAAATGCAATAGTCTTACAATTACTTTTATGCCACCAAGGCTGTGGTGAGTTAAAACGAAGCCATTGTTAAGATAAGGCGGATTGTGACTGAGCCAAGTTTTAAGTGTTAATGTAGAGTAGGCAGTACGTGCCTACCAAGTACAATTCATTTTAAGTTCACCTACGCGCAAATTTCTAAGGATGGTATTTTGAGTTGTAGCTAAAATCCATCAGTACCACATTCATTGAGTTAATCATGAGATTAATAAAAAAAATCTTTTAAACCATTTAGTATAAAGTCGGGTGGATTCAAAACTCTAAGGTTTTCTTTTTATTTGCTAAAAAATTCTAAATTTTCTTACTTCTTAGTAAAATTGGCCCATATCCCAAATCACCAAATCATTTTCCTTCAATTACTTAGAAGTCAATTGTAAGTACTGTAGTAATTTGTTTCACAGTCCCTGAGGTTCGACATCTGTACTTAAATCACTATTCTACTAGCTTTTTTCACATCACTAGAAGCTTGGTTTTGACACGATCACTATGTTACTGTGTTTAGTGTTTTTCATTATAAATATAATGTGTGTTACGGTTTTGATTACCCTAAACACTTTTCATGTTCTCTCTAACAATTCTTCATTGTTGCAACCTCTAACCTTGTGTCAGTGTCTTTGAGAGTGAAAGAGAGAGAAGTGAAACTTCCTCGGTTAAATGGCATTATTTTTTATTGCTTGCATAGCATTGCACAACAATGCAGAAAGAAGCTTCAACATGCAATAACTCATCTTGCAATCGTTTGCAGTGCAATACAAGATAAGGCTTCAATTTTCAAGATTATTTTCCTCAATCATGTTGGCAGTTGGCGTTTTTGTTTTCAATTCAAAGGAATAGGAAAGTAAAAAAGATTAGTGTTCTTTCACTATCACCATTAGTACTCACTAGGGCTCCACAAGCTTTGATATGTCACTCCTTTTTTCTAACTCAAAAGGTAACATTGCAACGTATAGTTGCTGGATCAAGACTCATATTGTCAGAAATTTTATTGATGATCTATTTATCCTTTGTTTCATCCATTGGGGGTTTACTGCAGATGGCTGAAGGCCATCAGAGGAAAAGCTATTTCCTAGCGAATAGAAGATGCTCAGCTCCGCACAACATGGGGATTAAAGCTTTTGCAAAAAACATAGAATAGTAGAAGATCCACCATGCAGAACATGACGATCATTAGCAATTCACAAATTAGATATGCAACCCAGAAGTGCTTATGAAAGCCGGCACTAAACTAAGGAAAAATCTGCGACGGCCTGAAGTGTTCGCATTGTTCTCTCTTTGGTCCAAGTAAAGGCTATGATGAAAAATTGGATCCGGGGCATAGCATATGGAATACAAAATTCTATACTCCTAAGGAAGTGTAATTACTTGTTTGACCGACTGTATTTTCATGGTTAAAAAGAGTATAAACGTGGAAACTCCTGTCGTTGCATGATGCCTCAATATAATGCCATTAAAATTTGGATACTTTCCCAATAAAATTTTTGATTAGAGAACCAGTGGTTAAAACTAATAGTTTTTAATACCATGACGAAATCCAGAGTACTGATACCATACCTTTGATATATGCACTCCAAGGCTTCTATGTACTCCAGAACACTTTATACAAATAAATACTCCTAGGCTTAAAGACCTGAACGCACAAAATAGTACTCATAAGAAAACGCAAGCTTGCCAAGGCATTGAGAAAAAATAAAAGCATAAAAGATGCATACATTTCATGAAACAAAAAATATATCCCACTCAACTAGACTCAGGTTCAGTGAAATGGAAGACTGACAAAGGAACTTTACAACACTCGAATATCAATAAATTCGGCGGAACGCAACATGATATCTTTAGCTAAACCTGGGTTTGAAGAATACAATCAATTTTTTTCTTCCAAAAGAATGCTACTTAAAAAAGCTAACACCTCTCTGCTATCAATGCAATGGTATTTTCTAAGGCTCTAACAGCAAATTCTCTGGCATAGTTTGCACATTCTAACAGGACATATGACATGCTTAACAGTAGATATGATAGCATGTCAGGTAATATTGAAAATTTAAGGCAGGATACAGACAACTTGGCAGTTTCTACGTATTTCTCTGGTACAGTTAACATCAAAATGAACTCGGAATGTGAAAAACATTTGTAGGATTAGATTGGAGGAACACAAACAACATATGGAGATCTACTGTTCAATTATTGAAGGTTCTTCCTAGACCTTCATCTCACCCAGCAATCAAACAATTAATACAAAAGAAAGAGCGAACTTTGATAGCAAACATGTGGTGTTAGATATTCATTACATGGTAAGCGGCAACAGTCGGACTGTCATCCCGTAGTGTTTTCATCAGTTTTGCACGACTTCAAAGTTCAATTGCCAGTTGTTAACTTGATACAACCTACAAAGAGATTGTTGTTCGAGGCCCATGTTGCGAAGAATGGTGATCATTTTAAAAGTTGGACAAAAGATAGAACTGGTACTCCAGGTTCACTGAGATGTGCTCGTAACAAGAATAGGCTAATATTTCGTAACTGGAAGACGTTCAAGTACTTAAATCTAAAATTCCTACATTTTAGGAACAAATGGAGGATTAACCAAATATACAAATATCTGAAATTCTCAATCAGTCTTTTACTTATGCAAATTTCTTGGTTTAGAAATACCACACAATACTTCTAGTTTTGCATATGCCGCACATTATCCCAGAAACATGTCTTCCATTGGTCAAGGAGGAAGCACATTACTTAATACACCAAAAGAGTCAAGTTAGCTAGGCAAGTGATATCTCATAGATTTATTATCTTTCTGCAACTAGTGATACAGAGGTCTGTATAAATCAAAACTAGCTACACATTAAAGTGCCCTTGCTGTGTCCATTTCCTACTTTGCCAGAGCTTCCTGTGTTGCAAGTTCTTTTCATGTCCACGTCCCATGTCTGTGTCCCAACACGTAACAATTAATATCTCAAGTACATGGAGCTATCTATTGTGGCCGTTCCCATCAATAATGGATCACAGAATCTCATAATGTTCCTTTTTTTCTTATGAACAAGAGAACTGAAAAAGCAAGAATCAATTTGGGAATTGTAATTGTGTAGGAGAAATTTATGCCTTAAAGTGAAATTCAAAATGTAGTGAAATTCAAAATGTAAATTACTTGAACAAGCAATTTCTCTCTCTCTCTTTCTCTCTCTCCGTGAAATAAGTGGCAGATATTAGAGTTCATTCACTTTGTTTCCAAACTCTTGGTGTCATTTAGGCATAAGTTCCCTAAAGTTTGGGCTCATGACGGCAAGATTCCCCTTGTAAGAAAGAGGAACAAAAAGGAGGTTGATGGCTGACCCCAACTAAAAAGGCATAGCTATAATCACCTGTGCTTTATAGCATTACTCCATTAACATAATTGCTTGACTTTACAGTCATGGTTCTGTTATGATGGAGCCAAAGGTCAAGAGCAAATGAAAAACAAGTTCGGATAATATAAGTTAAGATGGATGTTTTTAATTTTAAAAATATCGATGTCAGAAAAACAAAAACCCTGATAGTCACGAAAACAAAACACAAAATCGACAAAAAGAGGAAACACATTAGATCTGAATGTATTGGCTGATGAAGCAATAGACTAAGATAATTTATGGCCTCTTTAATTAGAAACTAACTGGAAGATTGATCTTTTCATGCTAATTAGTCATAATGACAAGATAGGGAGGAAAAAACTATTAAAACGTGATTCTTACACCCATTTTGGATCGGAAGAACCACAATCTGCGCAAATCCTGTTTCCTGATTGACACAAAAGATTCTTCAGCCTGCCCTGTGGACCTGGTTCATGAAGACATCCATTATGCAGTAGATACAAATTGGTCACTGACATAGAAGCATATAGTTCGATGGACTAACGGCTGTATATTGCACATCGGAAAACAATGAGACTAATATTACAACTTAGCAGATCAGTAAACTACTGTAATAAACTGAATGTGCAATAAGGTGTGCTTTTGATGAGAATCAAAGCCATGCATCTGAAACTTATCTCCATCTTATAGGTGTTTGGAGATAGAAAAAGCTTCCAGGGGTATGTCAAGGAAGAATCTAGGTTCAAAGGTTAACCGAAACAGGTATCAAAGTCCTGTATATTGCTAACATTGTCACAGGACAACTTCAAAAGGAAAGTTTAGGGTTTAAATATCCTGAAAGTATATAGTTCTCGATATGTTTTGTTACTTAATTTGAGAAATTCACAGAACCAACTTGATAGGGCGCACACAATTTTCTGGATAGAAATCTCAGACAAGAAATACGAGAAAGATGGATGAGAAAGCCTTCCTAGAGCACATGATTATGTTGTTGAAAGAACAAACAGGAAAAAACTATAATGTTAATTACAGATAACAACGTCTTCTCAACAAGGGATCATCGTTTGTGCACAAACCCATAAAAAGCTTTCTTAGCTGTTGATCAGGATGGCTATAGCAGAATATTGCTTTTGTACAATCTATTATTCCCCTACATGTGGCAAAGCCAGAAGAAACATAACCTAAATTGATTTAGGAATGACAACCATAACAAATCAGTTGCTACCAATTTTAATGATCTTCCATGGCATTAAGGTTTCTTTTTTAAATTCCCTCCTGAATCAGTATCATGATTGTAGGCTCCAAAAAGCTGAGCTCTCTTTTGTGTTGGTAATTCCATTGACAATACACACATGTCCATGTATCCCATAGTTCTTGAGTAGTAATACATTTTATCTTTTTGGGTTTAGAGAGTCTGTTTAGGCTTGTAGAAAGGAATCAATGTTAAAACATGTACTGAGGGATTGTGTACTTAGGTTTCAAGGTTTTGAGTTCTGCAGGAAGAAAAGAAAATCAATCGATCAAGTTTGAAAATCGATAGAGTGATTTAAGCGAATCGATCAAGCATTCGATCAGGTGTTGGGCGAACGTAGGTCAGACTACACTGGACAAAACAGATTGACAAATAGATCGGATTACAAAATTGATCGATTGAATTGTATCAGCAACTGGATCTACATGTATGGGTATTTTTCACTTCTAAACTGACTGAGCGCCTCACACCTAGTCTAGAGACCTGTTTTGAGAGTTTTTCATCCCTAGAGTGTGTGTTTGAGTGAAACTTGGAGATATTTTCAGATCTATGGATCTATGATCTTCATCTCCTTCTCCAAGATGTTTTATCTTCTACAAATCTGTTCTGTGAGGTCTTTCAGTGGATCTCTGAAAGGAAAACAGAGGCTTGAGAATTCAACGGAGTGGCAATCTTGCACACGTGTGGTGAATGAGGATTCGGCAAGTAGGTCTTAGGTTAATTGATGAGGATTCGCAACTAGTGAGTAAAATCTCTTGTAATCATGCAATGATTTTAGTGCATGATTCATTCTCGTGGTTTTTATTCATTTAGGGTTTTTTCACATAATTTTTGGTGTTCTTTGCTTTTGTTTATTTACTGCTTGGTGTTATAGTTAGTTTATGACTTGCAAATCAATGAAGTTAGGAATTTCTTTGATAACATCAAAAGTCAATTTAAAAGGAGACAAATAATTGTTACAAAGACCATATAGATTTCCCGGACTTGAAATTTAGAACATATGATTTATGGACCTAAAAGAACTCAATAGGTCTGAAAGGTTCTCCTGAAGGGGAAAAAGGAGACTAATCCGTACTTTTTTATGCAGAGAACTTGATCTCTGCATAAAAAAATGCTTGAGATAACAAGAACATCTCTGTGTTAAACACCAGCAGCTTGATAAAAATCATCAAGATTAGCTGTCTAAATGAATCAAACACATTAGCCAACATAGTAAGAGATATTCTGAGGAAAACACTTGTCATGAACCATGCATTTAGGCCTCATTTGATTGGATGGTTAGGATTAGGTGGGATTTTAGTCAATAGATTATTATCCCGAGACTAAATAGTCCAAGAACAATTTGTAGTATAATCCTTCCTATCCGTTGTTTCATTATGCATGGCATTACATGGGGGATAATTTTGTCCAGTCCATCCCATGTTTGTTTTAAAAAGCACATGCAACTCAAATCACCCATTTCTTTGGGGTCAAAAGTACATAATACAAGAAGACAAAAAAAACCAAAGAAAGAAAGAACACAATCAACCAACACCACGTCCTGAAAAATCTAAGAGCAAAACAATTTAAACAAATAATTTTGGTATATATTGAAAAAAATAAGTTCTTGTTTGGTTATTTCTCGTTCAGCAATGAGAAATAAATAAAAATCAACTCTGCAAAATAATTTTTATTGAGTATATCTTGAGAGCATGTGTGGTTATTTTGGTAACTTGAACAAATGGTCCAAAACCCATCCAGTCTTGGGATTAATATGCAAACCCCACAGGATTGAATTGTCCCCCTTTTTCAGTCCAGTTGGTATTAATAGTCCCACAACAAAAATACACACAAGCAGGGGATTAAGTCGCGTGGAGGGATTATTAGTCCGACTCCCCCCCACCCCCAGGCCCTTAGTTTCACCTCACCAGACGTAACCACACATAAGAATCAAGCGCTTATGCAGGCAAAACATGTAAACGATTCCATACTATGTAGTTCGACATTTAGGCGTTATTTCAGCAGCTGATACAAATAGATAAAGCTATTTGTTGTAATCCATTTCCAGTTTTCAATCTACTGATGTCTTGATTGTCTACCCACAGTGTCATCTAGTATTGGGACAAAGCAAATATACTTCCAAGTGGTTAGAGGGACGTACGAGGGAATGTAAAATATACACATGCCGAAAATATAGACGATTGAAAATTGAACTTACAGAAATAGGAATAAACTCCATACAAGAAAGGCAAAAGTAAAGCTCAATATACCAGAAGAAGACATATGTCCATCACTTTGCTGGCAATTCCAGTTAGTAGAGGGGTCCGCGCATAAAAGGTCATAGAGGCAAGATCCTGGCCGGACAAAAGTAACGTCATTAATTAACCAAAACTGGTGTATAATATTCAACTCAGAAGAACAAAAGAAGTATAGTGAATCAGTAAAACCTAAAGGCTTTAAGCCCCGGTGCATGTGTATGTAAGTGAAAATTGGTATTCTATCGAAAAAAAGTGAAAATTGGTAAGCATAAAATGGTCCTGCAGTCTTTATTCATAATCAACTAGAAACCCATAACCCAAGTATGTAGGAAGATTATATTGAATATAGACTCTTAAGATAACTAATGAAATTCAGCCTGCTACAAGGTGGGGAATATATCCTATTAAACAAAAGGTAGGCATTTACTTCAATATGGCCAATCAAGGTTTGCAAAACTCATATTACCAATTAGAATATTCTTGCAAGTAGTTGTTCAATTTGAAATGATGAAAATGAAAGGAACCAAGTCTGCCAATTTTAACCAAGACCAACATGTTGTCTACGCTTTCCACCATTCTTTTGTTTTGTTTTGTTTTATTGAACTGAACTTTCCACCATTTCAAGCCAACATTTATCTGTGTACGCATTTAGTTCATAAAATTGGTGATCTAACTAATTCACCATTCATGGAAACTTACCCACAACTATTTTTTTAATAGGTGAGGTATCCAGCCGGCTTTGGGTTACCCCCAACCTATTGCCTACTAGTCCTCGGGGACCAACTCCACCATCCACCAGCGTCGCCTTGTTTAAACTTTAAAGCCAGGACTTTGCCGAATATGAACTAGCCGAATATGAACTAGATTACCCACAACTATGCCAATGAAGAAAATAAGCGAAGTAGTATTCCCAAGATGTAAAGAGCTACAGATAAAAAAAATTCAGCCATCAGAGATCCAAAGATTACCGGAAACATTGTCGTCGTCGGTATTTTGCCGCTGGGTGGACATTTTAGCTCCTGAACATGAACCCAGTTGAAAAATTCTGCTCCAATTATAACGTAACCGTGTTTCTTCCTTCTTTCCTGCATTAAATGTTGCGCGTATGGTACAAAATGCAAATCAGTTTACCCCCACAATCATAACTGATTCACACACACACACAGGGAGGGAGGAAGGGAGGGAGGGAGGGAGGGAGGGAGAGAGAATTGCAGAAAACATGAACGATAAGGAAAAAGATCATTACATTTTGGAAAGAAATTGCATCAATGCATGCCGGGTTGTGGATTGATGAAATTAATTCACATTTGGGACACAAAGGTTGCATGTATATACATGTAGAAATCGAGGATATGTTTATTGTATTATAAAAACAGACGAAACAAAAACCAAAAAGATTCTGATGGGTTGGATCAGATCACCAGAATTCAGAACAGTGCCAATTGGGCACGCTTGGTGATTGTTTAATTTTCTTTTTCATAATAGACAAAACTGAATTGCACTGCGGAAAAGGGAAAGTGGATAATCTGATCATGGGGGAAGAATCAGAGAAGCTTTCTGGTTGTTGGTTGATTACCAAACCGATAGATTCTCACGCGCGTTATAGGCACGTAGACCACACTCCGTAATGAAAGGGGAGGATGTGTGCCTCTTCTGATATTAGAATAGATTGTAAGTTTTATTTCCGTATAGAATTATGAACACTTTCACAGGGAAGTTAACAATTAAGAAGGCTAATACTATAAGAAAAAAATTAGAAAGACAGATGTCTGGAACCATGAAATGCACGTGAAATTTTTCGTAATTATATGAGTGTCATGTGTATCCCACAGTGTCCCGAGACTTGTTCATACTATAAAAGCACTTATTTGTATATTATTTATGCAACTCTATGAAATTATCATTTTAATAGGAGAAAAGTTGCATAAAACTTTATTAATGGGAGGTCATCTTTATGGGATTACGGTTAATTCCTCTAGCCTGGTCGAACTGGCTCATTCAGATTCTTATTCATCCTGTAAGTCTACAAACTCTACACAGATAACACCACGTAAGTGTCGTCCGGTTGATACTAGCCAGACGATACTCTAATACTCGAATTAGACTCTATGAATGGTGAAAGGAAACTCGAGAGAGTTAATGGACGTACCTCTGTACTGTTCCTATTACAGGCAGTCCAAGCTAGAGCCCCAAGCCAACTCATATTGTGCATGTGCCATGGGTTTGTCATTGGCAAGCAACAGTCCTAATTGACGTCAGCCTTGACTTGCATGAGTCACTCTGTTCGGGTCTATCATTGGGCTGGACATTCAATCTGACCAAACTTTTGACCGCACGTTTGCTCTAATGGACTCATGTCTGGGCCAATTTGCAATACCACAATTTAGTCCCAAAGTCCACTAACGCTTTAGGTTGTGCCCGTTTGCTTTGTATTTGGCTTGACCAATTTGTTTCAACCAATTTTACCTACTAAATAGCCCCTCAACCTCTTTTTGTGTCCGCTAAAGGGGGGTTGATAGGAGGTTCTTGCCGCAATGTATGTAGAGACCCGAATTTTTTTTTTGTTTTTAATATTAATATTCGAAAAATGATTGGGCATTGTATTTATGCGTATTTATGTGATTTGGGACCATTATGTAATGGAAGGATTGTCATAGGACTTGAAGTTAGCATGTCTGCAATGTGGATGGGCTAAGTGAAATATAAGAATTGGTTTGAGTTTATATCAAATATTCCAAAAATCTAAACCCATATAACATATACTTCCCTTTCTCTTTCTACCGTATGCTCTCTCTCTCTCTCAAACCCTCCACCAAGATTTCTTGCTCCAAGCTTCGATTTCTTCAAGGACCCTTCGTAATCTGTTGATCTTTGAAGCTATTTGGCATGTGTTTGCTTGGAGAAGTTTTGTTTCAAGAGTTTTTAACATTTGGATCTAGGGCTTGCTATTGGAGATTGGATCTTGCACTTTGAAGCTTGAGGTAGGAATTTTTCACCTTCTTTGTGTGTTTATGACTTGTTGTGAACCACATTTCATGCCTTGATCATCCTTTGGGAAGTTGGATTTCAAATTTCAAATCTGCAGATTTTCTTTGTATTGTTGTTTGTCCCGACCATCCAGATGGCCTATCTATGTCCATCCAGACAAGCCTATTTGCTGCATCTCTTGTATTCTGAAATTTTACATCCCATCCGGATGGCCTATCTATGCTCGTCCGGACAAGCCTGTTTGCCGCATCTCTTGTATTCTAAAATTTTACATCCTATCCGGATTGCCTATATATGCCTTTCCAGACAAGCCTGTTTGCTACATCTCTTGTATTCTAAAATTTTACATCTTATCCGGATGGCCTATTCATGACCCATCCGGATGACTTGGGATGCTTGATGAGATTTCTTCTATGCTTTAATTTTTGGTCTTTTATCATGATTATAGGATTAAATGAACTTGTTAGAACAATAAAATAGATGGATATTGAATCTAAATACTTAACGAACGTTGACACATGACCAATACGCGAACATTACTAGTTTCCTTCGGGAGTGTGCTAGGGGGTAATATCATATTACTAGCTTCCTTCGGAAGTGTGCTATGAGATAAGCTCACTTTACTAGCGTCCGTCGGGAGTGTGGTAGGAGGAACGAATGAACACACGATTTCAACATAACACTAGATAACGAGTGCTAGAGTGGAAGGATGGCTTACTTAGATAACAAGTTGGATTTGTTTAATTAATGAGTATGTTATTCTTGAATATCTATGTGTTTTAGTTATGGAATTTTCGCTTTGTCCTTGATACTCATCTCTTGTGCCACCTCATTCATATTCATCGATATTGTATAGATTTCTCTACTGGGCTTTATAGCTCAATCCTTCTTTCTTTTCAGGAAAAGACCCAGAGCACTAGCATGGATTGCTTGACTTGCGTGGAGTGATGCATTCATTTTTGAAAGCTCATATAAAGAATTTATGCATCACATTTTTGGAAGCTCATACAAAGAATTTATTTTGCATCTTTATAAACTATTATTTTTTAAAAGATATATTGTAACTTCTATTGTCTATTCTTTTGATCCGAAAGGAAAATATTTAAACTCCTACTATGATCTTGATGTATATTGGGTCGGATATTGCCCTTTTTGTGTAACCTTTCAACTTTGAACTTAACAATGTATCATGAAATGAATGTTTTGGGTTTATTTATGAGGTTTGTGAGGTTTTTATTAATATTTCGTATTAGTTTATTTTATTTAAAATTGAGGGCGTGATAGTGTATGGGTTGTTCAATCGGCGTGTGTCAACACTACCACATCGTACGAGTAAGGTTGTGTCTTATGCTGTCGTGCAGTCTTGTGCCACGTGTAGTCAATCTACTAGCTCACCATCGAATCAAAAGGACATTTGCTATGCTTCGATTACATTGCATGACTGAAACATCACAGAGCATTAAATATAAGACACGTGGTGCACACATAGTGATTTGATCATTAACCTCTTCATTTCTCGCTTGTTTTGAATGTCCCCTCCTTCTATAACTAGGAGAACCAGAGAAAAGTCTTCCACGCTTCTATTTCCTCTATGATTCTCCTTATCTCTCAAATATGATTTTGCGAGACTATATCCAAGCTTCCCGGTCCCATATTTTGCTTCTCTGTCACCAAAGACTCTTTGATTTGTGCACGATAAGTCATTTCGATCCTTAAGTAGTAGAATTAAATTGTTTTGCAATATATCTCACATGTCTCGAGTTTTTGGCTATCCCACCATGAGTTTTTCAGTAAGCTTCACGACAAAACTTATCAAAGCTTTTAAACTGTTTAGCGACATTCATTTGAACCGGATGGGTGATGGTGCCGAACCAAAACATAGTGAAATGAGACCCTAATAAGAACAACCATACACTTTTGTTTAGGTATCGGACCAAGTGAATGCCGTTGAGTGCTATTGATAGGTATATGGCGTACTTTGCCCACACTGCTTCGATTATAGAGTTTTGAGACCTTTATCACATCCCATCAGATGTGATCCTCAAGCTTGCCCCAACAGCAGTTGACCCGCAACTGGTACCAGACCAAATTCATATACCGATCATAGCCATCATTAAAAAGAGTTTTGGTTTTTGCTTTATCCATTTCTTTAACGATTCTTCAACGAGCTTGGCATTACTACTTCCCCGGTTAGCATCAATGTCTTCCATGCGATTATGGGCCTCATAAACCTCTTAAAGAACAATCGATTGGACATTTGGTTTCACAACCTCTTTAGCTGCTAAGAGGTCAACTAAAACAAGAAAGTTTCTTGGTATCATTTGGTTTTCCGTCCTAGGAGCAACCACCTCATCGTCGGGCTTCCAGACTCTGATAAGTATGCAAAAGATTTCTTTCGCGAAGAGCAACTTTTTGTTTAGCCCAGGGGATGGTAGAAGATTCCTCTTGTCGAGGGCCTTAGGCACACTAGGTGCTTAAAGTTTCACTCTGATACAATTTCAACTTCATCCACTTGATTTTGTGTAGCTAACTTTGTCTTCAACTTTCGTGAATATCTCATTGCTTGTTTGTTTGATTGCTAACCATTTGGGTTCTTGCTTGCTCGACCACATCCTTTGTTATTCTTCAACACTCCAAAGGCGAACAGCCCGGGAAGGATAGCAATGATTCCCAGCCAAGGGGTACCTTTTGGGAACCCATAGACAAGCCAACGTTGGACTCATTTAGTGCTTCCTTTGTTGATGAACAGCTCAAAGTCATGGGTACTGATGGACCTATCACAAATGATTAGGGCCAACTCTTCCAGCACCCCTATTGATTCATCAGTTCAAGCCCTTTTCGGAGACCCGACACCAACCGCAAGCGTAGAGAAAGGTCTTTCTCGAAAGAAATCAAGGGTTTTGACTATTGCTACTGAGGGCTCTCCTACAAAATCACAACAAATCCCTACTCCAAGGCATGTTGGACGGATGGTGAGATCGACTAACAATGCTATCGAGAACAGTGGGGTAGCCCTGAGCTTGGAACATAAGGTACTTTTCCAAAGGATATGAAAATGCAACCAAAATGCACTCACGCCACTTTTGAGAAGGCAATGTACCGTAAGATTGAGGTAATTCTCGAACCAAACCATTAAACAAGCTGGTCTTACGACTGGTTGTGGGTCTGGTCAGGAGCCTAGACGTACGGCCTCAGAGCTAGGGTGAGATCCGACTTTAGTACCGAATGGTATAGATAGACATGTTGCATGTTCCTTCTCTACTCCCCTATTTTGATAGCTTAAAAAAACTCATGTTTTGTTATCACAAGACTAGGCCACTAAGACACACAAGGCCGTAATGAAATAAAAAATAGAATCGTTAATCAAGCCATGACTAAATCCAACATTCATTGATTCAACAAACATCAAACTAGCTATAATCATCCAACATTCATTTTAACATCAACAAACATCAAACATCATCAAAATCAAGTATGCTTTCAAAACACACACTCTCTCTCTCTCTCTCTCTCTCTCTCTCTCTCTCTCTCTCTCTCTCTCTCTCTCTCTCTCTCTCTCTCTCACATCAATGGAAGCTTACAAGTGATGAATTTGTGAGGAAAACGAAAGAGGGAGATGGTTGTATTTATAGGGAAAATGAAGAGGATATAATCCAATGGTGGGAGAATTTTAAGGAAAAAGAAGCGTGTGTTGTGCAAAACTCTGTCATCGAAATATGAACGTCGGCGATGAAATCTACTGCAGATATGCGAAAATAAAAAACCTTTGAAGCGCATTACGGCATCGCTTTCCTAAAAATAATATTTGTCCCAACTGAATGGTGTGCACCGGGTTACAGTAAACTTACTTTCAAGATACAACGAAGACGAACTCATGTTTTTTCCCGTCTACGTTTGCACAAATGAAAACGGACAAAATATCTGTGTAGTAAAAATAAAAAGAACCAAAAAATCACCAAGTATTATTTTTGCAGAATAATAATACTTAGACTAAATGCTTCCAAATATAAAAAAAAATTTGAGAGAGAGAGAGGGGGGGCAAAATTCAAGTTAATAATTATGTTAAAGAAGGCTTGTACAATTGAAAAGTCTCAACTTTTCAATCTATAGATGCAATAAAAAAGTTATAACTTTTCAATTAATAAAAGTTACAACTCTTGATTCACAACTCTTAATGTAGAATTGCATTTGAATAGTCAAAACTATCCGTTTACTAAAAGTTAACAATTAGACATATCTCTTATAAGTCACAACTTTTAGTGTGACACTATAATTAAATAGTCACAACTATTCAAGTAGTCATGTCTTTAACAAATAGACACACCCCTTAATTTGAAATTCTCAAATTAACTTTATAACAACCAACTTTAATTCACATCCCTTGGATAGGGTCACACTCAAATGTCTCTCAAGTTTTCAATGCAAGCATTCTAAGAACAATGAAAATTTTACAAAAAATACCCAAAATATTAACCTATTTATTTTGAAAATCCTAAACAATCCCTCACCATTTTAAAAATAAAGAAGAATTATTTTTGGTTCTCTTATAAGACTTGTGCATACATGAATAGTGTCTCATGACTTCAACCATTCACTTAGTGAAAACGCATCAAATCAGGGCAACATAGTAGATATGTCTTTGAACTAGTTGTCCTTTAATGACTAACCGAACATGTGTAACACATAATCCTTTCGATCTTGCAGATATTCTAATCAATTGACTCATGCACTAGCCTTGGGTCTGTATCTTGATTTTATAAGCGCTCTAAGGTCTAGTCCTTGTGACCTATAAGAAGCGGTACTACCTCCACACTCACATAGGTAGATTCTTAACAATGCCCCTGTAGCGATAGCATCAAAAAATCTATTAAGAGCTAAGTAGTTCATCCTCATTTGTGCTACATTACAGGTACCAATCACTTTACCTTGAGATGGATAGAAAAACTTTCAAATTTCTTACAATCACACCATATGGTATAATTTCTCATTGAACTCAAGAGATCAAGAGTATCAACCAGTTGAGTTGAGTTTCCATCAGGAGTGATCAAATCCAACTAGGCACATCCCTCTTGATGTTTTCCACACCAAGTCCCTTGCAAGGCCTTTCGTTAAAGGATCTGCGAAGTTTTGGCTTGACCTAACATAATCAATAGTTATCACCCCATCAGTTATCAATTGTCTCACATAGCTATGTCTAAGTCTTATATGCCTAGACTTACCATTGTACGCTTGGCTATACGCCCATGATAGTGTTGCCTCATTATCACAGTGCAAAGATATTTGTGGCATAGGCTTAAGCCACATTGAAATTTTCGATAATAAATTTCTGAGTCACTCTGCCTCTTTACTTCCAGAAGTTAAAGCCACAAATTTGGCTACCATAGTTGAATCGGTAATGAGAGTTTGCTTCTTTGATCCCCAAGAGATTGCTCTTCATCCAATTGTAAAAATCCAATCACTTTTTGACAAGTGATCATTACGTGCAGTTATCCAACTGGCATCTGTGTATCCTTCCAAAATCGGAGGATACCCACTATAGACTATTCCAAAGTCTATAGTTCCTTTCAGGTACCTCAATACCCTATTTATCGCATTCTAATATATTTGTCCTCGCATTCTAATGCATTTGTCCTGGGTTAATAGTATACCTACTAAGTTTGTCCACGATAAATGCAATATCTAGTCTTGTGCAAGTCATGGCATACATCAAACTACCTATCACACTAAAATACTCTAGTTGTAATACAACTCTTCCAACATTAGTGTCCAACTGCGCATGCGAATCATAAGGTTTAGAAATCAGTGCGCTATTGAAGTGATTAAACTGCTTTAACATCTTTTCAATATAGTGTTCTTGAGATAAAATTAAATGAAGATCACGCCGTTTAATTCTAATACCCAAAATTACATCAGCGATACCCATACCGTTCATCCTAAAGTTAGCTGAGAAATAATCCTTTGTATTTTAAATGCTCTCTAGGTTTGTACTAAATATGAGCATATCGTCTACATACAAATAGATAATCACCCCATGTTTGTTATTGAATTTGCTATACACACATTTATCATATTGGTGTAATCTAAATTCATTTGACAAAATAACTTTGTCAAATTTTTCATGTCACTGTTTGGGTGCTTGTTTAAGTCCATAAAGTGACTTAACAAGAATGCACACTTTATGTTCTTGGCCTTGTATCACAAAACTCTTGAGTTACTGCATACAGATTTTTTCATCTAACTCGCTATTAAGGAACGCAGTCTTCACATTCACTTGGTGAATCTCAAACTTATAGATAGTAGCAAAAGCAATTAGAACTCTTATTGTTGAGATTCTAGCAACCGGAGCATATGTATCGAAGTAATCGGCACTCTCTTTTTGAGTAAAGCCTTTGCCAACTAATCTGGCCTTGAACTTATTAATTGTTCCATCAACTTTTATTTTCTTTTTGAAAATCTATTTACAACCAATTGGTTTAGAACCAAGTGGTAAATCAGCCAAAATTCAGGTATTATTTCCAAATATGGAATTCATCTCATCATGTATAGCCTCCTTCTAGAATGCAACATCTTGAGATTTTATGGCTGCCTCAAAAGTCAATGGGTTTGTTTCCACATGTAGCAAAAACACATTGTAATAACATATAGTTTCTTGAGTACTTTCTACTAGATGAACTACAAAATCAGGATCAAGCGTTTTCTCCTTCTGAGCTCGTTTTCTCCTTATTAGTTTAACATGTTCCACGGTTTCATTATCCTCATCCAAGACCTGTATGGGCTCATTGTCCTCTCTGGATATCAAGGGTAATGGGTCCGAGTCTTTATTAGACTCCAAGTCCTTACTTGACTTTAACTTTGGAATCTTGTCAAACCTATTTTTATAAAATACTGCATCTCGAGACTCATTGATGGTATTTATAAAAACAACATCATTTGGCTTGATCACTAGAAACTTGTATGTCTTACTATGTAAAGCATATTCAAAAAATACACACTCGATTTCTTTTTCACCTAATTTCTTTCTTTTAGGTTTGGGCAACCTAACAATTGCACTGCATCTTCAAGTCTTAAAATAACTTAGATTAGGTTCTTTTTGGACCAAAATTCATATGGAGTAATATTAAATTTTTTGGGTGGTACTCGATTCAGGATAAGTGGTGGTAAGTAAGACTTCACCCAAAAAATCACTACTCATTCCAGCATTATAAGCATAACATTTACCATCTCCTTTAAAGTCCTATTTTTCCTTTCGGCCACTCTATTTTGTTGTGGTATGTAAGGTGCAACTAATTTATGAATAATACCCATAGTTTCACAATAATCGAGGAAGTGATATTCACCACCTCTATTAGATCTAAGTTGTTTTATCTTAATTCCACATTGATTTTTTACTTTTATTTTATATATTTTGAATTTATCAAGAACTCTATTTTTTGAATGTAACAAGTAAATGTAGCAAAATTTTAAATAATTATCTATAAATGTGGCAAATTATTTCTTGCCTCCTCTAGTAGGAGTGCTATGAAAATCACATACATCACTGTGTATTAGTTCAAGTAAAAATGAAGTTCGTTCAATTCTAAGAAATGACATTCTAGTTATCTTAATTTGGATGCAAATTTTACAGTTATCAACCATGTCAATTTCGTACTTAGGAATTCAACTTAATTTAACCATACAATCTATTTTTCTGTGCTAATGTGTCCTAAACGAGTATGCCATAAAGAAATAGAATCAAGCATAAAAGCAAAAGTAATTTTATTAATATTTAGTTTGAACATGCCCTTATACATATAGCCCTTTCCAATAAAAATACCATTCTTAGATAGAATAAACTTGTTCGACTCAAACACTGGTTTGAAATCATGCTTATTCAGTAGACTTTCCAATACAAGATTTTTTCTAACTTATGGTACGCAATACACATTAGTAAATGTCAAAGTCTTGTCAGAAGTGAATTTCAAATCCTCTTTGGCTTTTTCTTTCACAGTTGCGGTTGACGAATTTTTCATATGGAGAATAGTGACATCTTCGATTGAATCATAATCAGTAAGAAACTTCTTGTCATTGCACATATGTCTTGTTGTGCCTGAATCAATCCACTAATCTCCAGCATCCTCGAGAATACTAATCTTGGAAATGACATCAATAAACGTAGAATTCTTTACCTTCAACGCTCTTGATTTTTCATCAGTTTTTTGCCTTTTAGGGCTCGGCAATCTTTTTTTATATGCCCAGATTTGCCGCAATGCCAACAACCTACAATGGTATAATCATTCTTTTCCCATTTTTCGGGGCCTTTTTTACCTTGAAACTTACGCCTACGATTTTACTTGTTGGAATCAGAACCATCCTCCACCACATAAACCTTGGAGTTATCATCCTTACACTTATGACATCCAGTCTCCTCCCCCACTCGAAAGTGTTGGACCAATTGCTTGAGAAGAAATTCTTCGGTCTTGTGTTTGAGTTCTTTTTTATAATCTTCCATGATGGTGGAAGTTTATCAATCACAGAAGATACAATAATAGATTCATCCATATTCATATTCTTAATTTTAAATTGATTCAGAATATGTTATATCTCGTGCAACTGATCAATGACAAGCTTATTATCAACCATACGATAGTTCATGAATTGACTAACAAGAAACTTCTTACTTATAGCGTTGTCAGTTAGATACTTAGCATGTAGTAAATTTCAAAGTTTCTTTGTCGTCTTTGAATTTTGGTAGACATCAAATAGGGCATCGAATAAAGCATTAAGGATATATCTTTGGCAAATATAGTCTTCATTCTCCCACGAGTCTGATCCAACATTTCATCCTCTTTCTCTTCCAGACTCAGTGTGGTCAAAACATATACCACTTTTAGTATGGTGAGGAGGAAGTGAATTTCTTCTCCCAGCACCTAAAGTTGCCTCTATTAAATAGATCAGGTTTCACAAAATCTTGCGTCGTTTTTTGTGGAGACGTCACCATTGTAAATTATTGTCTTTAGATTGTTGTGCAAAATTCTGTCTTCGAAATGTGAACATCAGTGATGAAATTTACTACAAATATACGGAAACAAAAAACCTTTGACTTGCGTTACGACGTCACTTTTCTAAAGACAATATTTGCCCCCACTGAATGTGTGCACCAGGTTACAGCAAATTTGCCTTCAAGATATAATTAAGACAAACTTGTGTTCTTTGTGTCTACGTTTGCACAAACAGAGACGGACAGAATATCTGCGTAGTAAAATAAAAAGAACCAAAAAATACCAAATATTGTTTATGCAAAATAACAATACTTAGACTAAATACTTCTAAATATAAGAACTTTTTGAGAGAGAGAAGGGGGGGACAGAATTCAAGTTAATAATTGTGTTGGAGAAAACTTGTATTTATAGATGATTTAAGGGTATAATTGAAAAGTCCCAACCTTTCAATATATAGATGCAATAGAAAAGTTACAACTATTCCATTAATAAAAGTTAAAACTCTTAATATAGAATCACATTTGAATAGTCAAACTATCAATTTAATAAAAGTTAACAATTAGAGATATCTGTTATAAGTCACAACTTTTAGTGTAACAATATAATTAAATTCACAACTACTTAAGTATTCATGCCTTTAACAATAAACACACCTCTTAATTTGAAATTCTCAAATTAACTTTATAATCGCTAACTTTAATTCACACCTCTTGAATAGGGTCAACTCAAATATCTCTCAAGTTCCCAATGCAAGCATTCTAAGAATAAGGAAGGTTTTATAAAAAAAATACTAAAATATAAACTCATTTATTTTAAAAATCCCTATAGGATGAAGAGAGGTGGAGTGAGAAGAAAGTGGTGTGCGAGAAAATGAAAAAGATTGATGAGAGAGGAGAAAGGTAATGGATGATATATGAGGTGTTATATACATAGACATGTCATACGTATATAATATATATGGTACAAATTTTATATACCTCATAAAAATTAATTAATATTCAGAATTCAACATAATTGCTCAAAATTTTATTATTATAGTGTTTGAAAAATATAAGTCCTTACAAATTATCTTCATTTATCCAGCACTTTATTCATCCCGTATTTTATTTATAATTTATTTTCTAGCATTTTACTTTCCAGCACTTCTAGTTTTCGTAAGAGTAGTCACTAACATAACTATAATGCCCCAAAATTCTGGAGACATTAATTTAAAATAATTTATCAAAAGTCAACTACATTTTTATTTTTTAGTCAAAATAAGGTTTGATTACAATCATCCGATTTAAAAAAAATTACATTAAAGATTTAAAACTAAGTTCGAAATAAATCTAGGTGAACCGCGAGACTACGACATCCTCCTTGAAAGTACCGTCGTTGGTGTCTGGATAAACGGGCTCAGCAACGTCATCTTCGACACTTGGCATGAAAGGTCAGGGGCAGAGAAATTACACCAGATGAGCGATTAACGTTCGGCAAATAAAACTACCCTAAATCTCAAATCTATGCAATCGATCATATGATGCATGATCAAGAAGATGTATGAATAGTTAATCAAGTATTATGAACAGAGCAAAATCATCAAAGTGCGACATAATCATGTTAGAAAATAGCGGAAGCATTAAACAAGTAAGTGCAGTAAATAAATGAAATGTCGACAATATAACCTTAAGTCAAACCCTATGACTTGTTTCTAAGTTTCTGACACACTCATCCGACTCATATCCGTAAGTGTCCATCATTGTTCACAAATGTCTAAAAGTTCCTTTCAAAATATAAAGCTCGGGTCGATACAAGCGTTGCCCGTCGTCACAATTTTATTTTTCAAAGTGGTTTTATGATGTTCCCGACCCCTACGCTGACCTCGTATCCGACGCTAGTGTACCTAAACATCAACTCCTGTATCTCATGCTCCCAACCGTTATGCTTCCAGTATTATGTCTCACATATGTCGTGCCTTGACTTAGAAAATATCTAACTCCTCCCCTTCAATTATGTTTTATTTTTGAAAAGACACGACACAGTTTACAAACATAACCGGCTCACGACATAACTTGGCTAAATACATGAGACTTGACCGACTCAACTCCAAGATACAGTCCGGTGGTAACAGACGTAATTCGGCTAAAATCCATATCCCGGCTAAAGACATCATAACACGTCTCCCAAGGAGTAAGTCAAGACTCAAGTCACAACGTATAAGAGTTTTCTCAAAACTTTAATTTTCGTTCCAAAAATTCGTGACTTTCCAAGACTAGTATCAAAACCTCAGATGACCTATCTACTAGCCTCAATACGTTCCTTATTGACTCTATCTAACTTTCGTTTAAACGACTAGACTCATCATAGCATGGTGATGTGTTGGAGATGCAAGTTTTAATAAATAAATAAGATAATACAATAAAGTTAGCCATGACACATAAGTAATAATCGCATAATTTCATCTCGCAAAAAAACCCCTAGCACACTAACTCTTGAATAAGATATCATCTCATAATGATATATGATACCTAACGTTCAAATACGATAATCTAAGCTTAATTATAGGTGTAGTAGTCATTACATAAGAATTGGGACGATATTCTAATTTTCTGAAAAATTTTGCTGTTTGGAAATTTTTCTAAGTATAGGAAAGGTTGAATTTTCAAAGTTTCGATTTAGGGGATAAAGTGTCTCAGAAATAATTCCTTAATTTTTTACTAAGTATAATGGTATATTCATATGTCTCAAACGCATAAGTATAAGGTGAGTTTCGGGCCAAACTATAGGAAGAAAACAAGTGATTTTTTAGTTTTAAAATATGGAGGGCGACGTTTTGATTCGGATGAAATTTTAATTTTCTGTAAATGCCATTGTTTCCAAATGGGGGGTACTTCCTTATTTTCATTAAATAAAATTAAAGTAAAGAAATCTTTACTTAAATTTATTTATAGAAAATAAGTATTATGTCCTATAATATGTCTGGATTGTTCTGCCTTGACACAAAAATTGACTGTCAACATTTTTCAACAAAGGCACGTAAGGTTTTTGGAGGCACAAATGCTAAGTCAGTTTCGTAGCATACTAATAAGATACAGAGAGTAAAGGCATCGGTGTAACAAAAAATAAGGCACCGGTGTAAGGTTCATTCCATAGTGTACTAATAAGATACAGAGAGGTAAGATACTGGTGTAACAAAAATTGAGGCACCGATGTAAGGTCAGATTTTAGACATACTATGAAGTACTACAAAGGTTGAGGCACCAGTGTAAAATTTTTAGAGGCACCGATGTAAAGTCAGTTCCATAGCATACTAATAAGATACAGAGAGTAAAGGCACCGTTATAACAAAAAATGAGGCACCGGTGCTAACATCATCTTCTACGAAATACAGTACTGGGTTTCATTTTTTCAGAGCTCCGTGGAGCTCAATATGGATCAATAGCATAGATTAAAGATTAGAGAGAGTTTTATTTATCTTTAAGTTGAAGAAACAAAGTTTGAATCAAAGAATTAAAACTTGATTTTGGATAATTGAACTTCAAATTAGAAGTTCCTCTTCTCTCTCCCTCTACTGTATTTTTTAACTTCTCACCTCTAACCCACAACCATGGCACTCTCTCAACTTTCTGAATACTGAAAATTCGTATAAGGGTGGTAAGTATAGCAAAGTACAAATAGAGGGAGATTGAGTGTGAGGGATAACTTTGCATGGGGTGCCATTGGTGAAACAAAACTTTCTACAGAAAATCATTTGATTGAAGTGGTTTTAGATTAAAACTAGGGATTTGTGGATGATTTGCTGAGAAAAATGAAGAGTGGAGGTCAAGGTTATGAACTTGGTTGGAGGCAGTGATCAGTCTTATCAAATTGAGTTCTCAACAAGCTACCTAAGTGTATTCTCCATTTGCTGAAGGTTTCAAGCAACGTGAAATCTTTAGCACATGGGACAATGATCAAGGGTAAGAAAATTATCAAGTGTAGATCGTTCCTACAAATCAGAGAAAAAGATGGATCTTGGGTCAAGTCAAAAGAGTTTGGGTCGTGGACCGGGTAACAAGTTGGGCTCCATTTGGGTCAAACTTCATGAATTGCTAATGGACCAAAGGTTGGGCTCAAGGATTAGTCCAATGCGTTGGGTCCCAACACACACTCATGCACAAATCCATAAATAGACACAAGCCCGATAAAAATACATGACTAGGAACAAAAACGCACAAAACCAATTTAGTCAATTAATAATTTCATACATTAAATTTATTTTATTTTTATTTTTATTTTTATTTAAAAATTTAGGATCTTTACAATAACTATGAGTATGAGTAATTTATTTAGTTCGCACGTTACCTTATTACTTGATACTTTCATCAGTTGTAATTGAGATTAATTCCTAGTAATTGAAGCTTTATTTTCTTTTGAGATGATCATTAGAGTTCATACTAGTTGACAATTATCAAGAAAATCTCTTAATTGAAATAAAAGATTGACAAACACAATTGCATAGTGCGTATATTTGACTTTGTAGTTCTTGTAAAGTCGAGTTAATTCTTATTGACACTCGCATTTTCTATTTTATCTATACTACCAAATTAAACCACACAAATATAGATTACATAGGGTGACAATAGGGGTGTAAACATAAAGCGGACCAGACTGGCAAACCGAGCCAAATCGACGGTTCGGTCCAATTTTTGGCTGGCATTGAAAACTTACTTGAATATCAGATGAGCATTCTTCTATTATTTTCGTAATCGGTAGATGTTAGTGCCAATGGTCTTGCGGCTCTACACAGTGAACACCCTACAGTTTTGTATTTTTATGATTTACCTTTATTTTTTACATTTTTTTTTTTTGAAATATGGGCTAGGGCCACCCAAACCGGACCTAAACCGGTCAAGCCAAAGCGAACTACTTCGATCTAATTTTTTATTTCTATTTTGTCCAAACCGGAATAATCGGTTTGATTCGAATTTATTGGCTGACCAAAACAGACCGGTTATACCCCTAAATGACAGTGACCCTGACCCTTTATTCACTGCTCTTGATGCACCACATGACGGTACTTCCGAAACATGCTCCTTGCGTTTATGCCTATGATCCAAACACTTCTATCGCTAAAAATTTGCACAAAAAAAAAAGAACACTTGATAACCAAAATCAATAGATACATTAACAAACCATCTTTTTTATATATATAAAATAGACCGGTGGATATAAAAGTGAACTTAAATCATGCACTTCAAATAAGTAGAATATGGTTTGAATTTAAATCATGTCCAACTAAATTAGCTTTTTGTAAATACATTGACCTCTGCAAGATACACGAGATAAACAGTGCAGATCATTGTGACAGGTCCAAACTGGGCACAAAAAATAAAAGTTTGGAGGATATGGAAGATTTGGGTGTAATAAAACAATACCTGTATTTACCAAATTTGCCAGAATTTACATGACCCAAAAGTCTATCTTACAAAATACAGATCACAAGTCCGAAAGAAATTTTGGCTATGTAGCCTTGTTGACAGGAATTTCAGACGGCCCTCCTTATTCCCTCCAATATCCAGAACCAAGCAATACTGATGGAACTTCCATGTTGACAAGTTTCGCAGCCACCATCTCCGCCGCCATTCTGGAAAAACTACCTTGAGTTCATTTGATGCATGCCCGTCTTTAGATCATCATGGATTTGTATTGATGGAGGACAAAAAGGAAATGGTACAAGAAAAAATAAGAAGATAATACGTCGAAGAAGCCAAATACTTTCTTTTGGTTTTCCTACCCTTTTCCTTTCTCTCAGTAAATCCCCCTACAAATCCATGATCCAACACAACCGTAGTATCCATCTCGTGTTAGTGTTCTTGTGAATCACCTCTTTGGGATACATAACGCCAGTAAGAACATCCGCTAGAGCTAATTGGTGAATCTTCGAGGGACTCGGGGGCTAGGTGCAGCCGCATCACGTCCGGATTTTATCATGTTGAGACGATCCGGTATCGTTTTATCAAACAGTCTGTTGTCAGGATTCTCAGCATAGCATACATAGTAGCAGCTCACACAAGCATGTGGCAATGCCATTGCAATTCTAGTCTGGCACATTCAAGTGTAATAAGTAAAATGAATCAACACAATCAAATTGTAAGATGTTGAAAACAAATAATTGAAGCGGGATCATAACATGTATATTTGTCGTCCTTGCAAACAAGGACACTACTTTTTGTTGTTAATTGTTATAGAAGTGTCCAATGCACTATTCAACACACTCGACAAAAACCTTTGGCATGCTAGTACTTGTGTTAAACAGGAACGCAACTTGTTTTAAGGCAATAGGACACACCAGGGGGCATATCTTAGCTATTTCTATTCTTTGTGGGGTTAGAGACAAAGCTCGGATCCTACGTCCAGACACATCTCTGGACATGTTAGAGATATTACTTGTATAATCACGTCTGAGACAGAAATCTAAACTAAGTTGCAGATTGTAATAGTTTATAGATGAGGTTAATGAGTTGTTCTTCATTATTGCATTACTAATAACCGAGTTGCTCTAACATTTGTTCAATCGTGTTAAAAATTAAGCATAGAGAGGTATTCATTGAATGATGTTTAAGTTAGTGCTATTGGTATTTTCCAAGAGATCTTGTTTGGTATATCTACCTAGGTAGCAAAAAGGAAATTGCCAAAACAAAAACTTCTGGTCATATACCTTTCGTTCTACCTTGATTGTTTGACTGTAGTCTTGTTCTGTGTCCGTGCATCTTAATTTGCAACTAAAAAATGCATGCAATAGACCTAGTTAGATTAAGGCCACCTACCATGAGGTAACCGATGAAGAAGGATAGAAGGGAGATGGTGGCGGTGAACTTGTGGTAGACTGTGGTAGTCCAAGCAGCCACCACAACAACACACATTGAGCCACTGCAGACTCCTGTGAGGAAGCAGATTGCACTGGTCATATCAGAGTCAACAATAGCTTCCACTTCTCGCTTCTGGAAGAGCTCCCAAGTGTCTTGTGATGCTTTCACAAACCCTTTTCCATATGCTGCTATCTGTCAAACATATGTTCAGCGTATGCTTCAATTCCACCAGAAATTTGATTATAAACACACTTCAGAAACTACCCTAGTTGCGATAACTGGGATTCAAAAAATAAATCCAGTCAGTTTCAAATAAGGCTAGTACTTATAGTTGAACAAAGGAAAAATAAACAATGATGAAATGTGAGCTGTAACTTGATGAGCAATAAAGGAAAGATTAATAAACTTCATGAATGGCGATAGAAGTAATAGAACCATAAAACTCGTAAACAACATTTCAAAACAAGTCATGACGGAAGCAGCAGAGAATATCAAATACTTCTGAAAAGGCTATTTCTTCCGAAAATCCAAAATTTAATTCAATTTTACAAAGGTCTAATCATGCCAAACAACACATCAAAACTGAGATATCTTCATATTTAATAATGGAGGGTCAAAAACACCACCTGTACATAGGCCCAGCCATTGCCATATCTGAAGATGGTCTCCATGACTCTGAGACAACAATGTGCACAAGAAAACATGAACTCATCTTCTCCCTCGAGCAAATTCAGACCTCGAGCGACGATTCTGAGAGCTTCAATTGCAGGAACAAAAAGAGAGCCAAGACAAGCACTTCCTAAATTCTTAGAAAGAGCTCTTTGCAAACAGACTTGTGTGTTTGATTGCATTCCCATTAGATAATAGAGAGCAATGACCCTACTCACTGTTATATTAGCCACATTCCTCATAACTTCAGCAGTCCAAGCCAGGCTCAAAACCAATGCTACGATAATTAATGGTGGGAAGTAGAAATTCAAGGACCCAATGACGGCTAAAATCCACAGAGACATCCATAGGAATCCAACCCCAAGCATCCAATAAGTGGGTTGATTCAAATCAGGAAATTTTGATACAGGTTCGAGTGACTTGATCAAGACCTTAGAACAAAACCCAATTCTCGGTGTTACCCAACAAGCATACAGTCCATTACCAATTGCAAAGGCAATGAAGAGTACTCCAACTCCATCGGTTGCGGGTTTCTGGAAGCAAATTAGGAGAATTCCAGCTGCTAAAGACATGAGAAAACTGCTCCAAAGAATGAAATGAACCATGAACATGGGCCACACTCTCAACAACTTCTGCCATAGGAATGCTAGCGTGATGCTCAGAAGAGAAGCAGCTTCAACCTGAGGTAGGAAAAATTCCAATACCCTTTTCTCCTTTCGTTGAGTTGAACCAGCTTCCAGTAGGCCTTGAATCCCCTTAAATACAAGAAAGCAGACTAATCCAAAAGCAACCAATAGGTGGAGGAGAAACAAAAACAGAGATATTCTGTTGGTGTATGCTCCCGAATTCAAGGTTGTTAGTGGTTGCTGGAAAACACAAGAATACCCAGGAAAAGAAATGTTTCAATTACATTTTCCAAAATTCAGCACATCATATGTATATGCATGTGTATTAATGTATATGATATATGACAGTGTATGCTCCTGAATCCAGGTTACTATTGCTTGTTGGTTACACAAAACAAATTCCCACAAAATGTTCAGATCAAAGTGGAGAAATCACTTCCAGGCCTATCATATGTATATGAACACGTCTGCATTTTACATATTTACGTACATACGATAGGCCTTGAAAAACCTTGTTTATAGGAAAGCAGACTGGTCCAAAGAAACCAATATAAATAGATGGAAAAGAAAAGGAGATATTCTGTTGGTATATGCTCTCGAATTCAAAGTTTGTTGTGATTGCTGGTTAAACGAAAAATACCCAAGAAAAAAATTTCAAATCCAATTTCAACAATTAGCAAAAAATACATATCCATGCATTCCTATCTCGATATAAGCTCTAGAATTTTTGTTTACACAGAAATTGTCAGAAAAAAAATTTACGAATTCAAAAAATCAGAACCAAAGTATGTGTAAACAGAAAGTTGTGAGCGATTTTAACCTGTAGAATAGGGGTAGGGGTAGGGGTTGGGAGAGGCTGAGCAGAAGAGGGAACGGCGCGAGGCTGAGAAAGAGGGACAGTGGGGACTCTGGTGGCTCCATTGATTACAAGCCTCAGAGGGTTTGTGGCGCTCAATCTTTGCATACTTGACATGTGAAATTGGTCAGGTGGGTTAATTTGAGTTGAAGCTGGGGTTTGAAGACCCAATACTTCACCTCTTTCCACATCTCTCGCCTCCTCGACATCTTCTTCTTCCTGGTCCTCGATGTGATGTACTCCTCTTTCCATAACATCGTTCTCTCTCTCTACCATCTAACAACAATAAAAACACATTTAGCAACTTTATGATGAACCAAGATGAATATGAATCAGAAATTTGAGTCAGAGGTTGTGGCGGGTAGTCTTGCGGTTTCAGAAGCACCCATCTGCGGCATAGTCTTTAAGCAACGGCGGTAGAGGGAGGCGGAGGCGGCTGTGGTTGCGTATGGTTGAAATGTCAGATGTTTTATTGGTGGCTGTTGCTGCGGGCACAGTTTTTTATGGGTAACTTACACTCAGTTCTCTGTAATAACAGTCTACCCCATTTGAGGTACAAAGTGCTAAAATGACCGGCGCTGAAAGTTTAAACCAGAAAATTAAATTAAATCGGTAAATTAAATTAAATTAACGATTTAGTTTAATTTTTTAATTTAATCGGTCTGATTTGGTTCGGTTTAGTTTGAAATTTTTAAAAAAATTTGATTCGGTTTTCAATTTTAGTCACTTAGGAACCAAACTGATTTCTATATTAAACCCAAAAAATATAAAAAACCTAGATTGATACATGTTTTTTAAGTGTTAAACTAGTGTTTTTTATTTTGATTTTTTACGAGACTTTAATTTTACTATAATTTATAATTTTGTATATTGACTTTATTAGGCTTTAGTATTTTTGAAGTTTTTTTTAACTTGGGCTTAAACCTAATCAAATTAAAAATCGGTGTTAAAATAAAAATTAATCCGAACTTTATTCATTTGGCAAGAACCTCTTAATTTTTTAGAAATTTTTTAAATTTTGAATCCAAGTTTAACCAAATTAAAATCGGACCGAATTTAAACCGAAACCGGAAAAATTAAACCAAACTAAATCAAAATAATTCGGTTCGATTTCGATTTCGATTTATAAAATCTCAAATCAAAATTATCGATTTGATCCGAGTTTTTTGACCAAACCGAACCGATTTCATCTCTAAAAATGACTATTGTTGATGTCGAAAATGTGAGGTTTGTTTCCGTGTTCTAAGGGTGCTTCTTGCGCACAATTTCTTGAATGATTTTTTATAAAAAAAGAAATTCAAGATCAAATTGGAAATGGATGTAGATAGATTATATGCAAAGATAATATGTAGAGTGCATATAAAAATATACATTGTCCTTGATCTTGTAATTCTTAAGTAAAGAATTGATGGGTCTAAGTTGGGCTTCCCATCGTGGACAGGGGCGGGTCCACTTAAGGACCACAAGAGTCACCGACCCTCCTGAATTTCTTTTTTTATTTTTTTTACTATTTTGAGTTTGAAATCAAACATTTCTTGTGTAATTTGTGCAAATGTACCGTTAATAAAATTTTATTTGTTAGGACCAAATGGATTTGGTCTGATATCAACTAAAATCACAACCCAAAAATTACACTTACACTCTTAGGTTCCACAACATGCTACCACAAGCCCCCAAAGTTATCATGTTATATCACATTGATCCCAAATCTTGCTTTAACACCAATTTTCACATACTCTACATTTATTAAGCTTATTAACCCGTATATTAATATAAAAATTTAAAATTTTCCGGGTCTTTACATCCTTCCCTCCTTAAAAAAATTTCATCCTCGAAATTATATAAACATAACAACACAAGTCATGCATCAACAATGCCAAAACATAATACCACAATCATGACTCAACAAGTCCATAAAATTAGCTTATCGCAATAACATGCTACATGCATCAACAATGCCAAGTCAAATATCACAATGTAATGACTATCAAGTCCACGACGATCAAGTTCCGACAAATTACACAATCAAGTAGTAAACAAGTGAGGGTATTTCTCCCTAATTTCATCTTCTCGTTCCCAAGTCGACTCTTACTTGCCTTGGTTACTCCACAACACTCGTAGTAATGGTATCTTCTTGCCTCGCAATACTTGCTCGCGTGAATCAAGGACACGTATCGGTTCCTCCCCATACGAAGCATCGGCTTCCAACTCAAGTTCGGACCACTCAAGCACGTGTGACGGATCCGGTTCATACTTTCTCAACATCGAAACGTGAAAAACATCGTGTACACCCGACAATCTTGGCGGTAAGGCCAAACGGTATGCAACTTCTCCGATCTTCTCAATCACATCAAATGGCCCAATATATCGTGGTGAAAGCTTACCTTTCCTCCCAAAACGTGACAAACCCCGTCGCGGTAATACTTTCAAAAACACATGATCCCCCAACTCGAATGATAACGGGCGACGACGACGATCAGCATAACTCTTCTGTCTACTCTGTGCGGTAAGCAACCTCTGACGGATCAACTTGATCTGTTCGGTTGTCTCCTCTTGTGCTGCCAAAAGTCGTTGGCGAATCGTTCTCATACTCTCGGTGGTCTCTCCAATCAAGTCCGGTCCGACTAAAATCGTCTCTCCCAATTCGGTCCAACACACGGGTGATCTACACGATCTCCCATACAAGGCCTCATAAGGTGTCATCTCAATACTGGATTGATAACTATTGTTGTACGCAAACTCGACAAGCGGCAAGTGGTCCTCCCAACCACCACGAAAATCCAAAACACAAGCCCGTAGCATATCTTCCAAAATCTGAATTGTCCTCTCGAATTGTCCATCTGTCTGAGGGTGATATGCAGTGCTAAACAACAAGTTCGTGTCAAGCACTGCTTGCAACTCTGCCAAAAACGAGCAGTAAACCGCAGATCTCTATCTGATACAATGGACACTGGAATCCCATGAAGACGAATGATCTCACGAATATACAAGCGACTAAGTTTCTCCACTGAATCGGTCACCTGAATAGGTAAGAAATGGGCAGTCTTCGTCAAACGATCAACAATCACCCAAATGGCGTCATGTCCCCTCGGCGTTTTCGGTAGACCCGAAACAAAATCCATCATAACATTCTTCCATTTCCACTCAGCTACAGGTAAAGGTTGCAACTCTCCAGCGGGTCGTTGATGTTCGGCCTTCATTTGCTGACATGTAAGACACCTCGCCACAAAATTCACACGATCGAAAGAGATTTAAATGAGCAATGTCGGTCTTTTTTTTTAATGCGACGGAAACAAAATGAACATATTTTTTTACTTTTATCACTGTCACATTAAAAGAAATTATCGATACTGTTCATTTGAACTGCTTTTAATTGTGTTCTATGAATTTTATTGTTGAAACTTATGGCTCATATAGAGCAGGTCAGAAGCCGAGCGTAATTAGAGTTGGATTACCTAATTAAAGTTGGACTATACGACCTAATTAAAGTTGAATTCTAATTAGAGTTGTATTCTAATTAGAGTTGATTTACCTAATTAAAATTAGATTAGGATTGAAATAGAGTATATCTATAAATATTCTCTTTATTGTAAAATCTTAGACATCATACCAAATAACAAATCTCGCTCCGCTCTCGTGGATGTAACTGATTTTGGAGAATCACGTAAATCTTGTGTTGATTTTTTTATTGTTTCATATTCTATATTGTGTGTATAATTGATCGATTGCGCTAACATTTATTTTCAAAAAAGTTCTAAAAATTTACAGTTTACTTTTAAAAAATTGAGATTAACTGCAAACTCAAAATTTTAAAATAAAATTTTATTAACGGTGTGTGCACAGCACACAAGAGGTGTCACACCCTCGTTTTTCAACATATTATCATAATATATATTTTAAAAGAAATCTCGCAACACACGAAGATGCACCCATAATTCCAAATCATTTCATTCAATGAGGCAACAAAAGTCAAGTCGATAGATATTACATCAAAAGTACTCCCAGTCGAAAAAGGAATTTTCAAAAATAAAACAGGAATTAATCGTTTTATATTTTTCTTATGGAAATAAAAAACAGAATTGAAAATGAGTTACAATACATTTTCACAAAAATTTTAATACAAAGTGGCTAGGTAACTCTAATCAAGGTCTTTAAAGTCATGCAGCACCACATGCACGTCACACACCACATGCTAAGTATCCAGAAGTGTACCTGAAATGATAGAGTAAGCTTACAAAGTCCAGTAAGAATGTCTAAGCCAATATCACATGAATACAAATGACATGACATAAGGCACGAATGATATCAAATAGGATGTACAAGTAATGACATTAAACCAATAGTAAGTGATACAAATTACTTCTATATTCATCTCACGATTCAAGATTTCGTTCTGTTATTATCCTTAAGTATCTCATTGTTTGATAAGCTCTATTCAAATTCAATGATCAATTACGGCCCCTCACCTGAAGGTGGCCCAACACGATAAAGTGCCTACTAGCACAATTCCCTCGGGAAGCTAGTCAAATTTCATAACTAGCACCACTCCTATAAGAAGTCTAGACCACTATATTATGATCCTTAGCACATCTCCCCATGGAAGCTAGACCATTACACCTTATATTAATTGCATAAAAGTCGCAAGTCTATAATGTGGATATTCCACTATTTATAATCTCATGTATTTCTAACAAAGACCCGTCACTTATAAAATCCATAACTATCGTCCCAAAACTCACACATCGTACTCCAACACAATGACCCACTCACCAACATCATATGCAACATATGGTTCAATCAAACACATAAGTAAACCCAATATACGGGAACGGATAATCCAACCAAGGACGGAAAAATGGTGGTTAAGCACCGTAGTTCAACAATGAAACCACAAATCTAAGAAAAATCCAACATGAAAGAGTATAAAACAAAACTCCATAAAATATTTAAAATGAGAAAATATGGGTCAAAACATGTAGAATACCCATAAATAGGGGAAGAAACATCCCTACCTCAAGATTTGGTTCAAAGGGTTGATCTTCCCAAGCTTGAGCAACAATGGTGGTGGAGAACTCCCAAGATCTTGCCGCAAGTGAAAAAGATGCTTCTAAGCCCAAAATGTTTACTAATCTAGAGATATTAGTGGTAGATCTTGAAGAAATTTAAGAAATACTGAGAGTAATCAAGGTTTTAGAGGGAGAGTTTGATGAGGAAGAAGACCTTTAGAGAGAGAGAAAGAAAGAAACTCCCTTTGGAAGAAAATTTTAGATCACCCTTTAAAATTTTGATTTTTCCTCTTTTTAAAAATGCGTGACAAATCTGACCGAATGATCTGACTGGATGGTCTAGAATTTGACCAGTCAGATTTCTCCACTGACTTAAAAATTTCAAAACTTCAGGCCAAAATTTTGGATCTGATTGGAACATCTAATTGGTTGGTCACAGATCTGACTGGTCAGGTCTGTCTACCGTCCAAAATTTTTAAATCTGACTGGATGGTCCTGGGATCTGACCCGATGGTTTTTCACCCCTTTTTTACTTTCCACTCCACCTTAAACATGTTTAATCACTCAATTTACGTCATACATTTCAATACGAATCGATTAATGACCTTTTGAGCTTATAAATTAATGAAAATTTTTTGGCCCTTATATCCTCTCCTCCTTAAGAGGAATTTCGTCCTCGAAATTAAACAAGACAAAATAATCTCGACACAAATACCTCTCAACTTTATCAACTAGTAAGACACGGATACATCACCACAAAATCAATCCCGTTCTACATAACTTATGCATTTTTCATACCCAATGAGTATCCAACGACAAGACACAAGAATGTCTTCAACCCAAACTCTCACATTCATCTATGTACATTTTAATATCCTCGGCAAGCATAATATCGTTCGATATGCAAAAACTCGTGAAATAAATAACATGTAGAAACACAGTCTATGCACAATCAAGGTCCCTTAGTCATATAAACAAAGTGGTCGAACACGTCCCAAAACTATCAAGTACAAACTAGCAATACATCAATCAAACCACAAATAAGTGCGGGTATTTCTCCCGGACTTCATCCTCACGTTCCCAAGTCGATTCTTCCTTACCTTGGTTGCTCCACAGAATCTGAACCAACGGTATCGTCTTGCCTCTCAACACTTGTTCTCGGAAATCTAAGATACGTATCGATTCCTCTCTATAAGATGCATCGACCTCAAGCTCAAGTTCAAAACATTCCAACACATGTGAAGGATCCGGCTCATACTTCCTCAAGATAGTTACATGAAACACGTCATGCATGCTTGACAATTTTGGTGGTAAAGTCAGATGGTAAGCAACCTCTCATATCCTCTCAATAATATCAAACGGCCTAATATACCTCGGAGAAAGCTTCCCCTTCCTCCCAAAGCGTGATAAATTCCGTCGCGGTGATACTTTCAAAAATACGTGGTCCCTTACATCAAATGATAACGGGCGACGACAATGATCGGCATAACTTTTCTGTCGACTTGGAGCGGTGAGTAAACGTTGACGAATCACTTTCACTTGTTCGGTTGTCCTTTCTTAGGCATTCAAAAGTTGCTTGCGAATCGATCTCATGCTCTCGGTAATTTCTCTAATCAAGTCCGGCCCTACAAATGTTGCCTCTCCCATCTCGGTCCAACAAACGGGCGATCTACACGGCCTACCGTATAAAGCCTCGAACGGTGCCATCTCAATGCTCGATTGATAACTATTATTATACGCAAACTCAACAAGTGTAGATGATCTTCCCAACTATCCCGAAAATCTATAACACATGCTCGTAGCATGTCCTCCAAAATCTGGATCCTGCGCTCGGATTGCCCATTAGTTTGAGGGTGATACACGATACTAAATAAGAGGTTAGTGTCAAGCGCTGCTTGCAAACTCTGCCAAAAGCGAGCGGTAAACCGTGGATCCCTATCGGACACAATAGACACGGAAATTTCATGTAGGCGAATAATCTCCCGAATATACAATCTGCTCAACTTTTCCACTGAATTGGTCACCTGGATCGGTAGAAAGTGAGCAGTCTTGGTCAAACGGTCCACAATCACCCATATCACATCATGCCCTCTAGGCGACCTCGGTAAACCAGTAACAAAATTTATTGTCACGTTCTCCCATTTCCACTCAGCCACTGGCAATGGTTGCAATTCTCCCGCGAATCGCTGGTTTCGGCTTTCACTTGTTGACATGTCAAGCATCTTGACACAAAACTCACCACATCACGTTTCATCCCAAACTACCAAAATTACCGACACAGATCATGATATATCTTCATCCCTTTCGGATGGACGGCTAATGGCGAATGGTAAAATTCTCGTAAAATCTCTTCCCGACATGCAACGGGTACATTATCTCATCAGGGACAACATGCAATATTATATAAGCCTTTTATGTCTCAATGTCATCGTGGGGATCTCAGGTCATCAAAAAGGATCCTTCTAGGGCATCCTAAACTTTGAAGGGATGGCCTAGCCATTACCGCCTCCATAACCGGTAGGTTGGATTTGTGCATCTAATTGTCACTCGTCAAACCCCCTTTTCTTCAGTTTATGTTATTATTTCGTCAAACTTCTCTCGGAGTCTTTTGATCTTTTCCACGTGTGCCACCGAGTCCTCCGTTTTAGCAGGCCCTTTCGACCTCTGGCAAGTTTCATCCATCCAACTCGGTATGTGATTGTTAAACTCCTCCTCTTGTTTTTCATCTTCCTCATGGATTTTAGCCCTATCATTGGGTTTTTCCATAAGCTTGTTTTCCCAATGGATGTTCGACGACAATGGTGGTGGTTGCGCCTGCAACTGCCGGACTAGAGTTTCATTCTGCTCACCCTTAATAGTCAATAGTTGAGTTAGATTCTACACACGTGCCTCAACAACCTAGATGAGATGATCTGGTACTTACCATCGCATTCTCGGTTAACTCAATTGAATTTTTTTCTTAGCAGATAAGAAATTGAACTCATTCCCATAGACGGCGCAAAACTGGTGTTGCCAAAAATGTGATGGTTGCCTTTGTGCTCCTGCGATGGTTCTTGCACACAAGTCTTAGGACAGAGGATTGTTTTTAGTGAAGGACCCTCCGATAATCAAGTCAGTAATCAATGTAGAGAGGTTGTATGCAAAAGAGTATGTCGAGTGTGTATGAAAACATACTTTGTCTTTGGCCATGTAACCCCTTCAAAAGGTGAAGAATAGATGGATCCTATACGAGCTTATGGTCGCCAATCGCACTCCTCTTTTTTTATTAGGAGAAGCGAGGTCATTTATTGAGGACTCTGTCTTTGGGAATTCGAGTGCTCTGAGGCCCAATTGGTGAGATCTTGTTGAGCGGGCCCATGATTGGCTTCCTTGGGCGGAGCAACGTAACTGCCAGAAGGCTGAATGCTCTGCGAGTAATGTGCTAAGCGTCTGATAATTGATAGGTAATTTATCGAGCGGGTGAATGCTAGTGGGTGAGTATTAGATGACCCGGTGCAATGGTGAGAGATCTAGTGTCGAGCGGACCCAATTCAGCTCATCAACTATGATATCCTTGTTTAATTTGTGAATTTCCTACCCTTTTACTCCCTCAATTCTATCCCGCTCTTATCCTCCATGCCTGAACTATGCAATCCTAATCTTACCTATTTTTCTTAGTTTTTCTCTTCAATTATTTTCTGTCTTTATTAAAAAAACAAAAATTTATCAATTTTGCGTTAAATTTTCGTGCATTATTGTTTCATCTCAATAAGAGATTTCAAAAAAATATGAACTAAATTTTTTAAAAAATTAGAAAAAAATTCAAAAATAAAATAATTCAAAAATATTTGTCGATTTTTTATTATTTTTTGTCCGTAGTGAATTTTCATAAGATTTTGATCATAATTTTTTATTTTTTAGATTTTTTTAGTCAAGATGAACTAATTATTTATTTAAATTCGTACGACAGTAGCAAAGGTGACTAATATTTAAATAAAGATAAAATAACAATAATATAAAATTTGGCCAAATTAAACCATAGTGTGATTTTTAGAGAATGAAAAAAGGAGAATTCAGTGTACTTTTGCACAGTCAGGGGGTAATAGTGTAGTTTACCCAAATTTGATTGCTTTCTGACAGCATCACGTGTGGGTGATGAGACATGCCAGTTGTAATAAATGTACCACTTTAAAGTAAAAAACTGCTAAGCGTTTTGAGAATAAAATAATGCTTGGAACACTAATTACTTAAACACATTTGAATATAGATGTGTCTAAAATTATTAAATGTACGTAAAATTTTCAATAATTTAAGAATTTCATGTGCATCCAATGATTTTAGACACAGATATTTTGAATGTGTCCGAATAATCTGTTTTTCAAGACTTTTCTTTTGAGGATGAGGTGGTGGTAGTAATGTAAGAAATTCTTTAGTTCCATAAAGTTATCAAGAAAATGCTTCATAATTCAAAATGAATGCGATAAATTTACTTGAGTGAGTTAGTTTCTTAAATTCAAATGAATTATAACCTCTGATTTTGAATTCGAGAATATTATTGAAAAAAAATTTTGAGATCATAGCACTCCTCGTAGTAATGTAGACCGGCAACGACAATAGTAGGAGTGAAAGTTTAAACCAAAAAATCATTGGTGTAATCTCTAACATTTGGGGTGAAAGTTTAAGCAGGAAAGTTTAGCATTGGGTCTAACATAATCGAATATATAGTGATGGAGGGTATTCGAGCATCATGTGGTGGTGTCCTAGGATCATGCAACAATTCACACTACAGACACAGCAGGAACGACAGATGGATATGATTTTCCCTATCCATGTACATGATCACACCAAACAAAAACATTATGGGCCCGGTAAAAGTCAATAAAAAAAAAATCATTTGACTTAAAAGTGAGAAAAACCGTCAAGTAGGAGAAACAGCCAAGAAAGGAACCCGAGGTAACGCAACTCTCCGCAAACTAGTTACAGTTGAAGATGCTTCGAACTGAGAGGAGTAAGTGGGGAAGCGTGAGCACAGTACACCCATTGGAAGTGCTAAAAATCCTTCTAGTCCATGAGCGTCCAAACATTGACCTGAAGACGAGCCTACGGTTATTTTATCATTATCAATTTTTAAGATGTAGATGGTTATAATATCTGTATATCCGATTATATTTGAAGTATTGAAAGTACACATTACCCTTCGATCTCCCTGATATTTTCTTCATCATTACCAATTTGTTTTATTTTTATTAGAATTATTCTTTTATTGAGTTCGGTGATATTTATTTGAAATTTTGAATCATTGGTGTAATTGTTTTGAGTATATTGTTGTAGTAGAATATCATGAAATAAAAAATAGTATTAATTATATTTTACCTCCTTCAATTCTGATTTTTTTCATGTTATCCTTTTTATATTTTTTTGGCTACAACTTACCCCCTTCAACTATAGAAAGATGACATAATACCCTACCGTCAATTTTTTCATCCAATATGTAACGGTAAAAGCCACTTGTTGTGCACGTGTGCACTTAAAAATACTCATTGTGACTATAATACCCTTCATTGTAAGTATAAAATTTATAATATACTTATTTTTTAAAAATTGATAAAACTTGAAGAAAATTATAAAATTAAAAAAAATTATAATGACATACAACGAGTGTCTTTACCGGAAATAAAACATACCGAAAAGCTTATATACATCAGAAATTATTGGATTAAAGTTTGATTTAACATGTAAACAATTAATGCAAATTACATAAAATAAAATTAATATTAACTAATTTAATCTATAAATTATATATTATGTATAATGTTGTATGTGGTTATAGTATTACACTCACAATAAGTATTTTTAAGAGTATATGTGCACAACACACGACTTTTATCATTAAATATTAGATAAAAAAATTTAACGACAGAACATTGTTTTATTTTTTATAATTAAAGGGGTTAAATTATAACTAATAAAAATAAAACCATGAGAAAAGATCCTAATTAAAAAGGGTAAAGTGTAATTAACCCTAAAAGTACTTACAACAAATGAGTATGACAAAAAGTTGGACCACGGAAAGGGACAGGGTGGGAATCTTTATTCCTGCCAGATCCACAATAACTCGTCGGATCCACCTCATCTTGTCTCCTACGTGCGCTTATTACATAATTGTCATTCCAACACCCAGAAAAAAGTGTCCACTGCGCAACATACATATATCTTTCCAAAAAAAAAAAAGAGGTGATTTTCACACACTTATTTTAAATTAAAAGTAAATACTCTTCTATTAAATAATTTTTATTCTTTTAAATTATTAATTACCCTCACAATTAATTAAAAGTAAATATTTTTTTGTCTTTATTTAATTTTTTTGTATTTGTTATTTTTGTATTATTTTTATAATTTATTAGTTTGTCTCCATGAAAAAAATTTAAAAAGTATAAATTTATGTTTAAAAGTTAAAATAAATTTACAAAAAATAAAAATAAGTTTAAAAAGTACTGTTTTGAGTTTATTTTTGTATTTTTCTTTTTAAATTTTTTAACATCATTTTATACATTTTTGAAATTTCTTATCGAGACGAACTAATAATCATAAAAAATTAATACAAAATTAAAATTAAAAAATAAATAAATATATAAAAAATAATCAGATAATAGTTTAATAATTATTACATGATAAATAAATCATAAATAAAGGAAAGGCTCTAACCAAAAATTAAAATTTTGTGAAATTTTATAAACAATATTTGCATGTAATTTTTGTTGGAGTATTTCATTTATTTATGATCTATTTAACTTGTAGTAATTATTAAATTATTGTCTGGTTATTTTTATTCTTATTTAAAAATAATTTTTTATTTTTTACTTTTTTATTAATTTTTTATGATTATTAATTCGCCTCGATTTAAAAAATTATAAAATAATTTCTAAACACTAAAAAAAAATTAAAAAACACAAAATAAACTCAAAACAATGCTTTTTTAGAATTATTTTTATTTTGGTAAATTTTTTTTAACTCTCAAACATAATTTTATACTTTTTAAATTTCTTTCGTCAAGAGAAACTAATAAATCATAAAAATAAAGAAAAAATAACAAATACAAAATTAAATATTATTTACTTTCAGTTAATTGTAAAAATAGTATGGTAATTTAAACACAAGAAGAATAAAAATTATATAATAAAAAAATATTTCAATAATTTTGTATAATAAAAAAAAAGAAGTAGATGTGAAAATCAATTCTCTATCTTAAAGGCAAAAAGCAAGTTTCAAATGGTGTGGCGGGTGGGGAGCTTCTATCTTACACCCAATCTAAACAAATATTTCCATTCCTTCCCCCCACAACCCAAAATTTTACCTACCCATTCGCTCGCTCGCTCGCTCTCTATAATAGTGGGATTTTGATCCCCGTTTTATAAAAGATTTCAAAATTATGAGATTCATAAAGTGGTAAAATTTAGTTAGAATTAGTAATATTAAGAAATTATTAATACCGCGTCTGAAATTTAAAAACATGTTTGTTTAGAACTCAAAATTGAAACTAATAGTCTATAGCATGTGTTTAGTTGTAAGAGGGAGAATGGAATTAAAATTCATGGTTTCTAATTTTGCCCTTCAAATTTTTATTGTATTTTTTGATTGACCATTTGCAAAAGTTGATTTCGGGGGGAATCCAGATTTGGAAGAATTTTTACGAACTATCGAATCATAACGAAACAAAACAAAGAAAAGTCAGTGGTGGGGGAAAGAAAGGCCTAGCTAGCTTACTTTTAATTCAACACAGACTCAGATTATAGCATATCCTATTCTGGATCGAAAGTCATTGGGGAAGGTAAATATAAGTTTCTCAATGAGTTGTAATCCAAAGAAAATTGCTATAACTTGCTGGATTTATAATACTCAAAGGAAAGGCAAATTCCACTTCCTACTTTCTAGTCAATCAAACCCAATATAGCCATCATTTTCATGCGGAAAACTAAGCTAAATTAACAGAAAAATGGACAGAGATGTAAACTAATCTGAGGTCCACACGGATTCATCAATCAGACCCACACAGATGAAGAAAATAGTTTGTATCTAATAATCACCCCGAATGAAGAAAACCCAGTAGGCTCTAATAAACACCCAGAATGAAGAAAATAGTTTTCCCCAACCTCAGATGCAGTCGTGATATGCTGTAGAAGAAGGATTAGGTTAGGTTAAGGGCAAACTAGTAATACAACTGGATAATTTAGGGACTGTCTGGTCATTGCCCAACTAACAACTCCGGACTAGACTACCAAAGACACCTCCCCCAGGCCTCTATGAATCCCCCCTAATCCCCAGACTCGTAGTCCATTGGGTTTCGTAGTACCACCCCAATTGTGCAAACAAAATAGCCTCTTAATGGGCCTATGGGATTAGCAATCCAATCCCATGGGCTAAGAGGTTTAACAAACAGGGCCTTAGGGTTTCAAAGAATAACTGAAGGGCTGATTTGAGGTACAGGGAAAGACAACAGTACACGAACAGGTTTGGGAAGAATTGTCAAGGGCTAAATGTAAAGTGCGGAAGGGCGGTGATGCCTGTTGAAGAAGGCTACTTTGGCAAGCAAGACTGGAAAGGGGTTGGGGATGGATGATGATGGTGGGGAACCCCAATTGCCTGGAATGAGGAAAGGTGCACTAGGGGGCAGCAACTGTTGCAGAGAAAGTTAAACTCAAATTACATATAACAAACGCTTGATCAAGTTATTTAATTCTTGCTCCAAAATTCAAAGCTATAGTTACGAACCAAACAAGTTATTCAATCAATTACTTATCAATACCAATCGATTTTTGGGCTAAAATAGTATGCACAACAAAATAAACAAACCCAATCATCAAAGCAGAATACTCACGCGAGTGGATAATACTCATCCACACTTCAGATGGATTAACCAAAATTCGGTGATGGAGAAGGGTTGAGTTGGGTGGGAAGAGAGTTTAGCTTTCTTGTGATAAAGGGAAACTTTAAACGCTACATGCGGTAAAACATCGCAAGGAAAGAAGCAATTTCCGATTAAGATAATGGGGATATCATGAGATATACAAGTAAACTCGTACCAAAGAAAACAATAATGTACAATTATTCTCAATTCTACCTCTCTTTCTTTAAACAGCAGCAGAATTCTACTCATTTTGCTTTTCTCAGCCGTAATGGTGGAATTGGCCATCACGAATCTACAAGTTCAAATCAGGACATACAAAGCAGTGGTTCCCAAAGACATGAATCTTTAAATACCACATCTCAACTCACAAGTTTTTTTCACCTTCAAACACAAAACTCACTCGTACAAAATTTAAGCATCATCTTGGATAAGCCCGGCTATGAGTAGGATTGTAGGCGGGGAATTAGACAAAGTAAATAGAGAACCTCAAACCACAGAGAGAGAATCCAAATCAATACTATTTTTGGTACAAGGAACTACTTTACCATGTGTTCTGAAACTATCGCCCTACTCGTACATGCTGCTACAGTCTTCTTGTCATCAACTACTGCTTTGCACCACTGCCAGACTCAGACTGTGATTTAACAATACTCAATTGCCCACCTTCCTTGTTAGCAGCAGTTGCAGCTTTCACCTCATTGCAATGGTTTATGAACTTGCTTATTTCCTGGTCAGATTAAAAAAATCAAGACATTGTTCCGAAACAAAGAAAATCCAAATGCTCTGTCGAAGTAAACTTGTAACCTTGAAGAAAGCATATATTTAAAGGATCTGCTAAAGCTATGGCACACGAGACGTAAAACATTTTGAGTGGAGAAAACAAGCTGCCATACAACTGTCAGTTTACTACAGGATGATTCGCATCCACTTCTCGTATCCCTTTCCTACCTTTTATAGGTTTTTCTAAAGTTCCAGACAAGAGCCTTGAGTGATGACTGATGATAGAAGCTGAGCATTTGGTTGGCCAAGACAGGATGCATAACACAAATCCTACTTTGTACTTTAGCACCTGAACAAAGTTATTCAGATATGCTGGACTAGATGCCTCAAATGGTGTCATGGTTTTCCCAAAACAAAGTGGCAACTCCAGAGTTACTTGTGCACGCACTTATACCATGGATATCTCCACAATAACACCACCACCACCAACCCTCAAAAAAGACCCCTTCACATCATCCATAAGCTAACCACCACCGACAAGCAACACACTACATGTCAACAACAAACCTCTCCCAAACACCCCCCCCCACCACAAAACCAACCACCAAAAAAACCCATATTCTCATCTCTCTGTTGCAAACCCATACCGCCATCTCACCAATCAACTAACAACATAGTGGCACTAACCTGGAGGTGATTTGATCTAACTGGCCCCTAATCAAACAATCAAAACACCTCAATCCACATCTAATTCTCCTTCAACCAAACTGACAAAGAATCTGAAGTGGGAGAATTTAAGGACTTACTTTATCTACTCGAGAGAAAAAAAATAAAGAATTCATGCCTAGATGTATATCCACAGACAACTACGTAATAGAGGTGAAGTACAAATGGAAAGTAGAAGAAATGGAGTGGTCAACAAGCAATCAGAAAGGGGGAGAGAAGAAAGGAACTAGGTAAGAGAGACTGACGAGAGATAGGATGAGTCAACTTAGCAAGAGAACTAAAAGTGAGCTGAATTGTTGAGTTGGCCCGTAATAGACCTGAGCTAACTCAATGAGGTATGTAACGTCTAACATAGCCCTTTGGAGTGGTCATGTATAACTCATGTGCATGATTTCCGTAACAAATTTTAAATGCCTAACCAATTGTACAGAATAAAGAAATTTATAAATAATTCTATCCTAAAACTACCACAAATGAAACTAAAACTTTGAGACTCACGAGAAATGCAAGGACTACCACAGTAATTAATGACGACCAGTATTGTTGTATTGGTAGCTGCCACACATAACAGGGCAACATATAACAATGCCACATGTTATATGAGCACGGGGTTGTTAGTGGACACTACACCACCAATCCCCCTGGAAAACCATACCAATTTTCTCATTAGCACCAAATAATATTTGCATATGCAAAAACTCATTCCTGTAAGGCTTAAAAAACTAGATCCGGAATTCGACCTGGGATCCACTTGCTCCGATCCTTGCTTACTAAACTGTTGCACCTGATATGTATGTGGGGAGAATTCCAATGATCCTTCCGTGGAAGGGAAGGGAGAATCCTAATTATTCATATGAACTTTTCCACATATAAAAAAAAAAAAAAAGAATCTTCTGTTACAATAGAATGAAAAGTAATGTGGATATAAAATAATAATAAAAAGAGATGAATGAACTTTTGTGAAATGGTTTTACAAGATCCAACCATGACTGATGCATAAATAAAGATATCAAGTAGTAGTGATTGAATTCCCTCAATGGTTCACATGAGAGACCAATACAAATAGAACCTGCATGTCAAATTAAACTTAGGCTAGAAATCTATGACTTTCGTTTGGGACATGGACGCTAGTGCTCCTAAGATCACAGAAGCAAAGTTGCAGGAAAAAAAAGATCTGTTCCAATGAATTTTCCATTTTGACCTTCCAAAATTTAGTATGCACAACCCTGCAAGATTTGGGACACCATGGAATGTGAACATCTAGGCCTGGCAAATTGAATAGGTATTTTGATAACTAGTATCCAACAAATGATGTTCCAAGAAAGCACCAAGAAAGCATTAAGTTGACATATAGATAATTTACGAACAAGAAATTTATCAAGAAAGAAAAGAGCTACGAAAGGACATAAGGGAGAAAAAGACGTTTATTGGGAAAAGGGATATAATTCATACATCAATTTCAGTGGGAGGTGAAATTATAGATAAAAATTATTTACACAAGTGGGTACGTACTCCTGGCACATGGCACTACTGTCATGAATAGGACAGGCTTAAGGCCAAGCACAAGAAGACATCAGCCTGTTTGGCAACATCGAGATATGAATGACTTAATTATCCCAGAGGCCATCAGAGGAAGTCATGATGACGAGAAAATAGCTTGGCAATCAGCAGAATGAGTGTCCAACCAATGGGAAGATGGGCGGTGTGGTTGTTAGCCAAGAACACTTGAGCACTCTAGCAATTGCCCAATGGAGGGAGTGCAACATTGGGAACGTTTGAGTTGGAGATGATAGCTTGTGACAAGACGTCTCACAAGTTCCCTAATAGTCGTTTACAGAAGTTCCAAAAAGAATGAAATGATGACATTCAATCGTCGCTAAATTAACTTACAGTCTCCAAATGCCTATAAAAGGTCCAGAGGAAGATATATTCAACAAATTGCGAACCAAACTCTGTCTCTCTAATTAGAAACTTCTCACTTGGTTTCTTTAATTTTCCACTCAGTCGAGTTCTGACAACTAAGCCTTTTAGACCTTTTGCTAACTTAACCATCACAATGTCTTCCAGCCAACCCCATTGGCCAGTGCACATCTGATGGCTTCTTCTTTTGCAGGCATCACACCCTAACTGTAGCCTAAGAGTCCATCAAAGTATTAATCACGCATTAAACCCGCCATTTCCCACTCTAATAATTAGAAGATGGTCGTAAAGCTCAAAAAGAAGATAAATAACAAATCAAACTACATGAATCTTTCAACAAGATGAACAATATTTCTTCAACAACACTGCCAACATCAAAAAGGTGACCAACCTTTTCAAGTAAAGGACAAATAAAAAGCCCAATCGACAAAAGAAAATCCATACGAAGTGTAATTGTATAAGACAGGTGACTACAAAGTGAAAGGCAACACATATATGGATCTATTTCCTAAACAACTTAAGCTTTTCAACAATTGGCGGACTAATACAGCAACGTAGCTCATTATTTGGTTTGTTTCCAGTTTGCATTTCTCTTCATACATAGATGTGTGCATCTCCACATAAAATACAGGATTACACAACACAGACGATGTTGGATAGCTTGGCCCGCACTCTTAACACTTAACCCGTTTCTGAATGTCTAAATCCTTTGGAACAATTGATTGGAACATTGAAAGGAAATTTTCTTGTTTACTAACGTAAACGACGGAGTCTCATAGGCACAACAGACAGTAAATTATGTTAATAATGATATTCACGATATTCATCATCCCTGCGATGAGACAAATGGAAAAAAACGTAAACTTAGATACAAAATTCAATAACGACAAAAGGGAGGAGACGAGGGAAACAAGGTTAATGTATGTTCACATAAAAAAAAAACAAAAAATAATATAACCCGTCCAGAAGAGATGGACTATTATTGCACCTAGGATCCTTGTGAGTTGTGAGATAATTGCATTTGCCATACAAGTATGAAAACTGCAAGAGTAAGTTCACATTCAATTCTATGGATCATTAATAGCAGGAAATAGGATATGACATGCCTAAAGTAGGCGTCTGCAGCTATTTTTTCCCATTTCTTATTTCTGCTTCTTTTTATCATCCTAATTGAAGCCCTGATGGTAAATTCTCAGTCAAATAACCCAACCCCCATGCATTGAAATTCACAAGTTCATAAACTGGTCTTCAGTTTCCAATTGTACTCTGTCTATCAGTGCTGAAATAAATGTGCTATTAGCACTTAAACATGTAAAAAATAGAAGCCCTTAGAGGCATACAAATGCCCAAAAAAAAAAACCCATATTGGACAAAGTTCAGTAAGACCCACTCACTCACATTAACTAAAGTCAACAAAAACCCACTTTCTGTACCTAAATTTCTGGTATCCGGACCCAAAATCCAAGGAAACAGGTTTTCAGGCAGGAACCATGGCTCAGGAGCCCAACAATACCAGTAACACTCTGGGACCATGTAGGATATGCAATGCCTTATTTCAACACAAACGGGGAGTCTCTTTCCTTTTTTATCGTGGTCCATCAGCCTTCTGACTTCAATTACGCAATCAAATGAGGAAGTTCAATCCTTCACTTGTGGAGGGGAAAACGTTCACAGAGGAAGGCCTTCACTCAAACCATGTAACTTCTCTTCTTCTCATGCTTCCCCATTTTATTGACGTCTTCTACTTTAGCTGCTATTTGTTTGTAGCTTCTTGCTAATTGGCAAATAATATACTCAGTTCTTCATCCTAGTGTAAAGACTCCCCCATTTAGATCCAAATATCACAATACCCAAACAGCAGAAACAAAAATTAAATATCCGTATAGTGTAAGAATCATTAGGATATGTGGCTTCAGTGCACAACAAAATAACCATTTTGAAGCTTGTGCTAATAATCCAAAGACCACAGCTCATAAAATGAATTAAAAAAGCATGTCATATGTTGTTACTCAACTAAGGAAGTATGAATTTCGAATATTTGGTACAATCGAAAGTCGAAACGAAAGAACTTACACGATCTGCATCCATCTCCTTTGTGTTCTTCGAAGGCTTCACGACTCTCTTCCCTGCAATTTCAATTCAACACCATTTTCCCACATTACCTACATATGTTATATATATACACAAAAACGCGCTAGCGGGCAGAGAGAAAACGGAACTGGGTTGAAGTTAGACTCGTACCTTTCCGAGTAACAGGGATTTTCCCATGACGACTGGGAGGAACCGATTTCCTCTTTTGTTGGCCTTTGAAGAGATTGGCTTTCTGCGTCATCCCTCTCTGTCTCTCTGATTTTACCCTCTAGGGTTTCAACGAGGCTGAGTTTCGTGTCTATTAATAGACAGATTGGAAATATTTTTCTTTAAAAATATAATAAAATATTATGTTAATACTTATATTTATTTATTTTCATTTATTTGCTTTTGTTTTCGTGAGAAAAAGACAGATTGGAAATATTTTTCTTTAAAAATATAATAAAATATTATGTTAATACTTATATTTATTTATTTTCATTTATTTGCTTTTGTTTTCGTGAGAAAAAGACAGATTGGAAATATTTTTCTTTAAAAGTATAATAAAATATTATTTAAACTTCTCTTAACGGCATTCAAATTTTTGGGCAAAGCCTCCCCCTGCGGGCGTACTTTGCAAACAAATGCTTCTCCAATCCCGACGAACCCGTCTGAGCCGGGAGCAACAAAAATAATAGTCCCTGCTAAATATTTTGATTAAAAAAAATTAAATAATAGTGACTTATTTTTATTTAATATTTTTGAAAAAGAATTTAACTAGTAGTGACTTTAAATTTTAATTTTTATACATCAATTGATTCTGCTATCACTTCTTGAAATTGGCTTGACTCGTTGAAAGTAAAATTATTTTTAGAGAGCTACAATAACCATAGAACTGCTAGAAGTATAGCTTCCCAGTAATATTGCTTAAGACCATGAAAAATGGGCATTTAAACTATTGTTGCATGATGCTAAATAATGTAAAAGAAAATATCCATGGGATTCTCTACCAGTTAAGAATTGATGACCAAACTTGTCTTAAAAATAGACAGTGACTAAGGAGGTGGCCTGTAAATTCAAAGGATGAAAAATATAGAGCACACATCAAAACCTCCTGTTATGAGTGTGTGATGATGTTGCTTTTGACTAGTTCATTCATAGTGGGGATTCTTTGTTAGGCTGTTCTCCAGAAGAAGATTTCTACCTTTGAGGGCAATTTTCTTTCTAAATGGAGTTAAGATCTGGGTTTGATGAGATTGAGTCTCCCATTTACAATATGTCCATCTTGGAGAGTAGGTTTTTGAGCGCTCAAACTCAGAAAAGAAAGTCAGCTTTGTTTGGGTTAAGATTGAAGTTGCCAATAATTGAATCAAGGATAAAAGCAGTTGATGTTCCCATTGAAAAATGTTCATTCTGAAGGTGAGTGATGGAGGTATAGAAGGTGAGTTTGGTATGATATTTGCCACAACACGATTTTTTTGATTTGAAAGGGAATGGAGTCTGGAGTATTGAGTTTTCAGAGTAGATTATTCTTTAAGTTGATTCGCCTATTCTTTCAAGATTATCATATTCTATTGTCAAGTAATCATACGTACAAAAACATCTTACTTCTTCTTTAAGAAAAGAGGTTCTCAAAATATTGAAGATTGTGTAAACTCATAACATTCAAGTCATATTGGTGGAACTTCAACAGTTGAACTTGAACATCGCCCTCTTATAATTCCTAGAGTTGAAGTGCAAGAATTTGATTAATCTATTTGGGAAGGGATCCGGAGCTACGAGAACCAGTATTGAAGCTTCCGACATTTCTATGAGATGAGATTATTCGGGCTTATCTTGAAGTTGACATATCAACCTGAACTTTTAAAAGATCAATTTCTTAAAGACAATCATGTACGTCACTTTCTAAAAATTTCACAGAGTAATAAAAATTACATTTGAAATTTCAGTTGCAAAATTATAACCTTGATATTTCTAATCATTCGGAGTTTCAAATTCTGTCGACGACTTTTAGGTTAAGTGAAGTGTTAGTGAAAACAAGAAAGTCCACGATATATCCTCTGGTCTACAAGTTAATTCAACTTATATTAATTTTACCAATTCCGACGACTACAACAGAACGTGCATTTTCATTTATGAAATGTGTTAAGATTAGACTCAATAACAGGATGGAGGCTGAACTTTTAGCAAGTTTCTTGATCACTTACATAGAGAAGGATACTGGAAGAGGGTTTGATACCAATTCTATAATCGATACTTTTAGTGAGGTGAAAGAGCGTCGAGTGCAATTCAATATGTTTTGTTTTACTAGATAGACTTAGATGAGTCGTTACTCCTTTCGCAATCTATTACTTTATGCAAAACTTATTATTCATGCATGGAGTATTACTATTTTATACTCTTTTGAGTTTTTAATATATTTTCATGAAAATTTGGTATACATTATTTTTGGGTCTTGAATACGTATTTGCCTATGTGTAGTGAAATTCCTGGATCTGTCCCTGACCTTACTGAAGCCTTTAAATTTATCATGTCCTTCTTCACCAGCGGATCCTTCAAAAAATGGGCAAAATAATCGTCCATTTGTCTCGAAATCGGTGATGCGAAGGGATCCCTGACAGATTGAGCAGTAGGAATAATGTGTTCTATAGAAGGAATATCCACCACCTGCTTTGCCTTCTCGGGCTCGGTGGCCTCCTTCACTTGCTAAAGATCGACAGTAGTACACTCAACAAGTTCGAGGAGTTTAATGAAGAGTGATGACTCAGACTCCTCGTATAGAGTAAGATCAAGCTAGAGATAGCCAAGCCTCATATAAAGATCCAAACTCCCATGGTCGTCAAAAGGAAGGCCCTCAGTAGCGTGAAAGACTAAACATAGGTGAAAAAGTTCAACAATATATGCGTAGTCTGACCTTAACATCTCTGCTCAGACTGACTCTGATAGGCTAGTACTTGGGCAACATTAGCTAAAGTGCTCAAATATGAATTGACTAAGCTCTATTCATCTACCCGACCTGAGAATAAAAAAAAAACCAGTCAGTATGAAAACATCTAAGAAACAGAAAAAAAATAATAGAAAACTAGAGGGAATCTTACCAGGAGCCCCCTCAATGCGAAAAACGTGCTTGACCTCTTAACCACTAACCGGGAGCTCTCATTTCTCGAACACATCAATCAATAGGGGGTCCAACCTTGACCAATGACAGAAGGACTTGGACCAAAAATTATGCTCGGCGTTTCATGCATACAGGTGGTATTTTTGGGGTTTCCACACACCCATCCACCCACCCACCAACCTCTTGAGAGGCACGTTTGAAGGAGTAGCAATGGCGGGCGCCAACCAACCCCATATTGGTTTTGAGGAGGGTGTTAACCGCCATAACCTCCAGCATTACCCAGGAAAAATTCTTGGTACCTTGGTTAGGGACAATACCCCATAAGCAAAGAGCCTCGCGGAGAAGGTTTCTAATGGGAAACCTAACACCACCCTCAACTATGGTCATCAAGGGAAAATAAGTTGAATTACTATTGGCGTTAATAGCGGGACTCTCGTCCTTTTCTAAAATATGACCTGCAACGTTGCCGAGAATCATGTAGACAACCCTGAACCTATCAAAGTTATCTAATGTAAACATCTTCCTTAAAGCAATCACATTGATAGAGTTTACAAGAGATCTGACAGACAAATGAAGAACACAATGAACGATGAACGTACAATAAGAATTAATCCATGGGCTGCTCAGAACAAGTAAAATGAGACTTTTGGCCTTATTGGACTTTTATATAGGTGTTTGTGCGAGATTCGAAGAGTTAGTTTTTAAGAAAACCCCAAGAAAGGATGTCGAGGTGCACATCACATTAAATGCAGAGGCACAATCACTAGCATGTAGATAACGTAAGAAAGAAAAGCCATCGACTCACCTACTCAACTGATTAGCTTACTGCTACTCAAATTAGAAGGAAAAGGGACAAATGTGGGAGATGAATAAATGTCGTAACCAATAGGGAAAAAGTCCGAGCACGAGTTAGGGACCTACTAGAGGAGTGAGCGCCACTTTTTCATCTCGAATAGTAACCATCTTGGATAAACACTATATTTGATAAATGCCTTTCTTGAGTGATAAGTTATTTCAGACCCGGCCACCTTGTGCCGATTGTTTCCTAATGACGGGTCTCAGATGATACCATATGGGACCAAGGGGCATTTTGATTGGCAAAGGCACACTAATCAATCCTATGATGTGGTTAATCAGCCCACAATCAAACACAACGAATGCAAAAAATATATTTGAATGCATCATCAACACACTCAACTAATCCTTAATAATAGGGGCAAAGATCAAACAACAAAGTGATCGATGGCTTGGAGAATTTATACCATGTTGATTAGTAAAATATTGTTAGCCACATTCACATAGCAACCCACTATAACCAGTAATCTACGTATTTGCTTTCTATACTCGTATTTGCTTGGTAGAACACTTATTTTATGGGCGGACCCCATCATAGTTGTTAACTTAGCGATCAGAGGACATTTCGACCACTCGCCGGAGTGTCTCTAACTAGTTGTTTATTTTGTAAAGAACTTTTGATCTCAACAACAAGTTGAACGCATTCAAATAAACACTCGTTTAGGTCCGAAAAAAACTCGTGAAAGAGTCCCATAAATCAATACCTCACAGCAAACATGATTTAATTTTGACATTGCGTGATAGCTCAAAATTAATAATTTAAAAGATATCCAAATTGTTAGAAAGGCTAGGTACCATTAAAGATTTTGATTTGGATTACAGACGACTGACATTATAGAAAGGGGAAATAGATATCTATTTCGGCCACAAAAGTAATTTTTATTATTAACCTCCAGAAAGAAGATTTACTGATTTGTTATCATGAGAATTAATTGTCAAATTAAAATATAAAAGCAAACTATTAGAACAAACTAATAAAATTGTTCGACTTAGGCCCTATTTGGGCTATGGTTATTAAGTGTTTATTTATTTATTTGTTGGGTAAACAAATAAATAGGTTTGGGCTAATTTATTTGTTGGACCAAGAAAATTTCCCCACCTTGTTATTCCGTCCGTACGGTTATCGAAAAATCGAAAATACCCTTCAAATAAAACAAGGGCCAAATAGGGTCCCAAATAAGACAAGGGCAATATGGTCATTTGTTCGTCAAAGTCAAATCAAACAACCCAATAAATAAATTAGTCCAAATATCATCAACTGTTTTTATATTTATTCCAAACATCATAAATAAATAAATAAACCAATAAAAACCGTAGGCCAAATGGGCCCTTAATTACTCACTCCCATAACACACTCTCACACTACTCTCTCATTCTAAAATCAAATTTCACTTCAAATGTTCAGTATTCACATGCTTATGCCCAACCTAGTTGTTAAGTAAAAACTCGGTCATATTTTTAATTGGAAAAAGTAATTAACGTGACTAATTTGTGACCCACATCAAATGCTAGGATTTTCTTCGTAATTGTCGCAAGATATATCCAATTTCCACGGGATCAAAATCAGAACCAGCACAAAATCTTAAGCCGAACAGGTGCGAATCCTCTCTCTCTCTCTCTCTCTCTCAGCATTGGGTTTAGCGCAGATGTAGGAGTTCATACATTTAGGGGGGGGGGGGGGGGGGGGGGGGGGGCTTCTATTTTTTTTGGTTGGTGGTCTGAAGCAGTGGCTTTCTAGGCTTCAACTTAGGGCTGGCCCTCTTTACTGGATCAAGTTTTGCTTAGGTTTTCTTTATTTTGTCACTTGCATATATTTACTGGCGTAATGTAGCATGTTCACGATGATATATTGGCAATTTTCAATTCTTTTGTTTGGTTATCTAATACGTGTTTGGTGTATATTGCGGAGGCCTTCTGCATTTTCGATGACAATGTGGTTGTTTTGTCTCAAAAATATTTTTGAGACTCAGTCTCAGTAATGAATTAGACTATCTGTTATCTTCTTATGTTTACACATGGGATACTCGTTTCATATAAACCTTAGCTACAGAGACTCACTTAAAAGAGATAGGGATAGAGGGTTTTGTTCCAGTTACAGTCTTTAGGTTCTTGACAATGTTAGTGAACTCATCAAGTGACAATGAAGAACACATTTTGTTTTCCAGAATTTACTGTGTGAATTTCCTTCCTTTTCGTTTTCTTCTATAAGAAACCGTTCCTTGTCTGAAGTACACAAAATGTGGCGGTCCAATGATGACAAGTAATGATTTGAGTCAAGAAGTACCTAAAATTATTCTTTTTTAAATTCCGCATTCATTTGTCTATCAGATATCAAACGCATAGTATTCAGTCAAGACGAAACATTATGTTTCAGAAACAAGAAGAGTTATTTGAGAAAACACGTTGAAACTGTTAGAATATGAGCAAGGACACTTATGTAGCATAAGCTGATCAAATTTGTAGTAGTGTGTCGGATGACAAATTAGAACTATTCCCCTTCATAGTAAAACTATTGATTAATTTTCTTTGCAACTGCCAAAACCAAATCTGGCACCGGGAACTATCAAGTAGGTTCTCCACCATATTACCCATGATAACAACTAGGGTTAACTTTTCAACCCAAAAAATCTTCACAAAAAGTAAAATTGTTGGATTTGAACTTAAGGAGTTGATAAGGGACCTGTATGAGACACTACAAGTTATGGACATAAACAAATCATTTTCCAACCTCGGCTACAGTTCTGGTCCACAATTGTGATAGCATAAAATAGTAAATTTGAATATTTGGCTAATGTTGTTCCCCAAATTTTGTCACAACCAGTTCTGCAGAGAAATCACTGGATTTTCTCAATAGTCAGAACTTAGCTATTTTAAGCTTATTTGTGTTTCAAAGGTAGTTTGCATACTGTGAAGGATTGCACATTTGACGTCAGGATGATGCCCGGTATGTCTTGTGCAGTTCCCATCTTCAACATAGTTCCAGTGATGGAAGGGGATCTACAAAAATCACCACAGCTTGGTTATCCCCTCGACATTGGTGATGCGAAGTATGTCTCTGGGCTTAGTACAATACTGGTTGCCACAATTCAGGAAGCAAAAGACAGGATTTCTCAGATAGAATACATTTTCTGCAGCCAGCTCTTCCCAAATTTTCAATCAAAATCTAAAAGCTTGCAGAATATTTATTCCGAGGCTAGAAAAGCTGCAGAAGATGCATGGAAAGAGAAGGAAAATAATCTCATACTGGAAATAGAAAATCTTCAGCTTGAAAAGAAACTGATCCTAGAAGAAAATCACTCCCTGAAGTTGGAGAAGTCAAAGTTTGTGAACCATGAAGATCTTTATCCAAAAAAGATTTATGAGCTCCAAGAAGAGCTAAAACAGAAGACTGTAGAAGTGGCCGAGGGTAGGAAAATGCTACTGAATTTACTTGAAGCCCTTGAAACAAAAGCTGCTGTTCCAATAAACAAGGAAAATATTGTGAAGGAGCTTGAAGAGAAAAACAACCTGATTTTGAAGAAACAAAGAGGTTTAGAGCTGGAACATCAGGAAGTTCGAGGAGAGCTCCTAAGAAAGTCGAAGGAAGTTGATGAGGGAATGGAATTGCAGAATAAATTGCTTCAATTGGTTCAATCAAAGGCTACTTTGATAATGCAAAAGGAAAAACAATTGAAAGATCAGGCAGAAAAAACACATGTGCTTCTTGCCAAACTTGGGAGTTTGGAGAATGATGTTTATGCGATTCAAGAGAAGCTTAGTGCAAAAACTGACGAAGTAGAGAAGGAAAAGGAGTTGTGCGAAAAGTTGCGCAGAGAAAATGAATCACACCTGTTAAATAATGCTACTAATGAACAGCTGTTGAGCACTTACGATACAAGAAATAAATCACTCACAGTCAAAGTACAAAAATTGGAAGAAAGTCTGGATGGGCTTCAGAAGGAGCTCAGGAGGCGAGCTGAAGAAGTGGTGGAGGGAAGAAAATTGCATGAAAAGTTACTTCAGCAGATGGATTCAGATAATTTGGAAATGTTGAAGATAGGACGGCAGTTGGAAGTGCTTGAGAAAGAGAAAAGCTTGCTTTTAGACAAAATAAAAGGTTTAGAGGAGAAAGTTGATAAGCTTCATATGGATCTCGGACAGAAAAATGACGAGTCATCTGAAGGAATGGAATTGCATGGTAAATTGCTCCAGAAGATCAAAACAAAAGACTTTGAGTTGCTGACTGAGAAGAAGAAAAGGCGGGATGTAATTGCTGCTTATAAAAGTCTGAAATCCCAATACAACTTTCTCTGTGCAAAATGTGGTCTTACATCAGAAATTATGCTTCCCTTGAGCAAAATAGAAGATGAAAGTGATTCGAGCCGCAATGCGAATCCATTAACTTCACGTGGTAAGCTATAATGCCTTTTTGGCTTCAGCAATATTATGTGTTCAGTTCAAACGTTTCCCTATACCACTATTAGCTAATATGTATTGTATACATACAACTGATTAAATCAGATATAAACAATGAAAGTGTGATTCTATTTAAACCCGAAAATAATCTTTGTAGCCCCTTTAAATTTTTTGTTGTTTTTCTCAGTTTCGTTCCTTAACGAAATTAATGTTTAAGGACAAACACACTACCAAAATTCAACCGCCACTTCTCTCTGCATGCACTGCCGGCGACCACATGCTGCCCAACACTGCCATCCAAACTCCCTCCCCACGCTACCCCACCCTTCGTTTGGCCTGGTCTTTGTCTTGAATAGAGTAATTGGTTTTAGATTCACCAATTTTTAATAGAAACAAAATAGAAAGAGGAAATAAGCTGGAAAGGACTGGCAAGGGGAGCATTGAAATCCTATGCAAAAAATATATTCTAAGGGTTTTGTGGCTCATTGATGAAGTTCAAGGGTTCAGTTGTTTAGTCTGCGGAGTCTTGAAGGTTAGCAGGTGCAAGATCCCCTTTTCAATTAAACAAAAATCATGTGCCTTGGGCTTCTGTAGACGAAAGATTCCATTTTATTGTTTTCCAGAGTGGACTTCACCGGGGGGTTGTGGAGATGAAAGATTCCAATTTCATTTGAGTATTGTTTTCTAGTGTGGACTTCACTGGGGGCCGCGAGATGGGTTGAGAGAGTTTGAGGTCACAGTGAAGGACTTTGATGGTTGAGGAGGTGAGTGGTGGAGACTGATGGTTTGACGTACAAGAAGATGAGAGGTATCCAAAGAACTTGTGGGTTAATTTCGGTAGACTAATGGGTGTCTAGAGAAATGTTCATAGTTTCTTCATCTGATTAGCGGGTGTAGAGAATAGATGTGTCTAGAGAAAAAAATATGGGTTCAAAACTTCAAATAGAATCGCCCTTATAAAGAATGAGTTATTTAGTGCATAAACATATAGCAAGCTCACTATTTCATAAGAATTGCAAATGCATTTTGCGTTACACCAACGAATCTTCTTACCTGTTTTCATAGATAGCGAGAATCTAGCTCCAAATGCTTTGATGGTTGCCTGTGAAATCACCAAAGAGAAGGAAAAGTTGGAGGATGACAAAGGACTGTTATTAGTTCGAAGATTAAGCTCTGACTCACCTTGTACATCCATTGGTCTGAAACCTGGCTCCCTAGCTGGCACAAAGCGGCCCAGCTCTTCTTGGAGAGAGACTAGATCCCACCAACACCGAGGTGGGCCTGACCCACATGATGATTTCCTTGATACTCCCTTGGAGAATATCAGAGGAAACATAAGAATGCCCATGAAGGAAGAAGAAGTCAATTTACCAGTTCCAGTTGCAAAGGAAGTGAACTTTGACCACTCAGACGATGAAACACAAGACGTGAACGGAGACCTTGGCCCAGAAAAGCTGCAAATGCCAGTTGGTGCAAAGGGTTTTAAGTATGTTGAACCGGTGAGAAAGAAAGCGGAGAGGGAAAATTTGAAAGGAATGGAATGCAAGCAATGCAAGAAGTTTTTTGATGCTGTTCTTCCTGATGATGGAGGTAATAAGCAGCAGTCACGTTGCGAACATCATGATGGAGTTTCCAGGCATCGATACAGGTATGCACCTCCTTTGACTCCTGAAGGATTTTGGAATATTGGGTTTGAATCGGAAATGTGAGTTCCTTTGAATTGGAGTTTGGTCTAATGCAACTACAGTTAATCTAGTTGTTAATTGTTATGCATTCTTCATGCTGGTAATGGTCTAGACACAACCAAAGTTGGGGGAACTTTAAAAAAGGATGAAACCTACCTTCTCCTCACAATCTTGAACCATAAGCTGAAATATTATTGTGGATGTGAGCATCCTCTCTCTCTTTCCCCTGTGATGTAGTGCTGTGTTCAACGTCTAGACAAACTTTGTGCAATGCAGATTAGCTTGTAAAGCTCATATATGATGTTTCACTGGTTGTTAAACTTCAAGACAACCATCGACTAAAGGGACTATTACACTTTAAACCTCGTAGTTTGATTCAATTCGCAAATTTAACACTATAATTTTCATTTTAACAATTTAGACCGTATATGTCGTAGTAAATCACAATGTCAATGCATTTCCATTGGCATACTTGCGTTGCCCTCGTGGCATTATCTCTCTGGTTCTTGTAACTTAATATTAACATGGATTCTTGCCTTTATCGCATCCAATCATAAGCACTCTTTAGTAATCATCTAGGAACATCATAAGTACTCATCTCAATTGTACTATAGACTTGATCACACCAAATCAACAGTTTCCATTTACTTCCGTGTAATCCCAACCCCCTTCCTCTATCACCACCTGCCACTTGTCTCTGTCGCCTCTCTTTTCTTCAGTCAAAACATATCACACAGGCTCCACCTCATGAAAAATAAGTGAGAGGCCAAACGAGAGGGGTTGAGGGCTAAACATTCACTCACATGAGAGAGCCAGTGGCGGCGCCACTTACATCCAGGGGTGTTCGCATGAGTACCCCGGCTTTCATGCTGTATATGCATATCAATGTCTTCAGTGTTCAAATGCTAAGTTGAAAAGTAGAAATGAACACCTTGAAACTCCTAATCTCACTCATCCCATCAAACTTCCCTTTATTGGAACTACAAATGCATACTGATGTGTGATTTGTATCATCTTTCTGTTTGTTGGATGGTATTGCTAATCACGATCCGATATCCGATATGCGTAGATTATAAATACATGATGCAACGAAGTTAAAATGTTGATACATATTTTACAAATTCAAGTAAACTTTTCACAAATTCAAACACACTTTTTGCAAATTAAACCATGGAAGGTCATTAACATTTTCTTTTTCGCAAGATGTAACATTTTGAATGTCTACTCTGAACAAAATTCCTAGAGTCTGGGGAGAGCTGTACAAAGCAAATTGTGATGCTTGTAATTTCCAGTTATTAGCGTATGGTGTTTCTGGCAGAACATCTTTTGTTAATGTATAATCCAAGAAAGCAGTAGCTATTCTAGACAATTGATCTTATGCCATCTGGTCATTGACTTTGATGTCAAATTCTCCCATCTATGTTAACTATTGGGTTAATGGAAGAAGTTTGGAGGAATTTTGGGAAAATGGTTAACTTGTTTATGAGGCACTTTATTTAATTCAAAATTTCGGTTTCCCATTAGCATCGAAATAAAAAATCACCCATTTTTGAATTTCTGGTGTTTTGTGATCTATTTCAACGTTTCGCTTGACAGTGCTATCGGTTCTAGGTTTTTGCTTCGATATTCATATGCTTGTTCATTCGATTCTTCCAACTGTGAAGTTCTTGTGAATTCTAAGTAAGTGTCTATTGTGGTGTTGGTATTGGTGGCGTATTTGTGGTGGTTTGAGGATTGGGTTGGGGCTTTGGTGATGGATTTGGAGTTGTAGTGTGGGGAGGGCTGGTGGTGGCGGTTGGGTGGTTGTGCCACTGATAGGCGGGAGGAGGTTTGGTTGGGGTTAGGTTGAAGAGGGGGTTAGCTTGGGAATAATCGAAATATACTGAAAATGTTGTGGGTAATGATAATGTTAGGAACACAGATGTAGCCGGAATCGTCGGATGCACGTGGGGTTCTCAATAATTCAAGAGCCTCACGTGCATCAAACGATTCTGGACGCATTTGTGTTTGGATGTGTTCGAATGGCCTGTGTACACAGACTTTTCCGTGAATAGAATCACCTTGAAAGGGTGACGTATTAGGTTAGAGTTCGATAAAAGAGTTGTACAGGTGGTTTGATTGTTAGGAGATAAGAAACATGTGGAGAAAATGGAAAGAAGATGAGTTTGGTTCAAGAGAATCTATTTTTTCAAGCGGTTGAGCTGTGCTGTTAACGCTGGTAACTAGTAAGAGCAAGTCCAACAATACCAAGTATTTTAGTTAGAGAAAAGTACAATAAAAAAAGCATGTTCTTTAATTCGGCTATTTATTTTTTCATTTATGCATTTTGACGCCGCTATTTATTTTTATTATCCAATGAAATTAATTTAACTGACTAGATAAAAAAAATAAAATTGAACATGTGGCATTTATATCCATTGATGTGGCACATGTGGCATCCATATGCCTTCCACTGATCACATTTTCTGAACGGTCATATATTATAGCGGTTATATTGCAATTAGGGGTGTAAACATAAATTCGTAAACTGACTGGACCGGTAAATCGAACCCAATCGACGGTTCGATCCATTTTTTTGCTCAAATCAGTCCGGTCCGATCCGGTTCGATTTGAGGTTTTTAAAATATTTAGGTTTGATTTTTAGTTTTTAACATGGAGGAGTCGGACCGGATTGGTCCGGTACAAGTTAACCCTAAAAATAAAATTATCGGTTGTAATTTGCACTAAAAGTTATAATTATTTTTTGGTTTGCATTTTGCATGAGAGTATTGTTGGGGCAAATTTTATTGACTTGGTTTGCACACTGCTTTAGATTGGATGAGATTATTTTCTATTGTGATTGCGATGTCATTATTCTTGATTGTTTGACAATATTCTTGATTACGTAAAATTCTTAATTGGTTACAATTAGACTTTTTTTATTTTTTTTTACATTTTTTTGGAAATATGGGCTTGGGCCCACCCAAATCGAAAATCGACCACAGCGGCCATAAATCGGCCAAACCGAACTGGACCAAATCAATAGATTTTGGTCTAGTTTTCGATTTCTTATTTGTCAAAACCGGAACAATCGGTTTGGTCCTAATTTATTAGCTAAACCGGACTAAACCGGGCTGATTATATTTATAATTGCAACGGTCATATTCATTTAATGGCTACATTCTAAGGCCTTGTTTGATTTGCAAATTAAGCGCACGGGATTAGACTATTTATGTTTGGTTCTCCAAAATTGACAAGGACAAATAATTCTAAGATTATTATAATATCTATATAGGAGGGGGGGGGGGGGGGGGGGGGGTTGGGGGTTGAGGCTCATTTAATTTCGTTCGTACCAACTATTGTTCAACCGCTTTTGACCATTGTTGCCTTTGACCATTGACACCTGCGACCACACTAGCACCGCTGCCACCACCTCTACCACGCCATCGCCTCTGCCACTAACATTACCTCCAACCACCACCACCGCTACCGTCGCCATTGCCGCAACCACCATCGCCACCACGTCACCACCTCTGACCACCACTACCACCGCTACACCACTGCCACTACTTCCAACCACCGTCACCACCACATCATCGCTAAATACGACAATTTCAACAAAATATTTCTGTTCAAAATCTTAAATATCCAAGTGAGATATTCTGAAAATAATCCAGTCCAAATCAAATATGAGACTAAGTTTGACTGGTATTAAAACATATCATAACAAATAAAATTAGTCCCATGACTATTAATTTCACCAATTTTAATGCGCGAATCAAATGGGGCCTAACAGTTATAATTTTTTAATGGTCACATATAATACGCATTTCCTTGAATATTCATCTACTAACGAGTCAACAATGAACAGCTCCTGAATTTTACAAAAATAAAAATATGATCCTCAAAAAAGAAAACAAAATAAATCAACAGATTAAACTCATTTACAACCAAATCTATCTCCAGATTTCAAAGGAAATACAGGAAAAACATAAACAAAAAGATAAGACAAGAAATATCTGACCCCAAATGTACACTATCTCCTCATGTTAAAACCTAGATATTGCCTCTTGATCTACTAATCTACAAGTAGCACACCAAAAAATGCTCAAGATTTCATTTGAACTATAACGTCCAAATCAAAATTATATGCACAACTAGCTTTTAGGAATAATCATTCCTCGAGAAATATGCAGTTGATGCAATAGCTGGATAGATGGTGTGCCTCATATACCCGTTAAGGAGGAAGACAAGTATGAAATCAAATGCAAGGGTTCTGCACAATATTTGGACAAGTCTATGTACTTCAAAGAAGATACATTCCAGGATATCAAATACAGTCCATTTCAAAACCATTGGAGAGTATGGTTTGTTTGTATCAAATAGACTCCATTCCATTTGAGAACCAATTCATAGAATGTGCTACGATTGAAAGGAACATTAATGAGTAAAAAGAACATATTAGATATGATTTGTTTGTATGCTCTATAAGAAGGAACACCAATTCATAGCATGTGTTATGGTCTGTATGTATCAAATAGACCCCATTTTAGAACCATTTCATTGAATGCTTGATGCAAAATATTGGTCTCTCACTACACACACACACACACAAAAGGTCTTTCGCTATATACACAAACATAGAAAGAGAGCTCACCTGACGTCTGAATCAAGGGGGAAAAAAAAATAGAAATTGGTTGTAGGATCGAATAGTCATAGGATCCTTAAACAACATTTCTCATTCATTAATAGAAACAAAATCAATTTGATTGAGGGGGAAAAAAGGAAGGATTTTGTCAATAAATATGCAGAAGAAACCCAATATGTTTATATTTTTGAAGTCCAGAATTTGATTTTTAAGACGACTGCAACAATACCTTTTGCAGAATTTGACAACACCTCAGCACGTAGGAGAAGTACCCACAAGGGCATCAACCCGATTCCCAATTAACTTTCTTCGACCTCTAGATATAAGACACGGTGATCAGTCGTTTCTTCTAACCGGATGTCACAAGTAGTCGCATGGATGTCCAAAGACAAGGTATGACGCTTTCGGAGTACAACTCCATATAAAAACATAATCCTCCTTAAGACCCTATCTCACGGATTCTATGTATTCGAATTATGTTCTGATACAAAGTTGTTACAACTGAGCTCCAAGGTATGAAATGAGCACAATAAAACCAAACGCGATCCAACAAAAGTAAATAAAGTCTCGCAAAACATAATTCTTCATTACATCAATCTCTAAGGCAATTAAATTGAATTAATTATAAAATGGCCCACAATACCCAACAAAATAAGTCTGACAAAATAAAAACATAAATCCTATATTACACAGCTAAACTCAAAGCTCTATTCTGTAGACTCGATATCAGTTCTTGTAAAAAGGTTTAACAACAAAATATAAGTCAAAACTTGTATAGGATACTAGATAAAACAAAACTTATGAATGTTCAATATATTGCTTGCCAAATATAACAAATTTTCCCTTCATACATATATGAAACAATGATAAACAACATGCAACAATGTAACCTGTCAGACCATGAGAACTAATGCATTCATATTATTCCCATCACATTTTCACAGTCTTTCACCGACGCATGCCCATGAGGATAATGAGAATCAATATATTTTTATGATATTTTATTGATGCTTGTCCAAGTCGACTATGGAGACCAATAAATTCTACGACGTTTCACCAATTGATAGTCCATAGAGACCAGTAGGAGTAATATTATCTTAACGACCACAACCATGCATATCAATTAACACTATTTCAATTGAATCATGTACGAGAAATAACACCAAATCAAAGTCAACACCCAACATCTATCCAATACATTCACTTAGTATCCAAAACATTAAAAAAGTAATTTAGTGAAATTTTCAAGACATTAAAGAAAATAAAATTTCAAACTAGGCTGCCCGTTCACGACATTCCTTGACCGGTCAGGTTTGACCCTGACTAGTAATGAAATAGTCTTGAATGGTCAGGATTGTCTACTGTTTTAATTTGAAAGCTCATCTTGATAGGTTGCTGCATCATCTTGACCAGTAAGGATTGACTACTGAAATATTTTGGTGCACTCCCTGACTGGTCACTCCATCACCTTGACCGGTTAGAATTAGCTATTGAAAATTCTAATTTAATGCAGTCTGACCGGTTAGACCTCTACCCTGAACGGTTACTAGGTGTTATGTGAGAAATATCAGATTGCGAGGAAACATCAAATTCGCAAAAAACTTCGTAAAATTCAACTCTTTAATACATGAATAACATCACATAGTCTATTTTAAACACCAAAACAAGATACAAAATAAACATTATTAAGTCGAGTTTTGACTATAATTCTACTATTAATGTTGAATCCATAACTCAAGAACGCAGCGATTCTTTCTTTTTCGTTCGCATACACACCAATGCCCGGTTCGATCTACGCTTTGACACCCGATGTGGTGTTTCTAGTTGCATCATTTAAGATTTTGGATGCATGGTCCGCGTCCTCTCAATCAATCTCTCATTTATGAATATGGTGGAGAAGTTCTCTAGGGTTTTCTTCTTTTCTCAAAAAGTTCAATAGAATGTTAGGCAACCCTAATTAACATAATGTGTTGATTTTATAATAATTAAGGTGTAAAACACACTTTAGCCCATGAGGTCTCATTCATCCTTATATTAAGTCCCAAAATTTCCAAAATTTTAATTACACCCTCAATTTATTTTCAATAAATCAAATAATCAAATAATAAAATTAGGCATGGTCCTTGTAGCTCCATCAAAAGATAGGGACAATTAGTCGAGTAATTCATAGCCCGGTTTATAGCCAACCTTGCATAATCAAAAGAGTTATATGTCCTAATGGCTATGAAAAAATGCTCTGATGAAAGCTTGAGAGATTTTGCAAGCAGGTATTGGGCTACATTTAATAAAATAAAGAACTAGAACTAGAAGTATAGAGTGACACCTTTCAGTCTTGGCTTACCTGCTCACAAGAAGATACGCCAATCCCTTATTGTAAATTTAGTGGAGATAATTTCTAATCCTATGGCAAAGGTTGAATAATACGCAAAATTAAAAGATGAGATTAGAAGAGAATCAAAATCATAAGAGCAAAGTGATAACAGAGGCCAAACATCAAAGCAAAATGCCGAAAAGAGAGACTATCGAGGTTGCTTTTGCTTGGATGGAGTACAAGCCACCTAGTCCAGAAGCTTACAAAGCTGTAAAAATAATGTTTGACACCCCATCTACAAACTAATTTGGTCGCTCAAGGATGAGCCTTATTAGATGTGACCAACAAAGATGGGGGCCGAGCAGTCAAGAGAGACCCAAACAAGGATTGATGTAGTTATCATAGAAACAATGGCCACCTTACCGAAAACTGCAAAACCTTCAAAAGGTTTCTTGAGGGACTTGTCGAGGCCGGCCACCTCAAGAAGTACATCATCGAGGTGGGTCAAGATAATGGGAGACATAGACAAGCCAATGGATCAAACTCTTCGGATGAAGATATAGAGGTCACGACAATAATTCACGTCATACATGCTGTGGTCCAGCCAACCAACGAGGAGGCTAGGATGCATAGACGTGAGACTGGATACCAACATTATATCATACAACTTGGATAGAAAATGAGGCTAACATGGAAATCACTTTTACAAAAAAAGATTTGGAGGGGGTCCAATTCCCGCATAATGGCGCATTGGTAGTAGCCCTGTAGTTTAGCACATTCGACACAGAGAGAATCTTCATTGGCCATGGTAGTTCAATTGAGATTCTCTACTTCAGAGGGTTCAAGAAGATGTGACTCACTCAAGCTGATCTTAAGAGAGCGGATATTTCTCTTATTGGCTTCAGTGCAGAATCAGTCTGGTCACTAGGCCAAGCCACAATTCTAGGTCAGTCGGGAAAGGTAATATTTGAAATTGATTTTTTGGTGGTGGATATACCCTCAACCTATAATGTCATTGTGGGCCGAACATGGCTACATAGGATGTGGGTCATACCATCCACTTATCATCAGATCACCAAGTTTTCAGGTAAAAAGAAAATTGAATGTGTTTGGGGAAACCAAAAGATACGAGAAGCTGTTTTGTGGCCTCCGTAGAAGAAAACAAGAGCTGAGCAAGTGGAATCTATAGAAGTCCCAGACTAGCTTGCTAGAAGATGTCAGGGGAAACCCAGCAGATAGGGTGGTTAAGAATTTGAAGAAAGTCCCAACACACAAAATAGATTCAGAGAGATTCTTTCTCATTGGGAAATAACTTCCCAAGACAGATGAAGACACTCTTGTTCGGATCCTTATGGACCATATAAACGTATTTGCATGGACCCTACAAAAGATGCCTCTAGTAGACTCGGACATTATTTGCTATCACTTGAATGCCGACCCAATATATAAGCCTGTCATGCAAAGAAGAAGAAGGTCAACATCTCAGCACTCGAAGCGGTCATTGAAGAGGTTGATCGGCTACTTGAGGTTGGGGCTATATGAGAAGTATATTATCGAAGATGGGTGTCAAATACAATGGTGGTAAAAAAGAAGAACAGAAAGTGGAGAGTCTGTGTAGAATTTACTAATCTCAACAAAATCTGCCTTAAGGACAACTTTTCACTTTCCAAGATTGATCAGTTAGTGGATGCCACAATATTATGTTAAAGGTAAGTTATATTGATTTTTTTCCCAACAAACTAATCAGAGTTTTTTTTCTTGATGGGATAAGTTAGGATGCATATATACCTTTTAATAGATAAAATACATATAGGGGATGAAAAAATACAAAATTTATTAAGTAATTTTTTTTAAATAAAACTAGATAATAATTACTAAAATATAAGATGCGTAAGTAATTTTGCAAAATTGGCTTATATAATTCAAGTTTAATTAGATTTCAACATTTAAATTTTTTGAATAGGAAAAATAAATAAATTTTTTTTAAAAAATAATAAGTTAAATTAAAAATCATGATAGTTTTTTTGATGCGATAGGTTAAAAATATATCTGTACTTGCATTAGATAAAATATACATATGAAATGTAAACATCAACAATATAAGAGAGGACGGTGTGGGTTCTCAAAAGACATTTTCATTACAACAGTTAGGATAGGATAGATTTGATGCAATAGTCATTCTATCTTTTATAGTTATAGTCTTTTTCTCTTTTATTCTTAAATGATGCAATCTTGCATGATCCATTTTTCTCTCATTCTTTTCTCCCCACCCCTACATTTTTCTTTTTTAGTGACAATTTTTCAATTATCAATTTTATTTTTCTCTATTTATTTATTTTCACAACAACGGCTAAGATTAATTTGATCCAATGGTATCGTGGTGTAATCTTTTTCTTTTTTCTTCTTAAATTTTGCAATCACGTGACCCCTCTCTCTCTCTCCTCCGCCCCGATTTTATTTTTAGTAACAATCTTTCAATTATCATTTTTATTTGTCTCTATTTATTCAAGCCAATCTAACCTTTCAGTGTGTTATGGGTCGCACATATGAAATTTTTACAAGAGAAATTGTTTTAATCTAATGATGATTCAATTACATAATTCATCTCCCCCCCTCCTCTCTCTCTCTCTCTCTCTCTCTCTCTCTCTCTCTCTCATTTTTCCTATTTGACTAGAAATCTTTCAGTTTTGACTTTTATTTTCCTCTACTTAGTCAGGTCAAATAAAACATAATTAGACTTTTTTTTAATAATAAAACACAAACAAACTTTCTTCATGATTTGAGCAGATATCACCACTTATGTTTTTCTCTCTCTCATAAAACTCTAACTATGCCAATGGAATATAGTATTAGGGTTGTTTAAAGTCAAATAACAAATTAGGTACAACAGATAGAAAAAAGTAGAATGGATTTGGAATGGTTAGGTTTGCCATATTATTTATGCAATTTTGAGTTATTAGAAGTGGAATATTAGTTTGTGAACGAGGAGGATTTCTAGAATGGGGGATACGAGTTGATGCTATGATAAGTAATTTAGTAAGAAATAAGATAAAAAAAATAGATCATTTAATTTCATGATGTTACTAAATCCATAATCACACTTATGCCCAAAAAAGAGAGAGAGGGGTTAGGAAATTTCATGTGAAAAAATGTAGATTTAAAAAAAATTGATGGTGCTTACATCCACAAATTTTATTGCTGATCACACTTATTAATTTTCTGATTTATCACACCTGATCAACAAATTGCTAAATCTTTTAAAACATTAAGAAAAGATAATTTATCGCCTATAAGGTTTGGGCCTCACATTGTGAGGTTGATCTCATTGTTATTAAAAAACAATCATTTAGTCTCGTGTAATCTACAAAGAGTGAAAAAGATAAATATTTTTTGAAGATGGAGAATTATACGTTTTTTCGATCCTTTTACAAAAGACGACTTATTTGGAGTACCCTTTATTTTGTTACATTTAAGTATGTATTTAACTCTATTTATTAAATGTTTTATATGTTATGGTTGAACTTGGATCCAATCATTCTCAAAGCAACATGATATTCATTTGGGTAATAATTAAATTTTGATCATATCACTCTAACGAACTATTAGTTCTAATAATAGCTGAATTTGAATATTAACATTGATTTAATTTTATTCATAGTGTCGTAGGTATGTATAATATGCTAGTAAAAATATATTAAACAATGTGGCTTCCTGCAAGTAAGGATAGTTAGCGAAACTTTGAGATTTACGAGTCGCTATTGGTAAATAGATTTTTTTATAACAAAAAATAGTTATCAAGATACGATGCATATTTATTTGCACAAATTTGATTAAAATATAATTTAAGTGTAATTTAATTTCATCATTTGAAGCTCTAATTTTAAAATTATATTTTATATCGACTTTTTCTTTCCCTGTTTGTGTGTGTTCATATATATATATATATATACATTTAATCTTCTTAGACATAAATAAATATAAAATTAGTGAAGATTAAATGTATATATATATATATATATATATATATATATATATATTATTAATCAAAACTAATGGTATTTGTAGCAAGTGATTGTAGAAAGTTAAGGAATTTGTTGAGTAGTTTGCAAAATAGGGAAGTCATTGTATTTATTAGAACTTCAAGGGAGGTTTTTGCATTTATGATGAACATCAGGAAGGTCAATGCAATTTACCAATAATAAGTAATATCGCGTTATAGCGTGTTGTGGTATCTGGTTCTAACACGAAGATTCCTTCTCAACCTTACAAAGAAGTGAGAGGCCCGGAATTCGTGGAAGCCGTCGTTCGTGGCGAAGAACGCTGTCTTGCCTATGTAAAACCCTAAACTTGACTCGGGATTAATTATTTCAATCTCTTGCATATTGTCATCTTACTCTGTAGTATTACTATATCATACGTGTATATGCATATGATTATGTGTCCCATGTTATACTCACTGCTCTGGATGAAGACTTTCGATGCTACTAAAATTGCGTCTGGATGGATAAATGGTGGTGGTGGTGGTGATTGTAGCAGAGGTGTGGGGCGGTTGTTTTAGCCGACATTATAAGAATCACTTAGAAGTTTTGATAATGGGCAGTGGGGGAAACAAGATTTGAACTTAGGGTATCAACCTCAGAATAAATGAACAATTAATAATAAATTTTTACAGATTGACAGATTAAAGAGAGTTGTTAATAGCAAAAGGGGTACGGTAGTGTGACGGGTCTACGCGATAAGCTTGACTTATTGAGTTATTGTTAAACCTATTTTTTTTTTTTTTAAGGATTTGTATTGGCCATGTGGGTGTCACGTGGCACCCCGCCCCCCTTCATGGGTCTGCCTCTGGTAATGGGAAATATGGTGATCAAGCCAACTTAACTACTTATCACTACTACATTCAGTTTTGAAGTGTTGAAAAAATAACATTGGACATTTTCTTTTGCCTCCTGTTTAGATAGAAACTTTTTATTTGGGTTTTAACCATGGTGAAAGACACTCAGATGAAACAGACAATCCAGTTATGGATTCATTTCAGCTGAACCACTGGATTTTGAGACCCCCGTTTTTGTATGGGTAAATTAAGGAGGCTCAAACTTGAGTTTTTTTATTGGTTGCACGTTTCCTGAGATATTGGGCGGTTTATTGAAATCCATGTTTTGTTTTTCACACGGTCTTGTGTGGAGCTCAATTCTAATAGTCATCTATTGAAATGAGGGTGATCTCTTGTGCTTATACAAAGCGCGTCACTTTCATTACCAGGCGATGTGGGACTTAACTTCATCATTTTAATTTCTTGTTAAATTCGTCATTAGTGGAAACTAAAAAGTTTCTGTATAACCTTTTCTTCAATTTTGGTTAAACCTAAACTTTTAGGTCTGTGTCGATACATTAGTGCAAATACTACGGTTTATTGAATTATGACTTCCTTTAGTTTTTGCATTACGAAGTTCCATGTTTATAAGTACTACAGCAGTACTACAGCCAAAACCTTTCAAGTCAAGGCACTTGTCTATTCATCATCTAATTACTAATTTTCGAACCAATTTTCATTTCCAATGTGAACTCACTTTACTAACATCCCCGAGTGACTCTCGTTCTCCTATTAAAGCAGTGTGAATCTAGACAATGAACAGCATAAAGAGAAGACATTTGGCGATTTTCTGGAATTATGAATTTATGCACCAAGTACAGTACTCTGATATTTCATGCTTTAGTTGTTGGTTTGACTTAAGTGGATTTCTGAGTGACTGGCTACTCGCACATTATGTGTTAAGCAGCAGCCTGTGATATCTTTGTGGGGATTGACTTAATGGTGCCGAAAAATGTTAAAGATAGCGGTTTTACTTTTCTGGTTATTTTTGCTCTATTTTACTGGACAAGTAATGAGTGTTGTAGAGTTATGGGCCTATGGCACTGTTAATCATTTAGATTGGAAGATTTCGTAGCATTAATCTTGAAAATCCAACCTAAGGAGAGTTGAACAAAATTGGCGAATCCAACTTATTCCTTGGAAAATAGTATCCCAAAATGAAAAAAGACAAGTGTTTGGTGTTTTGTGCCTTCTTGATTATACATGAACTTCTACCTACTGCAGTAATCATGAAGTGATTTCCCACAATTCCAGTGACTCAATTTCATTATTGTATGATATTTAGAAACATAGATAACTTAAACCTGGTATGTTTTTGTTTATCTTCAAGTACACCGATGGATCAGTTCGTTTAGTAGTCTTGGGAATTGAATAGTCTCTAGTCTTGTTTTGTTAGAACAGGCTCTTTATGGTTGATGTTGTTACAGTATGACTTTTTACCGTTTTAGTGGAGCTGCGCAACCCTCTCATCTAAGTAGTAAACGCTATGAAGTTTTGAAAAAAGGTGCCCAAACTGTTAGAAGTGGTGAAACTGCATTCCAAGTCCGTGTCATGGATGCTGGCTACTAGTTTTTGTTTTAACTTCATTAGGACGAAATATTTTCACCTATTGAACAGATGGTCCAGTCAGGGTTTCATGGCCTTGGTGCTTTCCCATGGTGAAGTGATTATTTGTTATCTTTCACTTTTATTTGTACAGTGCGAAGAAACGGAGTTGATAAACCATGCATGTGATACGTTTTATCTCTGCATCCATGATCTATATCTTTTCTCATTTGTGATGTAGTTTCATTCAATGGATAGGTACATTAAAGGGCTGGCTAGTTAGGGGCTGATGAAGTCTACCGGGCATACTTTGTTTGCTTCTTTGACCCCTATTCATTCTTTTGCCCTGAAACATCATCGCAGATTGTCATCAAATTTATTTTGTGGAAGATCCACTAAAGGAAGAAAACTATTTACGTACAATCAGAAGCGTTATAGGAAACCTGGGATGGTTGGTGCACAGTATCTTCCTCCTTTGTTCAGGCGAGTAAATATTTTTTTGATTTCAATTCAGCTTGCATTCCGTAAGTAGTTTATGGAGCTGATTTGTGATGTCTACCTAATCTTTAGTGTTGCGCCAATGATGGAATGGACGGATACTCATTATAGGACTCTTGCCCGACTCATTACCAAACATGCATGGCTGTATACAGAAATGCTTGCTGCAGAAACAATTGTTTATCAGAAGGGAAATCTGGTAAGCTTTGCAGAATTAACTATATGCTATTCTGGAGAGAAATGGGAAAGATTGTTGAGAATCCATGGCGGAGTGCAGATCGGGCTTTGATTTATAACCCGAGAGATAAATTTTGAACGACCTTCCTGCATATAAACCCCGCAGTTGAGCAGATGAAACTATATGAGAAATGCTCATCTTCCCTGTGGATTCGTGTTTAATCTAGAATTGAAAACGCTGGGGGGAATGGCAGGGACTGATAGAGTAGAATAAGCCAGTCCAGGAAATAAGTGAGGACGAGTAGTAACTTGGTCTTCTGCGACAATCTATTGTACCACAAATGATATGGTTCTCAGTAGTGTGGAGAATGCATTTACAGAGAAGTTGTTGGAAACAAGATAAAGGGGGTTGTGATCAAAATATGTTCATGCTTCATACTATGTCTTGACTTGAAGAAGGCTCTTCCTGTTTCATTTGTTGTCCATTTCGATATGAGGTTCTTGGGTGTTTCGCTTGTAAATGAAATGTTTCAAACTCAAGAAAGTTCAATAAGGCAATCACAGGGGACTTTCCCTTCCTCGAGTGGAAGGGGTGCAAGCCTTCATCCTTAGCCTTTCTGATGAGTTGGTTCCATCCAGTTCATTAAGAAAGAACACGAGGTGGTTCCTAATCAAATCCTGTATAATCAAATCCCTAAGATTAGGTTATACAGTCAACATATACAACCAACAAAATATAATAACTTTTATGTGGCTTTATACAACATATGCATGTTTGTTTATGCCTGTCTTAACAGTTATGCCTGCTATTGATATTTGTTCCTTTTCCTTATATTTGTGGTTGCTTCACCTCGCTAGATCAGATTTTCCAGAGACCTCTGATCTTGAGTATTTTTATGGAATTGTTCAGGACAGGTATTTGGCATATAGCCCAGAAGAACATCCTGTCGTGCTTCAAATTGGTGGAAATAACTTGGAAAACCTAGCAAAAGCAACTGAACTAGCAAATGCTTATGGCTATGATGAGATTAATTTTAAGTTTGTTCTATTACTTTTGCCAATCTCTTAATTTTCTTAATTTTCGTCAATGATCTGAGATCATGTTCATCTTCCAGCTGTGGATGTCCTAGCCCGAAGGTAGCTGGACATGGATGTTTTGGTGTGCGTCTTATGCTTGATCCAAAGGTTTGGACGTTGTGCCGACTGCATCTTATTTTCTGAATCCATTATTGACAATGAGTTTATCTGTCAATTCGCTCTGATTTTCATTTCTACCTCTGTAAGGAAAGTTTGTTGCTGAGGCTATGTCAGTGATTGCTGCCAACTCAGATGTTCCGGTCAGCGTTAAGTGCCGCATTGGGGTTGACAACCATGATTCATATAAGGAGCTCTGTGAGCATATTTCTTATTTGATTATCCAATATTCAAATTGGGGAATGTGATTGAATTACTATTTCTGTGGGGAAATTAAAGTTGTACCTTGAAAAAATCTATATGGACCAGGCTTTCTCCTTCAAACAATACTATGCTCATCCTGCTGTATCTCAGCAGACGAGAGCATTTATTTCTTAATGTTCATTTAAAAGTTTATGCGTGCGGAACCTTTCTTTATATTTTTCAAGGTCTACTCTAGTTAAGGAATGTCTGTGCATGGCTACTCTAGTTAAGCCAAAAACCTACATTGGGCAGGCAGTCTGTCTTTACTTTCCTGATTATTTGATATTTATAAGGGTCACATTTGTGGTTTCATTAGATGTTGATATCTATTACCTGATATGCTAAAATAGTTGCATCTGAAATTTCTCTGTGTTCTTTTCTCTTTTTCCATTTTACAGGTGATTTTGTATATAAGGTTTCTTCTCAATCACCAACTCGGCATTTCATTATACATTCACGAAAGGCATTGCTCAATGGCATTAGCCCAGCCGACAACCGAAGAATCCCTCCCCTGAAGTATGTACCTCATTGGTGGTTTAGTTGTGGATTGAGTAGGAATTTGATCTAACCAAATTTACCAGTTAATAGACAGGATTTGGTTGTATCGTTGACGTTAAGGTTACTCAGTTAAACAATTGCTCAAAATTGATTATGAAATTTGTTGTTGCAGATATGAGTACTATTATGCCCTCCTGCGTGACTTTCCAGACTTGAGGTTTACAATTAATGGAGGCATAAATGATGTCAATCAGGTAACTGTTGTTTCGGTTTAGCAACCTTTAAGTAGGGTACATAGTAGTCATGTACTTACTCCCAATAAACTCAACATTTGGTTAATGTGGAGCAGAGAGAGATCCTAACTGGTGTACAATTCTTCATTCTGCTAATTATGATCTATACTGTATAGATATTGTTGCTTTCTTGACCTTATCTGTCTCAATACAAATTCAGTATTTGAAATCACGTGGTTCTTAATTTTTTTGAACTTTAATTGTATCTTATGTCAGAAGGTTAGGTTGTCTTGGAAGCTGGCTTAATAATTTGCAGAAATACCTTAAGGCTTCCTGTACATCCAACTCTCTATCTCTCTCTCTCTCTCTCTGTGTGAATGTGTCTACGCGGGAAGGGGGGGGGGGGGGTAGGTAAAGTTAATTTCATCATATTTGATCGTGCCACCTCAATACGTAAGAAGTTTGCAGTCTGCCCAAATTTTTGGTATGGTACTGTTGTTGTTAGAACTCATTCAACTCGGTAATACCTTGTTGATCATCACCCGTAATAATGACATCATCCACATAAACAATAACAATATTTTCCCTAGGTCGCAGGTAAGGGAAAAGACAAAATGATCTTACTGACAACGAAGCATGCAAGCTACATCACATCATTGAACTTGCTACACCAAGCTTTAGGAGACTGTTTGAGCCCATAAAGCGCTTTGCGAAGGCGACACACTTGAGTATGGTCCCTTTGAACAAAAAAACCCAGGTGTTTGCTCCATGTAGACCTCTTCAGCTAGATCACCATGTGGAAATGCATTCTTGACATTGAGGTGGAACAAGGGCCAACCAAGATTGGTAGCAAGGAAAATAAGGAGACGAACTTAACCAATCTTGGCAACAAAAAAAGGTTTAAGTATAGTCAACACCATGAGTCTCAATATAGCCCTGTAGAACAAGATGGGCTTTGTATTGCTCAGCGGACCTGTTCAAATGATATTCGACAATGAATACCCAATGACACCTCACCGTGGTTTTATCAAGAGTAACCAACTACCAAGTACTATTCTGTTCCTCTGTACAAACTTGAGTGCATTCCTCAAACTTGCCACCACCTATTGTGGGCTGATTTGACGCATCATGTGGTTGATTGGCATTATAAGTTTCGTGGTCAATCAAGCCGAGCCAACTAGCTATGGCTCGGTTGCGACTGTGATCCGACCCATGCCGAGCATGTGGCTTGAGTATGTTCTATGGGTCTCGCTGTCTAGGCGAGTCCAGGGTTTTGGCGACCCAGATATTTATAGCTGCTGCAGTGATGTGATGATCCACACATGAGAACTAGCTTATGATGAATTTTTGGACTCGACGAATGTGGCATCGCCAAGACTAGGATGTAAATATTGTAAACCTGTTTATGAAATTCAGAGAAGATATTCCCTCTCTTTTGCATGTTCCTATATTGATGTTTGTACATGTTAACTTTTATGAAACCCAGTGATTTTGCTTAGGTGGTATGTTGTCATAGTAAATGGAGCTTTGGGTAAGACAGATTGATCATCTTTCGTCTGTATAAGGATGGCCTTCGGTGGTTTAGGACCAATTAGCCGGTCACGATTACCGACGTCGTCACACTGATTGTAGTCCAATTTAAGGTTTTCATTTTGGGTTTTTGTAGTGCTGGTAGTTTCATCTTTTCCTTTCCTTGCTGTGTTTGCCAAATGTTGGTTCATTTATCTTTGGCCGAAACTTTCAAGGATGGTGGGACCACCATTCCCCTAATCTTCGTTTAGTACCACAGCGTTAGTCCCCCGTTGGAGTTCCAACTTATGAGGTGACATGCACTCAAAATCAATTTATAAGGTATTGATTTCCAGTATTCCCGTTGGATGCCTTTCAAAATACTCGTAACCATTTTTAAGAAAACAAAAAATTGTATGCTTTGACTTCCAAAGTTGATATGTGTTTTCGAATGTCCCAAATTAGAAAGGTGGGCAAACAAAAGGAGACGGAGGGAGTATGATCCATCATTCCTTATCATAATTATTGTAGCGTTATGTTTTTTTTTGTTTGTTTAACAGATTCTCACATTATTTTCACACTTAGTAGTCAAGATAATTAACAGAAAGTGCCATATCAAGGACTTCTGCCCGTGGTTAACATAAAAAATCTTTTAATTGCCCTTTTCCACCCCCTCTTCTTGTCGTTACTTCTCTAAATCTAGTGGTATTACTTCAGCAGGCACCCTAAGATCATAGAGATTGTGAACTCTACTTTTCTCACAAGATGGCGAGAACCACTGTAGTATTGGCAAAACTGGAGACGGGGGCCATCAACCCTATTTTTTTGGTTGAAAGTTATCTATTCTTTCGTAAACAACTGGCAGCATTCTCTGTTTGTTTTGCTGGAGTTCGTCATTTTCCTTGACACTTTGAGCCAGCATTTATTCGAACCCTTAGTGCCCCCTCTTTTCCACCGTAGATAGGCATCCATTTATAATATCCAAAACACGACCCCTTGGTGTTTTGCTGGACTCCTTAATCATCTACCGAATCAACTGTCTTTGAAGCATTGACAAAAATCTCTCAAGTGTGGCGTGTTTTCAAGTGACAAACCACAACTGTTGGAGAGCACTTTAGCAAAGACTTTACGCTGGGAAGGTTCAATGCTAATGGTTTTAAGGTCTCCAATCATAGTTAGAGCCATCAGAGTATTTACAGCTCTACCCCTGAAGACAGTCGTGTTATGAGTCATTATTTTATTTTCTTTGAGATGTAGAATTGCATGAGGAAGATTCTCTCTTTCCTTTTATTTCTTGCTTTAGAGTATTGGTTACTGTGCAGTTGTATATGCGAATATTATTTACGTTTTCCTTCAACTAGGACATGATATTTGAGCAAGCTACCTCTTTTCGTTACGCTAGTAATGCATATTCAGTCTAAGGCTTACCCTATTCGTTTGTGACATTGTAACTCATAGGTGAATGCAGCCCTAAAGGAAGGCGCTCATGGGGTTATGGTTGGACGTGCAGCCTACAGCAAGTATGTATAATGCGCCATGGATAGGAATCTGATTTTTGCAGTAAACTATCATTTTGTAACTTTTAACTGTACACTGACTGCAGATAGAATCGGGATCATTCTTCACTCTAATTATGATTGTTTAATCCGGCTGTTATTTTATAGCTGATGCTGAATGTCTTGTAGCTAGTTCTGCAACTATTTAGTTCTACCATATAACTTGGGTGCAAAAATTATCAGAAGTATATTAGACTCGAAAAATTTACTTAAATATCCTTTAAAGCTTTTTAGGCAGTGAACTATTGGTTTGTAACTTTTGACTGTAAATCGGCTGTAGGATAGAATCAGGAACATTGTTTGTCTATATATGTTTGTTGAATTTGGCTGTTATTTCAAAGCTGATGCTGGATGTCTTGTCTGTAGTTATGCAGCTATTTAGTTCTACCTTAGAAATTGAATGCAATTTTTTTTCAAAAGTATGTAGACTTGAATTATCTACTTAAAACTTCCTGTACAGCTTTCTAGGTAGTGATGAAGTCAAAACCAGCCTAGAAGTGTTTATTTATTTTGGTTTCTTCTTTTACTATGTATAACTGATAACCTCAGAATGTAACAACAAAAAAGGCATGAAGGGAAAGCTCTCTTCAAAATTTATACTTTTGAATCCACCAGACCTGATTTTTTTTTCAAGATAACAGCAACAAGGATCTTAAGGTCCGATTCTTTCTTATGAACAGGGAGTCCCCTCAGTAAATGTTTCCTTTTGCCCCCTAGCTCTATGCACGACATCATTTAGAGAGGTTCAACGCTGGCCTTACGAACTATCATAATCCAAGCAACATCATGTATTGCATGTCCAACAATAAGTTGTCAAATCTGGACTTCCCCTCTTATGATAATTGTTTAGATTGCTCTAAGGCAGATCACAATACCAAAAGTCTACCTCAGCAGCTTTTATTCCAATTGAAAACGTGGGCAACAAGGGTTCTACGTGTTGGCCATTATGTATCATATTGTGTCAGCTGTTTGGTAACAGGATTTAGGATCTCAAACCATTATTTACCTATGTATTAGGTGATATTGTTCTATATTGGGCGATATCAATACCTATATCAATGCTGAGATTTCCAAATCTGGTCGGGGCCTCAAAATATCTTGTGAGAAGAGCCGAACATGTTATTCCACTGTTGGAGTTGTAAAGGTCCTTATTTAGATCTTCTCTAGTCATTTCTTTCCAAATTATGAGATAGCGGAGAAAGATATCAAAGTCCAGACATTAATGGTAAGTTTTGCTTCTCTCACTACTGGTCATTTCTACCACTCCATCTAGCTTACAGATCCTCTCTACAACTAAATCATTAGGGGAGAACATGCTGCATCTCACAATTGGAATGAACTCGCTTTTAGTTGGCATGATTGTAGGTCTTGTACTTCCCCAAGGAACTTTCATCTCAGGATGCTTGGTTCTTGTCGGCTCCACAACTGATAATCTTTATCCTTTGGCTTTATATGCAGAGATTGTTGGATATAGCTTGATGTACATTTTTGGGTGGCTTGGATCCATTTCCTAACATCTTAAATTTCAGGGACAAATGCTAACTTAACAGAACACTTTAGTTTTGGGAGATCTTGAGTTTGCTTCTCATTAGCATTTAAATCCTATTCTCATTTTGTTTCTCCCCTTTGCTTTCTATATCGTTCTATGTTTGGATGTTTGCACACCCACGTGCAAGACGGGTTGCAGTTGAGGGAGGGTGTTTGATAGCTTGATATACATTGTTTGACCCTTTTTCTAGTGGGTTAAGCTTTTGAGACAATTATTTACTCACGTGAGACTTGACATTTCAGCGCCCCAGGGGTTAGATCGCTTGGTTTATCTTTTTCAGTATCGAAGGCAATCGATTTGTCAACTATTAAGGGGAATTTCCCATCATTGCATGCCATTGGGATTGGGTCCCCAAGCAAGTCCGAAACAAAATCACATCTGGTTAGATCTGTGTAATTGCGACGATTGCTACTCTCCAAAGAAGAATCACCAAGAGTAAGAGAAAAGTAGGTTTGTTGAAGATTATAAGTCTGAGGGAAATTATTAACACCTGAACACAATTCCTGAGCCTAACTCCACACAATTTTTGCAATAAGCAACAGAGCAAAGTATCACCAATTTGAGGTTTCATACCGTTTGACAACGTAATACAAGGATCAGCATCTTCACCTTTCCAATCAAAATAATTGGAATTAGATTTAGGAGAATCATCAGTCAAGTAAGCATGCTGCTCTTCTTACCCAGAAAATATACCTCAATAGCCTTAGCCTAAGAGGTATCATTTTTTCAGTTTGAATTAATAGAAGTGTACATTTTATATCAGCAGACTAAGAATAAAAAAGCCTAACATTATATCAGTGGCTGACATTAATAGAAGCATAACAATGCCGATGAAATATATCAAGAACGGTGCAGCAGCGCTTAACAGAGTTTAAGCATGGCGGAGGGTGATGCAAGGGGGCAGGATGATGGACGAGGGTGTGAAGGGTGAGGGGTGGTGGCAGGCGGCAGTGTTAGACTGCTACTCTAATACCATTTGTTAGAGAGAGGAACATATCTTTATGGTGTCCTAATTTTGACACACGTACGATATTTATAGTTGAGGAGTAAATACATTGACTACTATGCCCTTGTTACTTCTCTGCCATATAACTCCTAACATTTATGATGATGATGACTTTGAAGGAGTTCATGACGTAGATATTCACTTAATTATTTGTGTTGAATCAAGGGGTTGTAAAATAAGTTGCGATTTGCTGGTAGGTGAAAAGGACTAGAAATGGTTAGGAATGGAATTTTAGTTGCTCGATGTTACTTCAATTTGGGTTTTATGTAACTCTGTAGATTGGTCAGCAATTATCATGAATTTGGAGCAATTTATTGCGTATCATCATCATGTATTTGATTTCAAGGGACGAGACTCATGACCACTCTTGAAGTCCTATGGTATTCAACAATATGACTAATATAAGACTATCTCTTATATTGTTTTTTAAGTTGTTTTCTTTTGTTGCATTTCAGTTCTTTTTATCTCTAAAACATTCTGTGTTTCTCGCAGCGTTTGGAACACTTTGGGGCATGTAGATAGTGCAGTTTATGGTGCACCTCAATCCAGTATTACACGTCGCCAGGTTCTGCAATAGACTGGATTAATTGTCGGAGATATCAACTTAATATCCACTAACCATTAAATCCATGCCAATATTATTTTATGTAGGTTCTTGAAAAGTACCAACCATATGCGGATTCTGTAGTAAGGAAGTATGGAGAAAGACCCTCTATTCGGGAAGTGGTAAAGGTAGGTTGCATTAGCATTATGTTTCTAAGGACTTTGGTTTACTGTGGCACATGAATATCCTGTGTTTTATGAAACATAAATAAAGGCCTTTCTCGGGAAATGTCCCTTAGTGTAAATTTGGTATTTAGGGCTTTGAAGAAACAAGAAAAATATAAAGAGTTGGAGAGAATATAGACTGGAAAAGAATTATGAAGCTTTTTTTTTTTTTGGTAGAGAAGGATTATGAAGCTTTAATCATCCTCTTCAACCCACATGTATGTACAATGGGCCATGATAACTAAAAGAATCACCTAGCTAATAAACTAACTAAAGAATACAGACTGCCCTTCATGCTTGAGCAGCAAAATTGAACATTCCAAACATGATATTTAATAGCTGAAAAGCAGAATGAGCGAAGGGCTTTTTGACCCATCTCTAACTAATTCTCCTGGCAAATGTAAGGAGTAGCGATGTGCTTTTGCAACAATAAATCTTGAATGTAAAGACAATCAACCTTAATATGCTTAATGTGCTCATAGAAAATCAGATTTGCTTGAAATTAAAATCTGTGCAACTCATTTTGTTAATAGGAACAATGATGCCAAAATTCATAAAAAAAAGCGACCCGTCCATTTCAGAGGTTGTTGATCATTGGCATTTTGTTCTTACTATGTCAAGTAACAAGATTTTACCGCTGACAAATCAATTGTCAAACGTAGATCGTCTAACAGGGTGATATTAGGAGATAACAGTTCTTTAAACTCGAAATAAAATATTCTCCGCCGAAATCCGAAAGAAGAATTTTTGATTGTGCTAGAAAACTAAGTTGATCGTGGAACGAAAAGTGTGATAAATTTTGACAAACTAAATATTGATAAATTTATTTTAATCATCTAATAGACATGGTAGTTAAAGTAAACTTGATAGGGATGTGGAAGCTCTCTAATGTATAGAGGTCACTAACTTTACCCCCAGCTCAATCTGCCTCTTGGATGCATGGTCCTATACAACACGTCGAGGAAGAGAATACGACATTAAAGTTGGAATCAAAATAGAACAAAATTTTCTGGACAATTGAGGAACATAAAAGAAATCCAGAATAGACAATAACAGGAATTCAGTAGGTCAGTAGTCCGAATTGTAACAATATGCATAGGGGGATCCAATGGAGTGGCAATGCTAATGCGTGAGGTAGTGAGACAATCATTGAGCTGGGACAATTAATAGTCATATTTGGGAAGAACCAGGATAAAACTGATGTTGTGGGTAATAGCTGTGGCTAAGAACCGTAGGAACTTGAGAGAGTAATGTTCATGCAATAAGCTTTGAGGGGTATCCCCCTTGGTGCTAGACACAGCAGCCTGAAGCTGCTCAACAAAGGAGAAAGTGGAATTAGAGGTTGGAGCTGCAAAGGCTGCACGAGGATGAGAAGTTTATTGTGGTGGCGGAGAGGCGGACAAAGTAGAATGAGAAGAATTGCGTCTTTTCGCTTGTAGAAGCTTAGGGGACGCATTCTTTTAATGTCCCTTTTAGTGGCAAAACTATATTTACCTATGGCAACCTGAGGTTTGGGTTGGCCCTTGACCTGAATCAAACATGACGCTGGAGTAGGCAAGGGGGATGCTTAATACAGACTAGGCCCGGAAATGAAGCAGATGGGATGGAAAACTAGTATTGGGATAGAGATGTACCTAAGCAAGAATCATATAAACCAAACCAGGTCTTAAAAGCAAACTGGATGTTAGAAATGAACAGGTTAGAATAAAACAGCCACAAAACCAGTGTCGAACCGCACCAAGGAAGATCAAAGTGAAAATCGTTAAAGAAGCACCAAATCAATGCTTAATCGAATACATAAGAGTAGAGAAGGCTGCCAAATCCTGTAATAACTGTTAAACCCATTCGAAGTGTAGTTGAAATGCAAATCCTCAAACAAACACTAAAGCAATGCTCACTCTAACATCTACAGTGATTTTCGACACCCAGAGAAGGAATTCACAGCATCCAGATAACCGGTTAAGGCCTCAAATAGTATATTTGAAAAATTGGTTCAGAATTAGGCGATTTCAATTGACTTGGAAAAGTTTCAAGAAAATCACCACAGCTACCAGAAGATTGACCCAAATCGGACAATCGCCGACAAATGGTGTGGATGCTGGCAGCTCGCACACATGATCTCAAGCTATTTATGATAAAAGTTCATGTCACAATCACCTTGTGACAAATTCCAGAATTTGCTGTGTTCTATGGTTTGATTGAAGGGTCTGATACCAAGGTAAGGTGTACAATTTGTATTAGGCTTTAGAAGAAACAGATGGAGAGAAGAGAGCTGAGAACATGGAAGTGTTAACTATACCCTTCGACCCACAAGTATTTATATGAACATAGCACGATAATCACAAGAATGGCCCCGGCTGACATGCTAGCAACAAAGGCTTTTTAGATGTGTACTGTTATTAGCTTCTTTTCCTTTGTTCCTGAATGTATGTGCATGCACATAATACATTCACGATATTATTGTTTCCTGATCAGCGCAATTATGAGAAATAATAGAATTGGTATCGGTTCTCTTCACATCGGTCTTGTCTCCTGCTTTCTTAGCATGCGTATCACCATGGCATTTCATCATTTTGATAGCATGCCCTTGGTTTCTTATCTTCATACACCAAATTTCATCCCGAAAATGCAGAAAAATCTCTACAATGGTAGTTTATATAAGCCTTGGCAGATTATCGGTTTGGTATCTCCTGTGGGAGAGTTACTGTGTTGGAAAGCTTTCTCTTTAAGATTTTCCAGTTTCTTGATTTCCCTGACCATTAAATATTAAAGGTCCTATACCATCCTCCATCCTAAGCGCGATGGACGAGTACCCGCTCTAACCACTTGGGAGGGAATTGTCGTAAATTATTTTTGGGCCGTATACGATGCCTGTCAACATCCCTGTAGTAATTTTAATTTACTGTAGTTGTCACTTGCGGGACAGTTTCTATCATTGAGCAGTCCTGTGCTAATTTGGAGCATTTTTTATATTTCCCACTTGCCTGATATTAGTTATGCTTATGTCTTCCCTTGGCATTGCAGCCTATTCTTGGTCTCTTCCATTCGGCTCCTGGAAATGGCTTGTGGAAACGAAATGCTGATGCTGCTTTACTGCATTGCACGGTATGTCAATTATCAATGGCTACATTTATTGTTCAAAGGTATTTGTTAGTGTGTGTCTATTTTTAAAAGTTATCGAAGGGTTTAATGTAGAGCGGTTATGCCTCCAAAGACTGGTTTCAAAATTCATTCTTCTCTCAAGTATCTTGAATAGCCCACTTTTCTCCTCTCTTTTCTTTTTATAATGACAATAAAGCCCACTTTTCTCCTTTGATCAAAAGTCTCTCTATAATTTGTAGATTTGACATAATCTACTAAACATCATGGACATATCATAGATGCCGAATATCAACTCCCAGAGGTTTGTCACGAGTTAGAATTTCATGACATGCTTGCCTCTGGGGCCACCCCAAACTATGCTTGGTAATTTACCCATATGTGCTGCTTGAGGGGACTAGTTGGGACAAAAGCCTCCAATACCTCGGCTTAAAATAGAATAAAAAACTCAATGTCCACGAGCTATGGAACATGCCAATGAACCTCTCACTCATGGACTAAGTTTCTTTCATTTGTTCTTCAATATTGCAGACAGTAAAGTCCTTTTATGAGGAAGCTCTTGTGGGGATTCCCGATTGGGTTTTGGATTCACCTGTAGGTGAGGCACCCTCCGGTTATGTAGATACTTTCTCGAAATTAGGTGGTTCGCTACCTCCTCGATACACAGAAATAGAACATGAAGCTTTGTGTGCTTAATTTGTACAATGAAATTCAGTTTTGTAACTGCCAATGATTATGTTTCTTTTTCATTAATCGGCAAAAAAGAAAAAAAATGAAAAAGAAGCCCATGACTATGTTTCATCTTTAGAATTTTTGTTTACTTGTTCCAATTCTTTGGGATAAGGGTCCCATAACTCCTGAACCCGATTCTTGTCTGATTATTTGATGTAAGTTTAACAAGAATTGTTGGCTACAATCCAAGTCATTACTATTCAACATTATGATATTTTAGGTTGATGAAGTCTTATATCAGTATGATAACTGCGTTGTGGGCTAAATAGTGTTTAGTTTGAAGTATGGAACAGATTTAATTTAGTTAGTGCTTTACATTTTGGCGCGAGGAGCTTTTTTGGTATGTCCAAATTATATACTGGCCCTATTTGGCCAAAATTTTTTTTTTAGCTTATTTTTTGTCTTTATTCAAATTTTTTTTGTATTTGTTATTTTTATGTCATTTTTTCTTGGATTATTGGTTCGTATCGACGAAAGGAATCTAAAAAGTATAAAATTATGTTCAAAAGTTAAAAAAAAGTCACTAAAGACGAAAATAAGCCAATACGGACGCTGTTTTTGACTTATTTTTTGTCTTTTCTGAACTTTTTTCAAATGTAGCCGATGATTGATAACTTTTCTGAAAGCTCTTGTCGAGACGAACCAACAATCATCAAAAAATTGATGAAAAACAAAAAATTAAAAAAAAAATTCAAATAAAGACAAAAAACTAAACAGTGAATAATCCAATAATAACCACAGGCCAAATGGACCCAGTGTCTGTTATTTTCGTACGGTACACTGTTAGAAAAATTAAAGCATTGGTTATATGTAATATCTGTTGCAGATTGCACAAATATATATATAAAAAAAGAGAATCGTAGGCTTGTTTTACGAGCTCCCTACTAAGTTCTACATGAATTTTTGCACAAATTTTATGCAGGTGGAGCGGCTACTAAAATCTTATACAAATCTTTTTACACGTTCCAAATCTCTGGGGGTTAGATGGTGCCCTTGCGAAAACTAAGAGAGGGAAAGAGAGAGGGAGGAAAAATCGCAAGTAGTTAGGATATAGCTACATATAAGATCTCTCCACATTGATAGTTGGATTAAAATAGGACTTGTTATTTTTCTAGGTGATTGAGTCCACTTGATCACATTAGGTGATTGAATTCATGTAGGAGTTATCACGTTATCATCTATTAAATTCCCTATTAATAAGGGATTTTTTATTTTGCTACGATGTGTGGACTTCTTATTTTCTGATCACATTTTAATAATTCGACTCGTTCAATGTGTTTAAAACATGTTTTTAAAAATATTTGCAAGAAATTGGTTCAAAACAATATCGAGAAGAGTTCAATTTAAATAGTTTTTAATAAATGCTGATAGGAATTGTTTTATGAAAAAATTAAATAGATCAAGTTTTTTCGGATAATATTTTAAGTTGATTTCTTGTGTTACCCCTTAAAAAATATATTTTAAACACATTGAACGGTTTAGATTTTTAAAATTTGATCAGGAAATAAGAGGTCTATACTGTAGCAAAATAATGGATCCCTTATTAGAAGCTCTCTCTCTCTCTCTCTCTCTCTCTCTCTCTCTCTGTAATAGAAACAAATAAAAACAATAAAAGAAACAAATAAAGATAATAATAAAATAAATATCAAATTATTTTATGTCATATTTTAACATTCCATATTCTAGCACTCTCCCTCAAGTTGGCACGCGTATATATAAAAAGCCCTACTAGAGCATGTCTAAGAGGCTAGTTATAAAAGGATTTTAGGTATTATACCTAGTCAAATATACAAAATAGGCTCAATAGATGATAGCTAAATTAGTTTTTGCTACAGTACCTAGCTAAATATACTTAGGTACTATTCACTAGCAATTATATTTTTTTTAATGGTTTCTCTCTCCTCTAAAAGCCTCTCTCTTTTTTCAAAAAATAAAAAAAGGTAAAAGAAAAGTAAATAAGTGAAATAATACATCTTTTAATAGATAATAGCTAAAATAGATAGTGCTGTTGGACTTTTGAAAGCAAAAAATGCTAGCTAAATTTAAAAATGCACTGTTGGATAGGAAAAATAGCTAATGGCTCTTGGACATTACTCTTAGATAATAGCTCTTCAAACATGGTCTTGGTAACACCTTTAGTAAAAATGTCAGCAAACTGCTGTGACAAAGGGACAAATGTAGTGTAAAGTTGTCCTGATAGAATTTTCTCTTTGATAACATGACGATCAATCTCAATACGTTTTGTTTTGTCATGCTGAACCGGGTTCGCCACGATACTGATTGCTGATTTATTGTCATAACATAATGACAATGGAATGGAAATATAAAGGCATAAGTCAGTCATCAACTTCTTTAGCCATAACAACTCACAAACACTAAGAGTCATAGCTCGATACTCAAACTCTACACTAAACAAGGAGACAACATTTGCTTCTTACTCTTCAAAGTAATTCGATTTTCATCCAATTTCGTACAGTAACCAGACGTAGACTGTTTGTCACTAATAGAGCTAGTATAATCAGCATCAGTCCATGTCTCAACTCGGAGATGCCCATGATTTGCAAACATAATAACGCTACTGGGACATCCCTTGATATAACGAAGAATAGGATATACAACCGCAAGATGAGGTGTGCGGGGTGAATGCATAAACTGACTAACAACACTTATAGAATAGGCAATATCAGGACCCGTCATAGACTGATAAATCAATTTCCCAAACTAAGCGTTGATATTCTCCAGCATCGGTTAAACACTCCCCCTTAGAATCATTCAGCTAGTGATTCTACTCTATTGGAGTATCAGTAGGATGACAAGCCAATTGACCTACCTCAGTAACAAGATCAAGAACATACTTGGCATGTGAGATAAATATACGAGCAGAAGAACGTGCAACCTCAAAATCCAAAAAATACTGAAGATGACCAAGATCATTGATCTCAAACTGACAGTCCAAGTATACCTTCACAACAATAATGCCCGCAAGGTCATCACCAGTGAGGATAATATCATCAACATAGACACTAAGAGCAACAATCTTCCCCTGAGTATGACGTAAGAAAAATGTATAATCAGTCGAACTCTGATGGAAGCCCACTTGGTGCGTAACAGTAACAAAGCGTTTAGACCATGCCCGGCAGGGACTATTTAAGGCCATAGAGAGAATGACGAAAAAGACAGATTTTCCCAGAATTGCCCGGAGATAGAAATCTAGGAGGGGGAACCATATAGACTTCTTCCTTCAAAGCACCATTAAGAAAGACGTTTTTGACATCCAACTGAAAAAAAGGCCATCTGCGAATAGGGGCAACAGAAAACAGGACCTAGACAATAGTCATCTTCACAATAGAAGCAAAGGTTTTCGTATAATCCACACCATAAGTCTGACCAAAACCTTTGGTGACCAGATGGGCCTTATATCGAGGAATAGACCCATCAAGATGGTGTTTGATGGCAAAAACCCAGCGACAACCGACGACCTTACACCCAGAAGGTAGAGGAACTATTTCCCAAGTTTGAGTTTTGTCAAGATCCTGTAATTCTTCAATCATAGCTAAACGCCACTCCAAATGAGTTAGAGCTCTGCCATAGTGGTAGGGAGAAACAAGGAGACAAAAACAAGGAAACTCTAATAAAGGGGAAAAGAGTAGCACTATAAATATAATTAGAGATAGGATAAGTACAAGTGCGCTTACCTTTGCGATGGACGATAGGAAGGTCATCCTGATGGACTAGAGGAGGTGGATAAAGGGACGAGACAACGGGCCAGTTAGTGATAAGAGGAGTTGTAGCATGTGGCCGACGAGAGTACATCTACAATAGGAGGTCGCGTAGGGGGTTCAATGAAGCGAGGATAGGAGCAAGTGAGGGATCAGCCATAGGCAACAACACAAGAAGAGGGAGAGAATCTTTATCAGATACATCGAAGGGTAACCACTCAGTGGGAGAACTACCTTCACATGAATAATAAGGAATGTGCTCAAAGAAAGTGACGTCACGGGAAGGAAAACGTTTCTGGGTAGGAAGATGGTAACATCATAGCCCTTCTGAGTAGAGGAATAACTCAAGAAAACACACTCCGCTTTGGGAGCCAACTTACTTTTTGGAAGACCCAACTAGCTGAACGAAGCACGTACAGCTGAATACCCGAGGAGGAAGAGGAAACACTAAGGCATCAAGATAGAGAATAAAGTAGAGTGTGGCAAACTAAAGAACCCTAGAAGGCGTCCGATTAATAAGATATACTACTGTCAAAATAGCATTCGCCAAAAAGGAGTATGAAACATTCATACCAAGGCACATAACTCGGGCTAACTCTAAAATATGACGGCTTTTTTTATTAGACACACCGTTCTGCTGAGGAATCTGAACATTGGACAATTGATGGATAATCCTCCGCTCCTCACACAACGAAGAAACTTGCTTTTTAGTGTACTCAGTACCATGATCAGAGCAAAAGTTTTTGTCTCGCTGATTAAATTGAGTGTGAATTATGGTAAAAAATTGCTTATAAATCCCAAAGATTTCACTTTTATGTTTCATGAGATAGACCAATGTGATACAACTATAAATATCAATAAAAAAAACAAAATAACGAAAGTCAAGAGGAGAAGTAACAGGGAAAAGACCTCAAATATCAGAATGTATTGATTCAAATTGAGCAGTAGTTCTAAGACTCAAACTAACAGGATAAGATGACTAGACATGCTAAGGCAACTGACAAATTTCACAAGTGAACTAAAATAGTGACAACTTATTAAACAAAGTGGAAAATAATTATTTTAAATAACGAAAAGAAAAATGGCCTAATCTAAGATGTCATTGCATAACCAAGGCTTTATTCGAGAGATCATTACATAAATGGAAGGTGGAGGGAGAAACAGGGATGGGAGGAACATCCAACAGATACAACCCATTCACTTCTTGTCCATGCCCAATCGTCTGTCGCGTTGCCAAATCTTGAACATCGATGAGTTGAAAAAAGGGTCACAAAATAGTTGAAATTTGTAGTAACAGAACTAACAGACACATGGTTAGTAGTCAATTTAGGAACATGTAAGGTATCATGAAGAGAAAGAAAGGGGATAATAGACACATGACCGTGACCGAAAATAGAGAAAAAAGAACCATCGGCAAGACAGACCTTGCGACGGCCAGAATTAATAGCCTAACGACAAAACAAAGATGACAGACATGTCATATTATCAATGGCATCCGAATTGATGATCCAAGGAGAGGAGGTAGCGATAACACTGTTAGAAGAAGCAGTAGTACCTGAAGCAGCGAAAGTGGAGACAGATTGAGATGTAGCCTTCATCTGATTGAAGAAGTGGCGGAACTTGTCAAGTTTAGCCTGAGTAAAGTCATCGGCGCTGGAGTAGGAAGAACAATAGGTGGCGGATTAGAAGCAGAAAGATAAGCATATGGTCGTTTTAAGTAGGGCGATCGTGAAGAGCATAACACCGAGTTTTAATGTGTCCGAATTTCCCACAATGATGGCACCGTGGGCGCGGCTTGTTGGATGAGGCAGAGCTAGAACATGATTGTAAGGGAGTAGTACGGGCTGCCATAGCTGAATGATCTCCAGATGGAGGAGGAAGGACGGTCGAGGTGGACCGAAAACTCTCATCAGAAAGCACGTACGAGTAAGCACATTGAAGGGACGGGAAAGGATCTATCTGATCGACCGGCAAAAGTGTCGCTGATGCACCGGCCAAATCAATATTTAATATTAAAATTGTTCTTTGCCTCACAAGTATAGAAAATCAATACAGTAGGCAAGATAGAGTATCGATCCACGAATAATAGCAGAAAGGTGTGTAGACACTGAAATTTTACATAATTTAATTATCTTTCAATTAATCAAGACAAATAAATATTCTTGATCAATTAAAGTCAAAAGATAATTTAGTCAAAGTCTCGAATGAATACTGAGCTCTTTAAACTATGTGGGCTCGGTCCATTTAAAAATATGATGAAGGCCAAAATAGATAAATTGGTCTAATTGGCTAAATGGTCATGAGATTGGGCTAACCCGAAGATGCATGCCCACTTCAATCCTTTTTAGGTCAATAAATAAATAAATAATACTCTTATTGTATTATTTATTTATTTTATATTGACTTGAGATTCTCTCCATAAATAGGAGACGAATTTATTTGGAAAGGTAAATCAATGAAGGAGCATATTCCAAATTAAAGATGCTCTTTTCTAGCCTATAAATAGAGGCTCTCATTGTGAAGAAAAGGGGTTCCTCGGCCAAAAGAATTCCAAAGGAGTCAAGTGTTCTTCAAGCCTCTTCTCAAATCACTCTCAAGTTCCTGTGGAGGATCAACAAGCACATACACAATGTGCCGATTCATCTACAAACGAAGGATCTCCGGAGCCAAAAGAATTCTCTCAAGCTTTCGAGCGATCTTCAAGCCTCTTCTCAAGCCTTCTCTCAAGCTCTTGCGAGGAATCAACAAGCACTCAAACAAAGCCGATTCGTCTGCAACTGCACTCCATCGAGATCAAGCTGCTCAAACCCTCGATCAAAGCCACCACCTCGATTTCTTCATTCAAGAAATCATTAATCGGTTCATTCAACAACAAGCTTCAACAGCCGTTGGATAGCCATCACAGTCGGAGATCGAATAAGAGGAATCGTTCCTTCAATTACGAAGAACATAATAGAGATTGTGTCCACCTTTCATTTAAATTAATAAAATATTATTTTGTGCATCTTTTTCTTGTCTTTATTACAGGACTCGATTTTGTGTGTTACAAGGTGGATCACGAGACTTGTAGTTGTAGCGTTTCGGACGCTAACCTTTATTGGTTAGATTTTATACCTAAAGGCTGCTATTTAACTAAAATAGGAAAATATGAATTAAGAAAATATGCTAAATCCGTGGAATCCTTCCATCCAAGATCTTAGGTAACAACATTTTTCCTTTTATAACTCAATCAAGAATTCAGGTTAGAGAACCTTGATTGAAAAATAATTCCATGAAAAATAATTTAATTGAAAAGATGTATTCGAAATTCATTATTGTTCAATAAAAGTAAGTCCAATCACAGGAGGACATCGACTCAAGTATTAATCGTACGAAATTAATGGCGACGATTAATCAAGAGCATAACACTTCTTGTTTGGTTCAAAAAGTGAGAACTTGAATCAATTTGAATAAATGGTGAAAAATTATGAGAAGATGTTGAAACCATAGATCATGGGATGAAATTCATTCTTGGATCTTACCTAGAGAATTTAGCCTACCATATCAAAATTGAAAACGGAATAATAAACTGAAAACATCTTACTAGAATTAGTGAACGCAATAAATTTTTAATAATCTTACCGAAAAACTTGAACAGAGTTTAAATAATTTGAATAAACTTGGAATTAGAAAAGCAAATAATTGCTGAAAATGTATTACTAAGAACTCTAAATAATTGAATAGAAATTGAATGTAAGAATATTAAATGTCTAGATCTAAGTCTCCTAAATCCTTAAATAAGGGAAAGTTAGGAGAAAAATTAGGAAAGAGATTATTAATCCTAAATGAAAACTAATTACAAATATAATAAATAACAAAGAAAAAAAAATTACCTAATTCTAATAGGAAACTACTTAAAAAAATTAAATACAATAAGAAAATACAAAAAAAAAATTTTAATTCGCTACGCAAACCTGACTGGAAGGTTCCAGTTAGGTTCTGATCTGACAGGTCAGATCTGGTCACTGGAATTTTTTCATGTTTTTTTTCAAGATCTGACTGGATGACCTGACTAAATGTTCCAGTCAGGTTTCAACCTGACCTGTTTATCAGGTCGGGTCAAATTTTCCTCTTTTTTGATTCTTCTATCTTTTTTCGTATTTTCTTCGAACTTCGCATCACTCTTGGCCTCGGCACTTCTTCCAATGGTGCTTCCATCATTCCTTTGGTGTCGGGAGCTTCTCCAAGCATTTGGATTTCACCATTACATCGCCAAAAATACCTTTTTATTCATAGAAAACCTGAAAGTGGATAAAAACTACCCCACGTGCATTATTCGATAAAATTGATGTTTAAATACCGCACGGACACCTAATAGGAACGTGTTTTGGTCATTATACAAAGTGTATTACGGCCTCAACACTATCCCAAGAGGTGAACCCTAGCATACTTAAACTCGTCACGAAGGCCTGCCAAAACCTGAAACACCCGGGATTTATCCTGAATAGACGGGTAGAAAGTGGCATTTGCATAATCCTTCCACTCATGAAGGATGAATAAAAGGTCAACTCCTCCCATCGAGTATAAAGCTGAGAAATATACACAGTAACCGATAAATCACCTTGCGATAAACGAGAAATTTCTCGCTCTAAATTAAAAATACGAACATGAATCCGACGGCTGAGAATGAATAGCTTGGGCAAACTCCCAAAGGGAGGTAGCAGTCTTGGAGAACATGAATCTGGCGGCAGTGGAAGGCTACATAAAGTTAACCAACCGAGAATGGACCATGGAGTCGTTGGCAAACCAAGCAGCATAGATAGTAGCAGTGGTGGCGGGGGCAGCCTCGATTCCCGTGAGAAAACAAATCATTCCTTTTCCACCAACAAACATCTCAAAAGACTAAGCCCATAAAAGATAATTCATACCATCCAACTTGACTGTGGTGACTTGGACTCCTGGCGAATCAGAAAAATGAGGAGAGCCAGAAAATGGGCGCCCACTAGAGTTCATAACTGACGAGGCTGTGGACTCGGAAGCCATAATAAGTCACAACACAAGAAACTGTCTACATAGACTAAAAAACGAATAGAAAAGTCTCGTCAAACCATCAAGCAACTCTGGTGGATGTATCCTTAGACTAGAACATCATAGGAATAGAGAGGAAATATTTAGATCAAGCAACCATAGAAAAAATCGTAGATTAGTAGAACAATGGCGGCAATAGTGGAGGGCGGTGGCGACGGCGCATGGAGGCAAAGGCGGCAGTAGCAAGTGGCAGCGACAAGAGAGAGAGGCGGCGGCGGCGACGGATAGAGAGAGAGACGGCGGTGGTAGCGGCGGAAGGAGAAAGCGGCGACAGCGGCAGAGAGAGGCGGTGGCGACGGCTAGAGCTTCATCTTTAGAGTTTTGTTTTAGGCTTTGATACCAAGATAAATGAGAGGTAAAATCTTAATTATTATTAACATCTTTTTAGGTTAAATAGAAGTTGTAGGAGATGCTAATGGAAACAAATAAAGACAATAAAGAAAATAAATAAAGATAATTAAAAAAATATCAAATTATTCTATGTTATATTCTAAAATTCCATATTCCATATTCCAACAATATACACACACAGAGTCCCCCCTTAATAAGGGATTCTTCATTTTGTTAAAATAAGGACTTTTTATTTCCTGATCAAATTTTGATGATGTGAACCGTTCAATGTATTTAAAACATGTTTTTAAGGGTACTCTCAAGAAAACGGCTCAAATCAATATCCGAAAGAGTTTGATTCAAGGAGTTTTTCATAAATGCTGATATAAATAGTTTTATAAAAACTAATTGGATCAAGTCCTACCCAATAATATTTCGAGCTGATTTCTCGCGAGTACCCTTAAAAATATATTTGAAATACATTGAACGGTTCAAATCATCAATATTTAATCAGAAAATAAAAGGTCCTCATTTTGGAATTCCTCATTAGAAACTTTATTCTGACATTAGACTTCAAAGTAAAAACCACCGTCTCATATAAGAATAAACATGGATAAGAGTTTTACACGTGGCAAAAAACTATTCGTGGGATACGTCTTTCAATAGGACGATGGCCACCATGCATAATCACCTTTCTCACCATTGCTTCCACCCCACACACTTAATCAACAAGGCAAAACAAGAGAGTTCAGAGATTTCTTGTGTGTAGAAAACTATGGCATCAGTCACCATGACATCCTCATTCCTTGGCGGAGCCACCCTCTTCGGTCGGTCCCCGGCCAGAACCACCACCCACCAGAGATCACTTGTCATCAGAAACAGCACTGCCAAAACTAGTGTTGGAGAGAAAGTGAAGATAACACAGGAAAGCAACAGTGGAAGGAGGGACTTGGTGTCTGCGGCGGCAATGGCCGCAATTTGCTCTACTCTCGGCATTGCAATGGCTGCGGAACCCATACCGAGGGGCACCCCTGGAGCTAGGAAGATCTATGCTCCGATTTGCGTCACCATGCCAACGGCCAGGATCTGTCACAAATGAGGATCCTGGCCATTGTTTGAAGTAATATTTCCGCATTGGACTCTCTCTCTCTCTCTCACACACACACATACACACACAATGTTGTCTCACTGTCTTATGGTACTCTGACTTGATTTTGCATAAAATGGGTTCAATTCAATTTCTTTGTTACTAATTGTTCTGTTGGGTTTTTCCGGTCTTCGACGGGCCGTCTGTTATTATTGATATGAGTCTCTCAGATTTCTATCCCTGATCCTGCATCGTCAATAACATTTGCGACATCTAGTTTTAATATCAACCGATTTTGTACAAGTCTATATAAGTGAAGAGTTACTCCATTTGAAGTTAATTATTTTCATCCATGTTCAAGCCATTACAAAACGTGGTATCAATTAAGAAATTTGTTGAAAACTTAAATTATTTTAAAAACGAGGAAAAATAATATTCTACTCATAGACACCGTTTATTTATTTAAAACATAACATATTCGAACAACCTAAAATTATAGAATGGTGAGGGTAGTTTCTATTTAGTGAATGACAGTTACGAGACCAAATCAATATTCATGAAGTGCCTATCCAGTAATGTAGTGATAATTAAATTGGCAATGTAGTATATAGATACAGCAACAAACATTTGAAGTGTTTATAAAAGTGTGTTCTGAAAAAATTTAAAAAGAGGATTTTTGTAGAGATTAATTACCATCAACCTTAATTTACTATAACGTCTCGATTTTTGAAAACATTAATAAAACAATAAAGTAACCAGTTTTCGAAACATTCCATCTATAATAAAATGATGGCATAGGTTTTGCTTTTATAAAAATACGAAATATCAAAATAAAATATTTTCAAGACGGAACGGAACAGTCCATAGAAGACTTTACAAGGGAATTTCAGAATCTAAACATATGCTAAGTGAACTAATGTTCAATGGTGTCTTTCTTGGTAAATGATCCTTAAATTTTGGATCTTCTTTGTCTTGTTCCATAACTAACGTGAAATGTCAGGGACAAGAAAAAAATATGCCATGCGCTATGAAACTCAATAAGTTACCATGTCTTTAAATTTCCTTTTAAATGCCTAAGACAATATGATAGAATGAAACATGATATGTTATGCACAGTTTGTACAAAGCAATAACATGTATGTACAAGAGTAAAAATCAGGTAAAGTGAAGTGACATCAAGTCTAAGTCCTCTGGTGAAAACCTCAAGTGTTAATCGTCTAATTCCAAGTATTATTAAAGTTTCAGATGTTACACAAGTTCTCAACTTTTATATCACAAATACCAGTTATCATGACCACATGTCATAGTATACCAAAGATTCTCATCTATGATACTCTCATCTGATGACGATCATGATCGCCATGCTAGCCATACTCCCGACTGTCATGTTTCCGTATGTCATGTTCCTAAGCATTATATTCCTGAACTTTATATTTCTCGAATATCGTTTCAACACCAAAATACTTTTTATACTTTACTTGACGACTAGACTACATTGAGAAAGGCACGTTACGACTAGTGAATATAACTCAGCTCAATACATAACTTGGCTAAACACATGATACAACTAAATGCATAACTCAGCTAATGACACCTCACGATTCAAGTCAAAACTTGACTTAAGACGCGTCACGACTAATGACACACATAAGATATTCTCACTAAAAATATACAATCCACAATAGTTTCAATTTTCACAATATTCACCAAAGATGACAAAGTTAGGGTATTCGCATAATATCCTAGTTTCTGAAATTCAACTAATGTTTTAAATCTCAAAGTCCATACTTGTGTCATAACACTACTCTGGTATTGTCTTTCATCATAATAATTGATAAATAGTAAGTTAAATAATTTAAAAGCATAACAATAAGATCATAAACAAATGAAGTAATATGAAATGCGTGCAATTTAAAGATACTTGCTAAGATCTAGTATGAAAATGTATAAGTTAATTGTGTATTAACGTATCCTAGGTTGTTTTGTGATTTAACAAAGTATAGAGTTAAGTATGTGATTATTTTGGTAAGGGGTTAAGTTTACATATTGATAAAGTGGGGGTAAAAATATGATAAAAATTTATTATGAGGTTTAATTTGAAATTAAAGTAAACATAAGGGGTAAAATTATAATTTAACAAAAGGGATAAATTTGTAATTTAAGTAAATTATAGTGGTAAAATTATGATTTTAAAAGGATAAATTTGACAAAAAATTTATCAAATTTGACAAAATTTGACAAATTATAATTTAACAAAAAAGGGATGAATTTGTAATTTAAGTAAACTATAGTGGTAAAATTATGATTTTAAAACTATAGGGACTAAACTATAATTTACAAAAAATAAAAAGGCTAAACTGTAATGATATAAAACAAGGGGGTTCAACTATAATTTTTCAACAGAGGGTAAAACTATAATTTCATAACATAGGGTCAATGTATGATTACTGAAATCTAGAGTTTACATGTGTAAATAATAATTAGGGACTAAATTGTAATATATGAAATATAATATAGAAGGTAAACTGTGTGGGTTTGGAGAGTGCGGCCGCAAGGTTTAAGTATACGGGTGTAAGAATAGTGTCTAGGCCCAAGGTCAACTACTAGTTAAATAGTAAGGTAGTGGCCGCAATGTTAAGACTGAGTGGCTGCAAGGTCAGGAGGTGGCGGTCACAAGCCCGTAGTTGGTTCATCTTCAACCTTTGGCTATCACCATTAAAATTTGGTGGAGCTTCTAGTTTGATTCTTGAACATTAAAATGGACTCTAAGGGACTGTGACTTACTTGTGAGTGAAAGATTCAGATTGATTTGGGTTTGAATGGAGGAATACACCTGCTAACACTCTAGTAATTCTGCTAGTAAAAATATGACGCGTGATGTAGTATGTTTGGGGTGCCCGTACACGATGAAATGCGTAATAAGCATAGACGGCGTTGCTCGAATTTCAGAAGCAGTTAATAACTATCGAAGGGCTGATGCACGTAGAATGCGAAGCGATGATGTTTCACATGCATTGGTAGTTATTCCAACTTCCACATAGCGCACAAATAGAGGAAAAGAAGATGACATGATGTGCATCATGAGCAATAGGAGGAAGACAAGAATATGGTCGAAGTGGAGTAACCATATTTTGTTCCTATATTGAAGGAGGGAAGATGGCGCCAGGATTCAAGCAAAAAAATTTAAGGAAAAAGTAGTGTCAAACACTAGTTGTCTATAAATATAAAAAGGAAAAGGAGCACAGACCCTAGACAAGTACTTATCTTTTTTCATACATGTCTTCCTTTACTGTACTTAGTGTAGCAACAGTAGCTTAGTTGTATCTATTGCTATACTTAGCTTAAGACTTTATTCGGTTGCTTATTTACTTTGCTAAAATTACTCTGTTACGCATATCTTTTGGTTTTTCAAGTAGCATTTTTTATTGGGTTTCATTACTCATGGAACGACTCCTCCACCTCTGGCATTTCAATGCCATATATAGAAAAAGAGATGGAGATGCAACCCAAGGAGGGAGAACCGGACTTGAAGATTGAAGATATATCCCAAAGATCTGGTGATTGTACCCTTAGACACTCTGAAATTTTATTAATTTTTTTTATAATTTTGTAAACACGTAAGCGCATTTTTGTCTTTGCAATTGTAACAACGCTACAATTTATTTTTAGTTTCTACAATGCGATTATGATTAATTACCATAAGTTCGAAAGTTGTATTTTAATGTCAAAAAAACCTATTCACAACGCAGTCTTTGCTAGGTATAATCTTCATATCAAATAACTAAAGATTTCTGAACCAATCCGTCAAACATTTTAGCTTATGAACTTTGGTCTATTATGTGAGAGAGAAGTTTAAATTTTGTGATTTGATTTGAGTGTATGTAGAAATTTTTTAATGTTTAGTATTGTGGGGTGATGTGTTACGGGGCTCCCCCATAATCTTTGTCGGAGCAGAAGAAGGAGCCAAATGTAGTTTGTCTAGCGACTCTAGACTACTTCCCAATTCCAAAGACCTAGTTGCGCAGGAAAATAACTCGACAGAGACACTCTGGTTTATAGTCAAAATGCCCATCGGTGATTAAGTAAGTACTGGATTGAGGGAATGCTTATAGTATGGAAGTCTTGCCGAACGGAAATATAAGTACGAAAAATTGTACGTATAGCAAATGCTTACATTGAGTTTCAATATGAATATGACTAAAAATATGCTTGAGTGATCAACTTGACATGAACGTTATCAGGTGAACGATTCATTTTCCAATGATCTTCATTCTTATTTATAGAGACTAGTTGAGTGTTTTTCTGCACAAACTCGAGTGCATCTCTTGCACGGGCCATTCATGAACGTGGACTAATTTGGCATAACCTACGGGCGTCAACACGATGGGATCGGTGTGTGTGGGCCGATTTGAGCAATGATGACCCGATCATATTACAGGTCAGACTTGTCTAGCCGGCTCGAATCTGATCAGTCTTGGGCCGAGCTTATGACCTAACAGTCTGCTCTTGGTTGGGCTGAATAAGCAAGTTGTCTTTATCTTTACGACCCAGATTTTATAGCTTCCACGAGTATCTTTAGTGATTGACAATATTTGTCTTTTTATGGAAAGTTAAAGTTAGAATTAAAAAATCCAAATTATGGGACTATAAAGTGTTGTTGAGAATATCTCTTTCGGAATGTAAATGTTAGCGATAAAATCTACTGCAATACACGGAAATAAAAATCCATCGAGGATCGTTACGGTGTTGCTTTCCTAAAAATAATATTTGCTCCCACCGGATGATGTGCACTGGGTTACAGCAAATTTGCCTTCAAGAAACAACGAAGACAAACTTATGTTCTTTCCATCTACTTTTGTACAAACGGAGACGAACATAATATCTTTTGAGAGAAAGAATGGGCAAAATATTTTTTTTTTGGTGAGTAATTGTGTTGGAGAAGATCTGTATTTATGGATGATTTAAGGGTATAATTGAAAAGTCATAACTTTTCAATCTATAGATGCAATGAAAAGTTATAACTTTATTTAAAGTTACAACTTTTAATTCACAACTCTTAATATAGAATTGTATTTCAATAGTTACAACTATCTATTTAATAAAAATCACGACTTTTAGTGCAACACTAATTAAATAGTCGCAACTATTTAAATAGTCATGCCTTTAATAATTAGACACATCCCTTATAAGTCACAACTTTTAATTAATAAAAATCACAACTTTTAGAATAAAAGTCACCACCTTTTAATTAATAAAGGTTACAACTTTTAGAATAAAAGTTACATCTCTTTAAATAAATAAAAGTTAATAAAAATTTATAATCTCCAACATTAATTCATACCCTTTGAATAGAATCACACCCAATGCCGCTCAATGCAAACATTCTAGGAACAAGAAAAGTTTTACAAAAATACCCAAAAAATATGCCAATTTATTTTGAAAATTTCTAACATAAAGAACTAGTTCAGATTCAAATAAAATTAGCCTTTTAAAAATAGATTGTAAATAGGATTTAGAAAATGGATACTGGGTGGATAAAACTTTTTACCGCAAAAGCTAGCTTCTCAAACTCTGGCTAAACATGATAGCATTCAAACTTGCGTGAAATCTAATTGTGCAAGAGAATAGACCGTCAAAAGGTCCTCCGGCTCTAATCAACACTCCGTCTCTAATCAACACTGATGATTAAGTTAGCACTCAATTAAAGAATAACTCTCAATATGATGTTTGTAATAATAAATTACAACGTACTTTTATTCAATGGGTGTGTGCCTATTTATAGAGGTTTTTCCTCAATAATCTGAGTCATTTCTCATTAGAGATGGTTTAGACTTGCTCATGATTGACCACTAGTAAAATAACTTGTCTGCACTCTTTGACCCCTTATATCTTACAGTTACAGTTTTATTGTTAGCTTCTTGTTATTAGTTTAATCGGCTCAGGACTTTTCATATTTGTCTAATTAAAACGGGTCTCTAAACATTAGGACTCAATACTTATCTTTAATTAGTCATTTTGCTATTTAACTGATTTTCTCGACTAATAAGCTATTTAAGTGCATTTCTCACGTCGACAAATAAGATTGGCTTTATCTGGCCTCTAATTCTTATTTATTTTTACTTTTTGAATTTGTCATTTTTGTATAATTTATTTTAGATTATTAATTTGCATTGATGAAAAAAATATGAAAAATATATAATTATGTCCAAAAATTATAAAAAGTTCACCAAATACAAGAAAAATAAGCTATATTTTTTTATTTTTTCTAATTTTTTTAATTTTGGGACATAATTTTTACTTTTTTGAAATCTATCGTCAATGCGGATCAATAATCTATAAAAATTGCGCAAACTATTAGGTTGCAATTTTTTAAAATAAAAATAAAAAAATAATCCAATAATAATTCAGTAATAACTTTAGTCTAAATAGATTCGTTATATGCTAGGCAATAATCCTGTGTACAAGAAACAACTCTTCACCGAGCTACAGTACCTTCGCTTGTTTGTTCAGTTAAAAATCCTAATTAAGGTTAATCAAAATTTTCCTTCTTTTTCAATTACTAAAAAAGTTTATATCGATTATATGATTATTAATAAACGATTAATTTTGTTTTTTTCGTGATTAAAATAACAATTTCAGTCATCATGATAAAAATCAAGTAAACTACAAGCTCGTAGAAACAAAGTCATGGCCAGTTCATCTTGTCCGTTCGTTTTGAATCCAATCACAAAACCCCACCTGTCCCCTTCGTTTGAAATCGCGCCCAGTTCAAATTTCAAATCACAAGCTGACCGTTAACCTCTCACGCTTCAAATTCATCATCAAATCCATTTTCTCTCTCCACTCTCACCCCCTAGAATCGAAGACACCATCTCTGTGTCTCGACCTTTCTTTCTCTCATCCACAATGGCCGTTGACAAAAAGCTTCCCTTACAAACCAGCACCAATGCCAACGTCGCCGCCGCAGCGGCACCGCCTCGATCTGGCGCTGCATCGGGAAAGACAATCGAAGAAACGTACCAGAAGAAGACCCAGCTCGAGCATATCTTGCTCCGACCAGATACCTACATCGGATCGATCGAGAAGCACACCCAGACCCTATGGGTCTACGAAAACAACGAAATGGTCCACCGATCTATCACATACGTCCCCGGCCTTTACAAAATCTTCGACGAGATTCTCGTGAACGCTGCGGACAACAAGCAGCGGGACCCGTCCATGGACGCCGTTAGGGTTGTGATCGACGTGGAGGAGAACTTGGTAAGTGTATATAACAGCGGTGCTGGAGTGCCGGTGGAGATTCATCAAGAGGAGGGGGTTTATGTGCCGGAGATGATTTTTGGGCATTTATTGACGAGTAGTAACTACAATGATGATGAGAAGAAGACTACTGGCGGGAGGAACGGGTATGGAGCGAAGCTTACGAATATTTTCTCGACCGAGTTCGTGATCGAAACGGCCGATGGGAAGCGCCAGAAGAAATACAAGCAGGTTTAAAGAACTGGGGCTGTACAATTTTGTTGTGTTGTTGGAAGTAGGATTTTTACATCGTAGACATTTTTGGATTTATTGGGCATTTTTCACGACCTAGGGTTTTTATTTTTGCATTTTTTATTTTCAGTCTTTTTCGTTATTTGTCTCATCAATTATTTGTTTGTGACTGCTACTATTGATTAGATATTCCTTGGTTTGTTTATCATGTACGTGTGATGTTCTGATAAAGATTAGAGATTTTCCTTAGTTTGCGGTTCTTGAATTGTTAGCATCGAATTAGGGTTTTGCTTATGCATTTGCACATTCAGGGTATGTTAGGACGTAGGTTTGATTTAGCGCATTTTGTTCCGACTATGTTGGTCATGTCTGGTCATAGTTAGCTAGGATTTTTATTTATCTGGATTTTGATATTTCACCTGTGAAATCTTAGGTACAGCCTCCTCTCTGATGATTTAGAATTTACCTTGTTTCAAACGGTTCAATTGGTACAGTGAGGTAAAATACGAGATGACTTAGCCTTCATTTGAGATTTTTTCTTAATTCAACTGGGTTCCTCCCATGGTGTAGCTAGGAGAATGAGATGACTTAACCCCTCAAGTGCTTTGTTTGGTCCACAGACCAAATGCAGCTCAGAGAAAGAGAACTAATCCAACTTACTATATATGCGGTTCTGGTTACAGACTATAGTAGTCTGTAGAAGCCAATTGCATCCCCACAAGTTTTATTTGTACCATCTTTCACAAGCATGCTCTCATATGATTGAGACTCATATTCATTTTTATTTTGATTTGAATTACATTGTTTTCTTCATCACTCACGTGCTTGCTAACTGTTTTGGTTTTCGTGTCTGTTATATGAAGGTGCTCTCATATGATTAGATATTCCTTGGTTTGTTTATCATGTACGTGTGATGTTCTGATAAAGATTAGAGATTTTCCTTAGTTTGCGGTTCTTGAATTGTTAGCATCGAATTAGGGTTTTGCTTATGCATTTGCACATTCAGGGTATGTTAGGACGTAGGTTTGATTTAGCGCATTTTGTTCCGACTATGTTGGTCATGTCTGGTCATAGTTAGCTAGGATTTTTATTTATCTGGATTTTGATGTTTCACCTGTGAAATCTTAGGTACAGCCTCCTCTCTGATGATTTAGAATTTACCTTGTTTCAAACGGTTCAATTGGTACAGTGAGGTAAAATACGAGATGACTTAGCCTTCATTTGAGATTTTTTCTTAATTCAACTGGGTTCCTCCCATGGTGTAGCTAGGAGAATGAGATGACTTAACCCCTCAAGTGCTTTGTTTGGTCCACAGACCAAATGCAGCTCAGAGAAAGAGAACTAATCCAACTTACTATATATGCGGTTCTGGTTACAGACTATAGTAGTCTGTAGAAGCCAATTGCATCCCCACAAGTTTTATTTGTACCATCTTTCACAAGCATGCTCTCATATGATTGAGACTCATATTCATTTTTATTTTGATTTGAATTACATTGTTTTCTTCATCACTCACGTGCTTGCTAACTGTTTTGGTTTTCGTGTCTGTTATATGAAGGTGTTCTCTAACAATATGGGAAAGAAATCAGAGCCCATCATAACAAAGTGCAAGCAGGGCGAAAATTGGACCAAAGTTTCATTCAAGCCCGACTTAGCGAAATTCAACATGACCCATCTTGAAGATGATGCTGTTGCCCTGATGAAAAAACGAGTGATTGACATAGCTGGATGCCTTGGGAAAACAGTGAAGGTTGAACTTGATGGACAACGAGTTCCAGTGAAGTCTTTCCTTGACTATGTTAATCTCTATCTTCAATCTGCCTCCAAAGAGAGACCTGATCCCCTCCCAAGGTTTTGGTCCTACTTTTGATTGAGCACTTTTAATTTCGATAAAATAATAATCCTGTCTCTTGATGATCAAATTTGCTTTAAATTCACCAGGATAGCTGAAAAGGTTAACGAGAGATGGGAGATATGTGTGAGTCTAAGTGAAGGGCAGTTTCAGCAGGTACTGATTGTGTTTGAAGTGGAATTTGTTTATGTATTACAACGGTTGTAATATCCTGTCTCTTGGTGAAGCTCAAACATTTGATCCAAATTATTGGGATTTGTGTATGTATTAGGACGTCGTGTATAGTCTATTGAAGAAACTTACATGCTTTGTTTCGACCTATTGGTGCCTTTTACAGGTCAGCTTTGTCAATAGCATTGCGACAATTAAGGGCGGGACTCATGTCGACTATATCACCAACCAGATTACAAATCATGTAATGAGTATTGTAAATAAGAAGAACAAGAATGCTAATCTCAAAGCCCATATGGTGAAGAACCATCTATGGGTTTTTGTCAATGCTCTTATTGACAACCCTGCATTTGATTCTCAAACCAAAGAGACTTTAACAATTCGCCAAAGCAGTTTTGGGTCAAAATGTGAGCTCTCGCAGGAGTTCCTCAAGAAAGGTTTGTGACATTTTCCTAAATGTTGTTTAGAAAGACTAGGGCTGGCTGGTTTCAATGTAACATGTTTTTCTGTAAACTGTTGTGCCAATTGTCATTGTTTGGTTGGATAAAAAGTACTAAATTATTTAAAAGTAAATAGGAGTGTTATGGTCCTACAAACGAAACCAAGAAACTTTTGCCGAATTCAAAATCGAAGGTCATGATTCACTTGGATTTATGAGACTGCAAATTCAAGTAAATCATGATCATTAATTTTGAAGGGAGAGTTTCTTGGTTCCTTTTCTAACCGTAGACTTTTCCTAAAGTAAATTGTTTTTCATAGAAGGACAAAATCGTTTTCTCATGTAACCCATAAGTTGTTTTTGACACTTGTGGTGACCGACCAAGTCATGACATGTTTTTGACACTTGGAAGGGGAGTTTGTTTTTTGTTAGCACATTTTACATTTTTTACTTGGTAAAAGATTATATGTTGAAATAAATGGAGCTTACATGTTCAAATAAATGGAGCTTACATGTTCACTCCTTTTATGAGGTTATTTTGATCCTTTTGTGGTCAATCCTTGCGCAGTCGCCAAGTCTGGGGTAGTGGAGAGTCTCTTATCGTGGGCAGATTTTAAGCAGAGTAAGGATCTTAAGAAAACTGATGGCACCAAAAGACAGAGGCTCACGGGGATTACTAAGCTAGAAGATGCTAATGATGCTGGGGGGAAGTACTCTGACAGATGTACCTTGATTTTGACAGAAGGAGATTCCGCAAAGGCACTTGCGGTATGTTGTCTTTGCTACACGAGTTAGTTTAAACCCACTCAGTTCAGTTCGGTTTTACTTTTGTAGTAGTTAAAGAGCTTGAGTATATACAGATGGCTGGCATTTCTGTTGTTGGTCGAAACTATTACGGCGTATTCCCCTTGAGAGGTAAATTGCTCAATGTGAGGGAAGCAAGCCATAAACAGATCATGGAAAATGCTGAGATTCAAAGCATCAAGCAGATTCTTGGACTACAGCATGGAAAGGAGTATGGCAGTGTAAAATCTTTGAGATATGGTCATTTAATGATAATGACTGATCAGGTTTTACACCTTAGACCTTTTTGTTTTCTTTTGTTCTGTTCCTTGGTTCACTTACTTTTGATTGACTACTGACTGTGGATGCATGCGTATCTTCTTTGCTGATAAAGTGGTTAACCAAGTTAGTTTCTTATGCTTTGACAGGACCACGACGGCTCACATATTAAAGGGTTGCTAATAAATTTTATCCATTCATTCTGGCCGTCACTGCTAAAAATTCCTTCTTTTCTAATCGAGTTCATTACACCTATTGTGAAGGTCTGTATTGCTTTATGAATGATTACAAGCTTAGTCCATTTTTGTATAAGTGGAACCGGAAGCTAAGTTTGTAATGTCTTCTATCATTTATTCCTATGCAGGCTAATCATAGAAACGGGAAGGTTTTATCCTTTTATTCCATGCCGGAGTATGAATTGTGGAGGGAAAGTTTGGGAGAAAATGCCAGTGGTTGGTCCATAAAGTACTACAAGGTTTGTGTGTTCAAACTCATAGGGAACCAACCAGATGAACTGCGGGATTTGATACTTGTTGCAGATTTCCTAGTCATATATAAACTTGGTATTTTTGTAAAAACTTTTGGTTCTAATTTTTGTACATTTGCTGATATATCTTCTGTCTTGACAGGGGTTGGGAACAAGCACATCAAAGGAAGGAAAGGAATACTTTAATGATCTTCAAAAGCACAGGAAAGACTTCATCTGGGAAGATGAACAAGATGGGGAAGCAATCGAGCTTGCCTTCAGCAAGAAGAAAATTGAAGCAAGGAAAAACTGGCTCCGACACTTTGAGGTTTGAACTTAAAACATATTTTCCTCCACAAATTCTGAATTTCTTCTTCTGAAAATGTCCACTTTAAAAAGTCTAATGATATATCCCATCTTTGTGGTTGCAGCCTGGCACTTACCTTGATCAGAAGGAGAAGCTGATTAAGTACAGCGACTTTGTCAATAAGGAGCTTATACTGTTTTCAATGGCTGATCTTCAAAGATCAATTCCTTCAATGGTTGATGGTTTGAAACCAGGTCAAAGGAAGATCCTTTTCTGTTCTTTCAAGCGCAACTTTGTTAAGGAAGCAAAAGTTGCTCAGTTCTCTGGTTATGTATCTGAGCATTCAGCTTACCATCATGGGGAGCAGAGTCTTGCTAGTACCATTATTGGAATGGCGCAGGACTATGTGGGCAGCAACAACATAAACCTTCTCCAACCCAGTGGCCAGTTTGGCACTCGTCATCAGGTGGGACTGACAATTTTTTTTTGCTTAAGCTCTGTTTGCTTCAACTTAAAATATAATTCCTTGGAAATGTTTTGCTCGTTCTGAGTTTGCTCGGCCGTCTTGCATAGCCAACTCCAAGAATCTGGTCACTATAGTGTTCATCAATTTGCCAAATATGCTTATCGATATAGGTAAAAAGAGCTCTGAACATGTCAGTCAAAAATGTCTCATATGACCACCAACAGACATGCTGGATACTTTCATTATTGGTTATTTTATATAAATCTCAGGAGTCTTAATAGGTATAACTTATTGCTTAACAGGGAGGCAAAGATCATGCGAGTGCTAGGTATATCTACACTTGCCTTTCTCCTATTACGCGATTCCTCTTCCCCAAGGACGACGACATCCTGCTTGACTACTTGAACGAAGATGGGCAATCTATTGAACCTACTTGGTACGAGTTCTTTTACTGGGTATTAAAAAAAATCATTATGATAAATGTGTTTCTGATGTTAAAACTTTAATTTGTTTTTCATTTAGGTACATGCCCGTCATACCAATGGTGCTGGTCAATGGAAGTGAAGGAATTGGAACAGGATGGAGCTCCTATATTCCGAACTATAGTCCAAGGGATATTGTTGCAAATGTGCGGCATCTATTAAATGGCGAACCAATGGAACCTATGGATCCATGGTACAAAGGCTTCGGAGGAACCATTGAGAAAACTGCTACCAAAGAAGGCGGGGTTAGCTACACTGTCACTGGAATTATAGAGGAGGTCAATGATACTACACTCAGGATTTCAGAGCTTCCGATTAGACGATGGACTCAAGATTACAAAGAGTTTCTGGAATCAATTATGACAGGAAATGATAAGATCAAGGATCCGTTTGTCAAGGTAAGTAGAAGCTTGATTTCTTGACCTGTGATTTTGAAGTAACATAAGGTTGTGGTCCTGGGTTGATTGGATTCTCATGTTGCAGGATTACAGAGAGCATAATGATGACACCACTGTACATTTCGAAGTTATTTTGACTGAGGAGAACTTGCTCCTGGCCAAGCAAGAGGGCTTGCTAAAGAAATTTAAACTCACCACGACAATCAGCACTAGCAACATGCACCTATTTGACGCAAACGGTGTAATTAAGAAATATGATACCCCTGAACAAAGTATGGTTATTGTTAACAAGATAACTTGTTTTAGTCTCCCCTTTTACCAGGTTTTCAGGTTTACTTACTATTTAATTCTTGCCTTCGCAGTTCTAGAGGATTTCTTTCACATAAGGCTTGAATTCTATGAAAAGAGAAAGGCAAGTTAGAGTTTGTCCATTAGAAACCTAAATGTGCATTCTGAGTTTATTGCATACTTCTCACTAACACACCTATATACATTATCTCCCTTTCATTTTTCTTGAACAGAAAGTTCTGCTGGACAATCTTGAAATGGATCTGTTGAAACTGGATAACAAGGTTAGGTTCATACTTGGGGTAGTGAAAGGAGAGATCATTGTGAGCAACAGGAAGAGAGCAGATTTGTTTATTGAGCTGAGGGATAAGGGTTTTACTCCTTTCCCTAAGAAAACGAAAAATGTGGACGCAGCAATTGCCGGAGCAATTGACAACACAGAAGACACAGAAGACAACTCGGAAGTGGTGGTTGGAAACAAAGTTGTAAAGGCTAGTGATTACGAGTACTTGCTGTCAATGGCCATTGGAAGCTTGACACTTGAGAAGGTTCAGGAGCTATGTGCAAATAGGGATAAACTCAACGAAGAGGTTGATGAACTGAGTAAGGCAACACCGAAGTCTCTGTGGATGAAAGATCTTGACGCTCTTGAGAGAGAACTTGATGTATGAGTTCAGATCATTGGTTTTTGTTTCAGCAATTAGTGTTTTGTTCCATTTTGATACTCTTAGCTGATGTATTTTCTTGATTCAGGAACAAGATAAAAGTGACGTTCAGGCAGAGGTGGCAAGAAAGAAGATGAAAAGTAGGGTGATGGGAGAAGCTGGTCTGAAGGCGGTGACCAAACAAGCGCCAAAAAACCCACGGAAGAATAATAACAAGAAGACCAACAATACAGAATCTGTATCCGAAGCAATGGAAACAACAACCAGTTCTGCAATGGAAACAGGTAGCTTTGCTTTCTGATAGCCATTAAGTTGGCTTTGCTTTTTGATAACCATTAAGTTGGATTCTCCTCTTCTTCATCAGATAAAGTCCAAGGTGTTGTGAAACCAAAAGGCAGAGCAGGTCCAAAGAAAGCTCCAGCTAGAAAGGTTAGCATTTTTAGATTATTTCACACCCTGGTTTTGTTATTTCATCCGCATATTAGTACTTATGCTGCAAGTCAATTTTCTCAACTGGTTATTATGCTATTTCTACCACTTTTGGCAGGACAAGTCGCCCTTAGTTTTGAGAGATGAAGATGACGATGATGAGGTTCTTGAGCTAAAAGACCGACTTGCTGCTTACAACCTCGAATCTTCTCCTGATCACTCTGAAGGTAAATATCTTCCCATTAGTGTAGTCAGTTGTTCACTACTTAGGGCACCAATGTTTGTAGTAAGAAGGAGAATGTGTCTCAGTATGCTATCATACAACAAGGAATGTACACTCAATGTCTGTGACGGAAGTTTCAGTGGAGAGAATATGACAAATGGATAAAGTGAAGCTCTTTTAAGAACAGTTCTGGCATCATAAAATGTGCAAAGTAACTTTGAAAATAGGAGAATACCAAAATCGTGTTTTATAAAATTTGGACGAATTCCATGAGCACTTAGTGGGGAAGACTAATGTTTCAGTTGTGTAACAAAGAGTTGGAGATTTGTATGCTTAAATTTTTTGCCCTCGCAAATGCTACATGCAGCTATGGACAGTGAAGTGCACCAAGCGCAAGCTAAGAATAAAGCTCCCAGTAGAAAGGCTGCTGCTGTGGCACAGAAGAATTTGTCAACTGTAACGGAAATTTCTGACGATGAGTTTGAGAAGGAAATGAGCGACGAGGATTTTGAGGTTGAAGTGGTAGATGCAACAGAAAGGGGAAAGACAAAGGGAGGGAGAAAGCCAAAGGCAGCAGCTAAACCCCAAGCACCACCTGCTGCAAAGAAAAGAGGACCAGCTAATAAGAAAACAACACAGAGACTGATAACTGAAGTTCTGCAGCCTGCTGAAACTATGGGAATTTCACCCGAGAAGAAAGTGAGGAAGATGAGGGAATCACCATTTAACAAGAAAAGCGGTTCTGTTTTAGGGACTGGTAAAGAAGATGAGGCCAACATTTCAACAGAAAGCGAAGAGATTGCTGAGGCTACAAGTAGCGAGGTAGTGGCTCCAAAGATCTTGCCACGGAGGATGAATCGCGGGAAAGTACAATATGTTGTGAGTGAATCTGAAAGTGAGGAGGATCCAGTTACTGATGATTCTGACTTCGATGAAGATGATTAGTTTTTGTGTTCTTTTCACAAGTCAGATGACTGAGATTTCGAAATTTCGAAACGGGGGTCTTAGCATTTTTTAGTTGGAAGTTGCAACTTTTGATGTGTGTAAATCTCTCTCTCTCTCTCTCTCTCTCTCTCTCTCTCTCTGTATTAATCTCAGTGCAGTCCTCTAACCCACAACGTACTGATGATTTGGTGATGAGTGCTTCTGATGAACCTAGTGATCAAAGGACAAATAACGACGTTGAAGGTTCATAGCTTTCTTAAGCCTGAGTCTGTCCATACTAACGACCTCTTGCATTATGCGACTTAGAACTTAGTTCTAGGCACTAGGAGCATGATCAATGAGGGGTATTCAAGGGCAAAGCAAGTGACCTGTACTTTTTTTTTTTTTTTATGGCTTTCTTTACAGAAAAAAAAGAATAGAAAAAAGAACGAAGAATAGCATTGTAGACATATATCTATTTATTTATTTTCCTCTTGGAGCGCAACGCATCGAATTTTGTATGAGTCTTTTATTTCTTGATTTTGGAGGAGTTAAAATTTAAATAGAGAATATTTTAATTTTCTCGAGGTGAATTATTCTAGTAGTGGTCAACTCGTCAACGGTATGCTCTTACTCAAGTGAGTAGTGTCAAGATTCTGGTGAAATTTGCTAGACCTGAGAAAGGCAATTGATAGTTCGATTGACTTGAAAATGACAATTAGTTAAGATAAGTTATAAATCTCGATTATCTTGGGAGTGATTCTAACCAAATAAGGACAATGAGCCCTTGGAGAGTTCAAGTTGGGTTTATTTTATTAATGGCCAATAAGAAGACACTTCTAATCCATTTTTGATGAAGAATCAAAAATTGGGAAGAACACATATTGATTGGATGATAGTCTATAGATAAATGTTCAAGTTTAGGGTAAAAGGGATATGCTATTACACTGGCCATAACTATTGCACAGAGAGTTTCTTGTGATCTTAGTATTGACTTAGTCATTGGAGTGCCTTTCCAACACAGTGGTGGAGGGTCCTTTGACGGTTTATTATTTTATAGGTAATCAAAGTCAAACGAGAAACATAGAGGATCCATAGAACAAAACACTGCCATAGTTGAGTTAGTGTCTTTCAGGTAATCAGTTTTTATCCATTTACAATTGGCGCTATCTATGAAAAAGATTATGTCTCATGGCAGAAACACCAAATGACCCAAAAAAACAAAGGGAACAATAGGTAAATGAAAGTCAAAAACCCTATCGCCAGGTCCATTCGAGAAGAAAGCACCAATGCGAGAATTATCTCGAGATGGGGTGCGGAACCTAGATTGTGATTTGTCTCGAGATCCAAACTGTGACTTGCCACAAAATTTAAACCAAGAAGACTAGCTGCGATAAGCGACTGGGGACCAAACACCAGACCCAACAAGACGAAAGACTAGATCCCGGGCCCACGGGGCTTCCCAAACACGAATTGGAAACTCTAAAAGGTGTTGATACCATATTTTTTCCCACCCTTTGATATTTATTTAAACATGATACTCGAAAAAGTCTGAAAGAGGCCGAACGCGTAAAATGATAATTTTACCCTTTGAGGGTCAGAATTTACAAAGTAACAGTCGAGAAGCCAAGGTTCTTCATTAGAAGCATGTTCGGATATTATAAAGAGCCATTAGCAGGATTGATGTAAATCGAGCCATCTCAGCATATCCAGTGAAGTCTGGGTATAAATGACAATTTTGCCCCTGAAGGGCCAATTCAGCAAGTACAAGCCTTACATCATCACATAATCAGCTTGAAACATCTCAACGGTCTTTGTCAGAATTTCAGCATATCTCAGGGATCAACCAAGACATTTGAAGGAGGTCCGAGCACGAACGAACAATTTTGCCTTCTAGTTTAACAAGGATGGGGAGACGTCTAATTAAGCCAGGGCAACTTCACCACCCTAATTTTTCATGAAACATCTCAATATAATGCCACTGAAATACCTGGAAGTGCAATTGAATGTTCCAGGAACAAACCTAAAGAAGTTCAGTAAATCGACAAAAAAAGAGTCGCTTCATCGAATCACAAAAACCTCATACTATTGACTAGTACGACGATATAAGTTCATTGACAGTGACTATGACAAAAACAGACAATGCTGATAGTTTTTGGTCATTCAGAACGAGGCCTCGGGAGCACGATTTTTGAGCTGACATTTTTAAATCTCAAGAAACATGTATTATTGATTAGCACATCAATACGAGATCAATGGTTGTATTCAAGGTTCAATATGAGGTCGGTAGGCCAAGAGATCATATTTTAAAGCATTTAACGACCAATCGGCAATGATTCGAGAGCACGGTTTAAGAGACGGTATTTTTAAATTTTGAAGGACATATATTATTGATTAGCGCATCGATACGAGTTCAACAGCTATATCCGAGGTCCAATCTGAGTTTGTTTGAAGTTTTTTGTCAAAAATTAATATTTCAGTGCGCACGCGAATGATTAGGGCCATTTTGATAATTTTTAGCACTTGCTGAGTCAGCAAGGCGCACCTAGGGTGCATGTGCTGCGCATGGTGGTCTGGGACATTTGGAGAAGTAATTTCATTTCAATGATTACTTAATATCAAGGTTTTGATTCTATTGGTCATTAAAGTCTATAAATATGGAGGCCGACCAAAGGATTAGGGATAAGAAATTTTAGGAATGCAAGTTAGCTAGTGCTCAGCTTTTCTCTCAAAAATATTTTTGACACTCGAAGCAGAAATTAGAAAGCTGCCATATAGAAATCAAAAAGTCACCATATAGAAACCCGAGAGCAAACTGAAGGAAATGCTTTTCTTTTTCAGTTTCTTTTCATTTTTCACTTCCCATAATAAAACCAGAGAGCATAATACCCTCAAAAATCATTCGAGCCGTTCTCAGCTTTCTAACTCCGAGCTCTCGATATTAGAACGATATTAAGGTTAGGTAGGGGTGAAAATAAAAATCAAAAAATCGGACTAGGCCGACCGACGATTTGAGGATCGAAAATTTCATTCCGGTCCGGTCTGATTTCGAAATATGTTCCAACACACGACATGAAGGTCGAGAGATTCTTTCTTATTGGAAAATTACTCTCCAACTCAGACAAAGAGAATTTAGTTCAGGTATTAAAGGATCATGTTGATTTGTTTGCTTGGACCCCACAGGAGATGTGGGGGTGGATCCAAGCATTATTTGTCATCATTTAATTGTCAACCCGATACACAAGCTAGTAATGAAAAAGAGGAAGAGGGCAGTAGTTCAACACACGGAAACCGTTATAGAATAAGTAGATAGGCTACACAAGACAAAGGTGATATGAGAAGTATACTACCTAGATTCGGTATCCAATAGAGTCGTCGTTAAAAAGAAAAAATGAAACGTGGAGAGTCTGTGTGGGCTTTACCAACTTCGACTTCCTTTTTGTCTTCCCTAGTGAAAGAGATAATGCTTTCTCAAGAAGTGGTGGCTCATCCTGTCTCCACCATCGTCTCAATGAACTTTTCTCTTGTTCCTTCCCTCGTGGATCTGTTTTTTGATCGCAACTAGCTTGAGAGCCCTAATGATTACCTTCACCACCTAAGAGGTTTGAAATCTGACATCTCTGCTTTTTCTTTTTCCTTGTTGCGTTTTCCCTCATATTTGGGATCGACGATGAACTGCTTTAAGTACCCTTGTTGTACCAAGTCACCAAAGTGTCTCTTGAGGGAGAAATGATTGTGGTCTTTGTAGAAGGTGTAATACAACTTTTGATCGCTCCGCTTGGAATTCTCCCATCAATATTGGGGCTTGGATGTAGGCCCATTTTCAATCTACTAGAATATTTTGTTGATCGAGTTAAACCTTGTTCTCATCTCATCACTCTTCTTTGGGGCTGATTCTCAATTGCTCCTCCCTTTTTTGAATTGGTTGGAATCTGATCGACTGTCCATTCAACTGCCATCTTTGCTTCTCTCTTCCTTTTTTCCTTCTTCTTCTACAAAGAGTTCGTCTTCCACATTTGCAAACTCATCCACTATTTTCATAAGGGGTTAGAGGTTCTTCGAATTCTTCCTTGTCATCTTTTTTCGAAGCTCAGAGTTCATTAGGAGCCCCACCCTGAAGGTCTTTACTCCAAAGACCTCCATGGGATCATCCACATCATTGTAGTAATTCCAATACATTTGGTCATAAGACCTCAGGGACTCTCCCTTGGTCCTTTACATGATAACTAATCCTTGCAGCACTTTGGGTGCTTTCTTGTTTGAGAAAAACTAGGCGATAAAACCATACTTAAGCTATCTGAAGCTGTTGATGGAGCCTAGCTCTAGCTTATAGAACGAGGGTAGAAATAAAATGCCGGGGGCTTGAGGGAAAAATTTGGCACATGAGTGCCTCATCATGAACGTACAAGATTATGGTCTAATAGTAGTGTTGGACGTGATCGTGGGGCCAATGATACCCCGTCATAGAGGGTGAAGGCCGAGATTTTGAATTTTGGAGGTATGGCCGCCTATCCTTAGATTTGTCTCTCTGCCTTTGAAGCGGGAGCTTGCTTCAAAGATTTGCCTTCATGTTTCACCTCATCTTTTCTTCTCGCACCGATCTCCTGGTTTCGAGCTTCTGATGTCTTTAATATACTCATTTGAGACTTTGTGCTTCCTACTGGTTGCCTCGGCCTGACCATTCCTTTTAGGCCCTCTGTGAGTCCGAGACTCTCGCATCTAGGAGAATGATGCCTTTGATCCCCATCCCATCGGTGTCTTTTCTTGGAGCACCTCCGGCCTCTCTCTTTGGAGCGTCGACATCTCACCAACTCTCACTTTGCATGTTGGGAGACAGTTTGATCTGATCCACCTTAATTTTGAGGAAAGATTAAGTGAAAACGTGTGGTACTATAGCTTTTAGTGCAACTCATTGTTTTTAAGCTCTCATTGTGGTCGCTAATTTTGGAATGTTAGATTATGGAACTCCCCCCACAAGTCCTTCTGGAGCCTAAAAAGGGTTTATTGGAAAGTGTACCACGATGCGTTTCACTCTAACATCTTCTACAAAAGGAACAATCAGTTAGAGATACCCCGAACGATGACCAGAATGCTCTCTGATGGCTCAGTTAGCACCTATAGGAGGGAAGACTTGGTGAATAGGTGTTCTATCGAGGAAATATATTGAAAAATATGAACATAAAGTATTGCTTATAGGGTTTTTGTGTGCAAAAATGGCTAAGAATATCTCAATAATTGACATGGAATAGGTTTATTTTTACAAAAAATGATTGTTCCCCATTTGATGGTAGATATTTGCTCCTATTTATAGAAACTGGATGAGAGTACTCATGTATGCACTCGACAGGGGCGGAGGTATGTTGAGGGGGGGAGTGGCACATGCCACCCCCAATTTTCAAAACTCCACATTTTTTTTTAAAATTTTATGTTTTAATTTGTATATCAAGAGTAATTATTTAGTGGTATTGGAATACCACGTAGTGTTTTAACACCTTAAATCACTACACATTCATGTGAGTGTTCTTATATTTAGCATTGGGTCTCATATAATTGAATATATGGTGATGGAGAGTATTGGAATACCATTTGACGGTATCCTAGAATCGCGCATCAATTAATTTTGTTATTGTTGTGATGCCCACCAAGGGAAAAAATGTGATGTAAGGGCTCTATTTTTTATCACCGAGTGTTTGTTATGTGTTTTTAATTATTGAGTGTCGATTTTTGAATATTAATTAGGTGTTCATACCGTATTTTTTTCTTTTTCATAGGATATGTATATTTTAATTTATTTTTGGATGAGATTTAACCTTATAACATGTCAAAAATTTTTTTTGGTGTTTTGAACGGTTAACTTAAAACATATACATGTTTAAATTTTGGCACCCCCAATTTTTTTCCTAACTCCGCCCCTGGCACTCGAGTGGTTCTTCTGCATTCACCACCCCTAAACTTTGGTTGTATTTGTTAGGATTCCAACAACGCACCACACGCAATAGAAGCAGTAAAATCAAGAGAAACACAACACACAAATATACGTGGTTCGGCCAAATCTGACCTACGTCCACGGGGAGGGGGGTTTCACTATAATCCGGAGAAACTCCGTGTTCGTATGTTACACACTCAATCTCACTATAATGAATCCTCACCAGTTCTCTCGTGTATCTCTCTCTCTCCGGGAAAACCACAACCGGCTTCCCTCTCACACACTCTCTGCCTCTCTCTCTACATTGTGTTACCACACTCAATACACAAGACATCACAGAATATATATATAGAGTTACACAGACAAACCCTAATCCACTCCCTCTGGGCCTAAGCCCAATGGCCCACACGGGGTGGAATCCCAACAATCACCAGAATGCTAACAACCCCTACTAAATAGGTGCGAGTGCTAACAACCCTACTAAATAGGTGCTAAAGACTAAGTCCAAGGCCCACACGGGGTGGAATCCCAACAATCACCCCCTCCACACCGAGTGGGCAAAGTCGTCTGCAACACCCCCATTTTGCCTCCTCCAATCAGCTAACTCCGGCAAGCGCCTGTGTCACTAACCAATCGAGCATCCATGCACCACCAAACAGAGTACACAAATCCCGAAAGAGTGTATCCTTACAAAACCAGACTCTGCAGCCAATCAGAAAATCCCGAGTACCGCATTCTATCAAAAAATAATACCTCCACTCGCACACCTCAAACCCGAAGTGTATGCGCTCACCAACAGAAGCGCCCGCGCTCTCCAACAGAAGCGCCCATCTATGCGCTTACCAAACAGAAGCGCTCGCACCCCCTCAACTAGGGTGCCCGCACCCCCTCATCGAGTGCCCGCAGCTTTATCGCCGCACTCCGCCACTCTAGCATCCTGTCCTGTCAAGAAAATGCAGCAACCCTCTGCCCACACCAGAGGCTCACTCCTCCAAATGATCTCACACAACATCTGTGATGAGGCTGACTCCTTCTCTGACACCGCATCCCCCACCGAGTACCTCCGCACCCCCAAAACTGGGATACTCCTCTCGTGAATCCGGGATGGAACAAATCCTGCTAGATATCCGTGGCTCAAACTGATCTACCGCTCTGACAGACGCCTGTGTCATTCCCAAACAAGCATATTCGCACCCTAACCGGGCACACTACTCGAATGAATGTATCCCTGCATGCCAGATCTTCCGCGGTTGATCACAATCCTGCACACTCCTGATTCAACTCCCAGCGCCTCCAGTACCATCCAGTCATGACTCCTAAGTACAATCTCGCGCTTATCCTATGTGTATCCACAACTGTCGCCATCCCTGCTCACGTCACAACACTCATACTTCCTGACCATGCCTGGCATCAGCTCCATCTGCCACTGCACTCCCACAAGCCTGTATGGTGGCCCATCATTCAATCCAATGCAGCTTGAATCACAACTGCAAATCCTGATAATAGGTCTTCAAATCCGATTGAACCAGACTGCCTCCGATCACTGCTAACCAACTTCGACCTGTCACTCTAGTAAGCGTCTGTGTCATTACCAAACAAGTGTATCCGCACCCATCAACAAAGATGCAACACCTGAGAGAATGTATCCCTGCTCACTAGCTTCTCCGACTGATCACCACGGCTCAAACGCCGCGAATCCGCAATCACCCGATTGCTCCGGTCAACCTCTGATCTCTGCAAAGTCTATCCAATACTCCTGGTGTGTAGCTATCCAACTGCACTGCGCTCTCCGGTGCTTTAACCAAAGCTCTGATACCAGTTGTTAGGATTCCAACAACGCACCACACGCAACAGAAGTAGTAAAATCAAGAGAAACACAACACACAAATATACGTGGTTCGGCCAAATCTGACCTACGTCCACGGGGAGGGGGGTTTCACTATAATCCGGAGAAACTCCGTGTTCGTATGTTACACACTCAATCTCACTATAATGAATCCTCACCAGTTCTCTCGTGTATCTCTCTCTCTCCGAGAAAACCACAACCGGCTTCTCTCTCACACACTCTCTGCCTCTCTCTCTACATTGTGTTACCACACTCAATACACAAGGCATCACAAAATATATATATATAGTTACACAGACAAACCCTAATCCACTCCCTCTGGGCCTAAGCCCAATAGCCCACACGGGGTGGAATCCCAACAATCACCAGAATGCTAACAACCCCTACTAAATAGGTGCGAATGCTAACAACCCTACTAAATAGGTGCTAAAGACTAAGTCCAAGGCCCACACGGGGTGGAATCCCAACAGTATTAACGTATGATAGGACTAATTACTTCATCCTGTTGTGTTGGTCAACATTGCCAATCAAAATGACATCTGGTCCGATGTAGTAGTCACCCGAAGCCTACTATTAAACAGTCGGCTATCCGACATGGTCATTCAATACGATTGTCGTCTGACAAGGTCTGAGGTCTGAGACGATTGTTTGTTTGAGACAATTTTTCTCTGGGGTGACATAGTATCTAGATGATGTCTTGACTTATGGATCAGTCACTTGTTATTTCTCAAACATCTCCAAGTCGATTAGATTCGCTTCCCACGCTTTGATATTTATATAATTTGTTAAAAATGTAAAAAAATAAAATAGTTATCAAAATTTAAGAGTTTAATATAGAAGTTCAAAATCATTTCTGTACTAACATTTAAAGATTGTAACTCTGAAAGAATATATTGTGTTTGTCAAACACTTAAATAATTCAAACCCAAAATCTAAAATGTAAAATTGCCCGGAAAGTTATTAAAAAAAAAGTAAAATCAGGCTTTCCAAACACCCACGTAACGGATACTTGTGGTTGACAAGAGGATAGCTTGCCTTTCTCCCCAAATGCTCATGCACTCACACGGAGCTTCAATGGCTACTGTGGGCTTTAATCCCGCGAAAATTGAAACCACGACCTTTCGTTCTAAGAAACCCATCTCGACCTTCACTTCCTTCTCAAAATCCGCCAAAATCCCCTTAAAAACCACCCAATTTTCCACCAAGTCACCACCATCGTGCCCTTTTCGATACAGTGCTATATCCGAAAGCTCTGTTTCAGCACCTTTAGAACCCGAGACCGTCGATGATGTAGAAAATGACGACCCAACTGCAGAGCTGTGCTATCTTGACCCGGAAGCCGATCCCGAGAGCATTTCGGAGTGGGAAATGGATTTCTGCTCCAGACCCATTCTCGATATCAGAGGGAAGAAGATTTGGGAGCTGGTGGTTTGCGATCCTTCGCTTTCTCTTCAATTCACGAAGTACTTTCCTAATAATGTCATCAACAGTATCACTCTAAAAGATGCTATAGAGTCGATTAGTGACGAATTGGGCGTGCCTTTGCCGGATAAAATTCGCTTCTTCAGGTGAATTCATTGGGGTTTTCATGGTTCTACCTGTGATTCTTTGGTTCTGTGTTGTAAACAATTTTTATTATCTTTTGTTGTAAGGTGTCTTGTATTGGTATGTTAACATACGAGTTAGTGAAGAGAGCTGAATGGCCCTAGTACTTGGTGAATTTCGGACGATTATATAATGCATTTTCGAATAGGCTTTCTGGAACAAAGAGAGCAATACACGGAGGCTCTGTGAGAGTTGAGTGTTTTAATCTTATTGCATACTGTGGATTGATTTGATCAAGGATCGTACTCTTCAAAACGTTTTACTTATATTTGGAAATGGGCGTGGAGTTCCAAAACCAGATGGGGTCCAAAATATGTGGAGTTTGAATAATTGCATAGGACTAGTTTGTCTTTGAATAGGAATGATGCAGGAATACTGGCGGATGCAGAGAATAGACGGGGGAGACGAACAAATACTGGGATCACCAGGGTTACTCTTGAGCGGCAAAATGGGTAGATTTGGGTGCTGGTTTTGGGTTTGTGTGTTTTCAGTCTCATGGTTATAATCTCCCCAGTAAATGACAGATTATTTATCCCTGTGGATAGGCTGGCGGTTGCCAAGCCAAGTAGATCTCTGGTGGTGTTGTCTCTTTGGTGTGTGTGGGGTGTGCTTCTATTTGTGATTGAGAGCAAAGTTGCCAACAATTTGTGAGTTTTTGTTATTGCATTCTATAGATGAAGAAATTGATTGGATTCAGTTTATGATTTGTAGGTCACAAATGCAGACAATCATTACAAAAGCATGTAAAGAACTTGGAATTAAACCTATTCCAAGCAAACGGGTTTGTTTGCTTTCTTTTCCTTTTAAGTTTTGTTTTTACATCAATCCATGGACTGCTATATTCAATATAGGTGAAGCTTAAAAGTCATGGTTGTAATAAACACTCAGAAGTATTAATCCTTGCTCTAAGTAAAAGTTTACAGTTTACTCACCAATCTGTCCATTGTTGGACATAGTTAACTAGCAAATTTCTCTGTCTCTTCACTTATGTTTATAGAACAAAATGAGCCCTAGTATGGAGGACGTGATGTGTGTCTTGTAACCTAGCATGCCTCTTGGACCAAGCTTCTATCCTGAATGAGTCTATTGTTGCAATGCAAATTGTGTTCCCTTACTTCAGAAATCACGTGATGCCTGCTTTCCTACAACAGCAAATAATGTGGGATGAACATCTGTAAGCAACCTTTCCCTCCCTTAACTCATGAGTGGGGACTACACCAGGGTTTTCTTTAGCTTGCTGGATTTCACTCTAGTAGAAATTACTGCTAGGTGTCAATGCTTTCTCCAACTTGATAACTAGCAGAACATAAGGAAATTGCTATTAGATTTACGTTTCGCTCCTACCGGTCTCTCAAAAGCAAGGGACGCATGTGCATCGAGAAGAACTTGCGGAGCGGAGTCCCACGTCGCCAGAGTACCAAAGTGTTATGAAGTATACAGGCATGGGCACCCTCAGTTCAACATCTAACTTTTGGGTTGACCTCTAGCTTTTGGAACAACTTTTCGTGAGTTACTAAAACAGTTAAAATCTATTTAATTAGGAACATATGTTGAGATTAATAGTTATCTGTCAGGGTAATGGCTGGATCATAAATTGAGCCCATTTGGTGTCACAACTCATAGTAGCTTACTTAATCATCTATGATGAGGAAAATTTAAATTGTTTCTGAAAATTGAGTAATTCAGTGCAACTCCCCTGTTTGGTTTGAGTAGTTTTTTCTGTAGATTACAGATGAGATTCACTGTTAAGTTTCCCTCTTTTGATTGTGAAATATAAAGGTCAGTGCATGAAAAACTCATAGCCACTACCAACCAATATGTCTTTTGAACTCGTCATTTCCTGCGCCCCAAGTTTCATCCTGTTTTTGGCCTATAGAATTTCAGTGAATCACCTGCTTTAACATGCAATTGGTGAAAACTTCACATAGTAGAATATGGGTAGTGGTAGTTTTGTTACTTCGTTTCACATGCTTTACCCCACTTTCCTAATTTTATTACGTTTTCTTGGCCAAAATTTCAGTGTCTATCACTACTTCTATGGCTTGAAGAGCGCTACGAAACTGTATATATTCGTCATCCTGGCTTTCAAAAAGGAGCGAAACCACTTTTGGCTCTAGATAACCCGTTTCCTATGGAACTTCCAGAAAATTTGGTTGGTGAGAAATGGGCTTTTGTTCAGTTACCTTTTTCAGGTATATCCTTTTAACATAGTTTTATAGTTTGAGGTTTTCATCTTTGCTTTCTTTGCCTTTATCTGTTTCTTTTCGTAGTGATTGTAGTTGTGGAAATGTTGTAAATAACATAGCAACAAAGTTGCAGTCTTTATTTTTGTCTATCGGTTTAACTCCAAAAAGTTGATTGGAAACAGGAAATGAAGATGTCAATTTCCATTCTTCTTTAAAGAAGTTTTGTATTAAGTCTTAAATCACTTCAGCGCAATCGAGTTTCAATAGCGGTTCCAATTCTCACTTATCTTGGGAACAACTGACGTTATTTACATTTGGTAACATTTCTCTACCGAACTATTTAATCATTTCCTATTTCAGTTGTTCAGCAGGAGGTCTCTTCCTTAGATACAGAATATGTCTTTGGTGCAAATATAGACTTGGATCTTTTAGGGATTGAAATTGATGCCAAGACGTTGATTCCTGGGTTGGCTGTTGCATCTTCACGTGCTAAACCATTAGCAGGTATGCCAATGTCCTTTGGATTTAACATCTAAATATCTGCACTGTCCATTTGTAATCAGCCCATCCCTTATTACATTGCTCATATGTTCCCGAAATCTGGAACTCTAGCAATTTATTGAGGATGAAAACATAACCCTTTGGAACCTTCACCTAGGGGAAATCAAAATCCATACTAATCCAAAGAAACCCAAAATCTTTTTTTGTCTAACTCTCTAAACATCCTCAAGGGGCCATTTTTTAAAGGCCCAATAGATAACAACCAAAAAAAAAAAAGGTAAACATAGCCTAACAAGAAAAAAAACTTAACAATAAATAAATCCTACATATCAAGTAAAGTAGATAAATCTTGGAGATTAATCAATAGGCTCAATTATCCATCCAGAAGAACACTGGATGGGTCATCCTTCTGTGCCAACATCAGTAGACGAGTGAGAACGTGGTGTCCTCACCAACTCTCTCGTGGTAAGCAAATCTTGACTCTATTGAGTGTGAACCAGTACCGCTCCTATAGTACTTAGGCAAATTAGTGCCAGCTACTGTAGCTTCTCTCCAATAATTCTAGTTGAATCTGATGTAGGCCTGTGGGACCAACAAACACAATGATGTTGGATTTTGCCTTCCTTAGTGGACACAATCTGATCATCTGAAACAGCACTAATAGCATCTTTTTGTCCCACGAGAACAGGTAAGGGAACTGGGACTGGTATAAGTAAGGCATCTGGTAGGATGTGTAAGTTAGCAAATGGGTATGAATGGATTAACTATGAGTCTGATAAATGACCAAATGCTCTACACTAGAAGTGGAGCTAAGGCCATAGTCGGGCAGAAGTACCAGAACATATGCATTTGTTCCAATTCATTATAGAAATTTGAGAGCGACTGCACTACGAATTGCAATTTTCATGCGTTGTCGGATGGAACCGTTTAGGAGAAACTTGAATCACAACCTAGCCACCAACTTGAAATTCCATTTGGGATGCATTTTATACTTGTAATATTACTAGCTCTCATATGTTGGCTAGTGGTGGCATATAAGAAATGAATGTGGTGCAAGAACGCTTGTTGAGACTAAGAGGCTCGCTCGTGAGGGCTCATGCGAAGGTGGTCAATAGATTTTGAGGTTTCTATCTTTGCATGACATCAAAACGAAATAGACCTAGTGACAAATAGCTGTTGTAGTAAATTGGGAAGGTAGGAATATCGAGTCTTGCTTTGATTGTTTGCACTGACCAGACAACGCAAAAGGTTACCTAAATTGCGATTGACAACTTCACTTTGACCATTCATTTGGGGATGATAGGCAGCGCTAAATTTAAGTTTGGTGGCTAGCTAGAAGGTTTCAAAAGTAACCCATAAAGCGGACATCGCATTCAAACACAACTATCATAGGAAGACCATATTGTTTGACAATTTTACAAAATTAGAGTTGTGCGACACTAGAAGCATCAGATCTCTCCAAACAAGGGATGAAATGAGCCATTTTGGAGAAGCAATTGACCACCACAAATATGGAATCGTGTTTTCTAAAGGTACGTGGAAGACCGAGGACAAAATGCATACTTACATCCGGCCAATGGCGATTAGGGAAACACAATGGCTTGTAAGACTTGTGTTTTGCTTGCAATGTTTAGTCAGTTGGCAAGTGCCACACTGAGCAATGATCTTGCCAACACCTTTCCTAACGCTTTACGAGTAAAATTGTAGTTAATGGGTTACGATCTCCTATTGGTCAGGATGCTACTAGGCCTCTAATTGCTACTCATGCTGCTTGAATGGAGGGATCTTTTCTATCATGGTATTGGATCTTTGGCTCGCTTACGAAGGCTTGGATCTTGATCTAGAACATCCGGAGCATATGAAATATCATCCGACTCTTCATTTCAATTCTAGAAACCTTCTTGTTCCAAAAGCAAAGACATAATCGTGCATGGATATGAAGATCTTGCCTTAGTTCCCATCTATGTAGCACGGACACAGATTGGAACACGGACATGGACACGTGAGACGGGATTTTTGAAAAAAAAGGGATATGGACACGGCGGGGACATAGTAAATTTTTTTACATATAGCATATGCGTACATACATACTATATAATGATTAACGAATGAACATTAATACTGCTTAAACAAAACAACAATACAAGTAATACAAATGAAAGAGATATCCTGTATGAATGTATTATGATTGAGTTAATTAAATATATTGAAAAAAAAAACATATATGTAGAGTAAGAAATGTACTATTGTACAGAGAACGTTGTGGAGATGGAGATGGAGATGAAGATGAAACGTATATCTTTTTTGATATTTTAGGATTTTAGTTTTAACCCATATATTAGGTTATGACATATTTTTTCTAAAAAAATAAAAAAATCGATCTCTGCCTTGTCCCAATCTGTTCCCCCGTTTCCTCGCCGTATCCCCTGTGTGTCCCCCTTTAAAAATAAATTAAATTACATGGCGTCTCCAATACGTTTTTCGGTATGTCCCTGGCGTGTCCGTGTCTGGAGTGTCCGACACGGGTACGGGTGGCGTGTCCAATACGTTTTTCGGTGTGTCCCTGGCGTGTCCGTGTGTCCGGAGTTTCGACACGGATACGGGGACCTTCGAGGAGTGTCCGTGCTACATAGGTTCCCATCATTCTCTTTTGTACTCTTTTTGTTATATTTCTGAGGACGTGGTTTTGAACGTTGAGTATCTCCAGTCTATCTGTAGATTGCCTTCTTTTTTCCTAGGAGGAAGAAGAGGTATCTCAGCAATGGTCTTGTCACAACTAAATGGTCGGAGAGGCCTCAGGCATGAACTTCCCATATTAATAACTCTCGAGTTGATGTGTCGGGAATACAAAGATTAATTGTCACCCAGCATGGCTGAGGAAGTCCTCTACGGCCATACGAGGATACATTGTTAACTGTTAGAAAACCTCACTAAAGTCAGCACAATGAAGATAATCCTCTTTCATATGCTCAAAATCAGTGACCTTGACATTCATGCTGGAAAGCAAAGTGACACGGCAACTGAGCGCACTGGGTAATGATGACTTTAGACACCCCAAATTTAGGTATCTTTTAGAACCTTTGAGCAACAGTCAGATGACTTGCTAATGATGAAAAAAAGACACTAATATTCTAGGAGAGTCTTGGATCAATTGTTTAATCGAATTAACATGGGATGTAAGTTACCCTAGAAGAGCCTTGGATCAATGGATATAAGTTACCCAAGGGATGCAAATTGGAATGGTAGTGACAACACCGGAACAGAAAATATTACATCAACAGTGCTACCACTACTTAGACATTTCTGGATCGGATCCGTATTGCAGGTCCCTTTGAGTGGTTCTAATCAACTGCCAAGGGTCCGATCTGTTTCTCTCAGCATCGCTCATTGCGTTCACAATCATGGCTTGACGCACAACTCGCCGAATCATCGCTTGAATCTCAACCTAAAGCCTTTGGCAAACGTCCCCATGTAGGCGATTTTCTCTCCTGTCATAAATCATTTGCATTGATCATGTTTTAAGGACCTTTGCCAAATGCTTTGTGTACTTCGCTTTGAGCTTGTTGCACTGGACAAACAGGTCGTGCTAGTTAAGCAAGGCACCACCATCAGCCTCAAAGAGAGTTTGGTTCTAGTCCAACATGAAGTACATACATTCTTGTGTTGCTTCGTATTGAACTTTGGGCTCAACAAAAATGGGTTTCCCCTTAAGTTGTAAAAGGCTAAGATGTAGTCCAACCGTGGAATTGACCGATGGTCTTCACATGGGTTGACACTGGTTGACAGGATCCGACAAGTCATTTGTCAAACTAGCACTCTGTTAGTGCTGGTTCTCTCTCTGCCTATCGACGCAAATAATGAAGGTGGGTGATTGTCAATGATAGTGGGTCCAGCTCAAAGCGCTGGGAACCACAACCAACATCAACCTGATAATCAGTGCGCAACCTTTTAGGTCCATTGGTGCGTTTCTCAGGTCACCTTTACTGCTGCTTGTCCCATTGCTAGCGCTACGCAAACTCTCTTCTCCATTCTTCTATCCAACCAATTACCGTTCTGATTGTTGGCCATGTGGTCGAATTTGCACACATTCTGAGATCATGTTATGAGTTTTATAAGCAAAATATAAGGAGTTCACAGAATGCGTTTAGCACACGCATTCATTGTATGAGTAAATGCATCTCCATCACGTGTTTTGAAGTATTTTTATAAAAAATTTAAGAGTGCACTATTTTTAGAATTAGTTGTAAAAATGTATTGTATTTAAAAACTATAAATATTTGTATCAAGAAGTGAAGATGTTGTGGACATTAGGCCTAGTAATATGGATGGGGGAAGAATGAAGAGATTGTGTAAATGCTGCAACACATTATGTTTCCTGTTTTTGCTTTCTTATACCATGTATTTGTATGACCCCAAACATAATACTATTTTCATTACCAGCTAAATCATATATTTAGCCATACAAGTGTTCAACTATCAACGATTCATGAGACTTCTCAGATCACTTTTTCAGTCCCAATGTATTTGGAAAATTTTGCACATCTCCCATTTCTATCAGGAATCCATTAAATTCTTTTTTTGTTTTCTCCCCTGCTGCAGCTTGGATGAATGGATTAGAAGTCTGTTCGATTGAAGCAGACGTAGCTCGAGCCTCCTTGATTTTGTCCGTTGGAATATCCACACGATATGTGTATGCCTCGTACAAGAAAACACCAGTAACGACAAATGAAGCCGAAGCTTGGGAAGCAGCAAAGAAGGCCTGTGGAGGCTTACATTTCCTTGCCATCCAAAATGATTTGGATTCAGAAAATTGCGTTGGATTTTGGCTTCTATTAGACTTGCCACCACCACCTGTATAAATAAAATGTTAGTAATAACACAATGTTCCTCCTCCGAAGTATTCGAGATAAGTCCAACCCCAGGACCAAACACGTACGTCACTTTCAGTTTGCAATTTGTATTGGTTGCAGCATCTTGTCGTTTTGGCTTTTATAATTCATGCGCTCTTTAAAAGAAGGAAAATTTTCTGAAGCTAGCTGCTGGTTGGAAAATATGATGGATAATGATTAGCAACGCTGTTAATGAAAAAGCCTTTCCACGCTGTTCTAGATATTGATTTCTCAACATAACAGTATCCAGTTTTTCCCTAGTCAGCACCGGAAGATGCTAATGCAATAGCCCAGCTCCTGGGTCAGATACCAAATTTCCAATACAATTTTATGGATATTGATAACCAAGCCTTGACTACCATTTTTTTTTTTTTTTTGGTCCCTGCCTTTTTGTTTCGTTACAACAATCTCCACAAAAGAGCACACAAACTTGAGAATACTTCCTCGTATTTTGTCTGATGCATACTAGGATTTGGCTCCGCGGAGATGATGAACAGAGATAATTAATACTTCCCCCCTCATACCAGCAACCCAGAAATGTGTTGATACTCATAATAGTGACAGAAAGGAGAGAAAAAAAAAAAAGCTTCAGCACATTTAACATTTAAAACAAATCTTCTCTTTGAATTTTTTAAGAAAAAGCTAATGAATAAGGTAGAAATGAATGTACAGAGTTCAGACAGCCCATCAGATGTGAGCTAAAACATCTGCAGACTCTTGCAGAAAATGACTAAAAGGTTGTCTCCAGACTTTTAAGGGAAAATGAAAGGCAACAATGACAAGAATTGATTTAAACATCAGAGGGGATAAATTAAAAGGGATGCCTGCTTCCAGAGTACCTTTCTTCTACTCAACCAGCTTCCAGCTCCCAACTTAGAGCAGAGGTAAATTCTTGGTAGTACAACCAATCCCCAACACGCTAGGTTGGAAGTGGAAAACCACCTGTAATTTGACCGGATCAGAAAAGCTCTAATTTAGTGGATCCTCAAAGACCTCTTAAGCTCCATATCAGCAAACGTAAGATTACTCTTGCAGACACGATCTCTGCTTTCCAGAATGCCTGCCGTATAACGGAAGGCAGGTTCAACCTTGTGTTTTCCGGTGCTTTTGCTTTTGAGAAAAAAAGCGAATTCCATGCTTCCCCAGTTCCAAGTTTTTGGCCCTCCCGTCATCTAGAGAAACAGATACAGTTGATCTGCCTTCATTCACGTCTTTTACCACTCCCTTGTGCCTGAAAGAAAGAACTGAGCATTCAATACACGATGCACCCCAAAACTCAGAACAAACGGTAGAGCAATAAAGCATCAGTCCGTCGTCGGTCTGTGAACTAGGTGAGAAAATAAAATTTCACATGGTTTTTTGGTGGAAAAAAATGAAAAAGAACAATGGCAGTTTCTTATTTTCTTTCAAGGATGAGGAAGAAAGCAGATAAAGTAATACAGGGATTTGGGTTGGATTTCTTGTTTTCCCTTCACATTTTGATGGCAATCTCAGTATTCTGAAAATTACAATCAATCGGTTTTGTTTCTCACCATTTTTTAAGAATGGATCGGGTAAATTAAAAAATTCTCCTGCAATCTATCCATTTTGCACCTCTAGAGAGAGAAAGAGAGAGGGAGAGGGACTTATCTCTCTCTTCACTTCTATATAGTCATTTCTCACTAAATATCTCAAACCAAATCGGCTGTAAGTGTTTAACCAGTACCCAAGGGCTTCACAAATCTTTTCATTGATGATTTTCAAAGGACAAACTCACCAGGAATTATCCGATGGCTGATGAACTTCCACTCTCTTTCCAATCGCATCTTTACCCAACTTCTGCAGTATCCAATTAGCATCCATGATCTCATCCACTGTACCGTCTCCATCATGCTGCTGCGAGACATCTTCGTCTTCCCTAGTTGAAGTTTTCTCCATGAAGGGCAATGGTCTCTTTCTTTTAGACCTTTGGCCCTTAACAGAACTCTTCTCATCCTCACCTAGAGGAGCCCACGAACTTTGATTCTCATGATAAGGATTCTTGAACTTAAGCTTCAGTAAAGGTTTGGAATCCCTTGGCAAAGAATCTGAGACCGAAGGTGTACAGCTGATATCCTTGTTTCCACCAGTTACTACTTCGGACCTATCTTCCACATTCTTCCTTAAATATACCTTTTGACCTCTTATTTCAGGGAATTTGTTTGCACTATCCACCAGTGTCTTATGATTTTGAACGCTTCGTTTTCCCAATGAAGCATGTGGCGAAACTGTTTCATATCCATCAGACAAACTCCCGCCACCAAATTTAGGGTTCGTGTCTGAAACTTCTGGGTTACTTTTTCTGATCTTTATAAAGTTTCCCTCTTTTCCTCTCATCTTCGAACCTTTCAGTTGCACAGCATAATTACCTCCTGAAATTCACGTAAACACAAATGTCATTCCTGATTTAAAAGAAAAAAAAATTTGCATGAGAGCATCCTTAACAGATACGTCAAGAGAGTCAGCTAAATAAACAGGATTCCAATAGTGAATAAAGTACCTTTACCATCACTAATTTCAGTATGTCTGTCAAACTTCTGCCTGTTAGCCGTTGGCTCGTGACCCACATCTTCACTGCCTGTTCATTTTCAGAAACCAGATAAGCATGCGTCCTCTGTCAGAAGAGAAACCAAATCATCTCGAACTATATACTCAAATATAAAATTTTGGCCCAAGAGATTCTTTTCCTCTTTTCTTCTGCTATCTTATTTATTTAACATTCCGACTTTTTCTCAAATTTTTTCCAATTAATACCTCGAACAAAAGTGTGCCTTCCTTGTCAGCAAAGATAAGTGCTAACGTTAAGTTGGCTAAGAATTGCAAGGTTGAATAAAGATGTCTTGCTCTTGACTTTCAGTTCTTGTTAGCATTAGAAAGCATGTATAAAGAAGCTGGTTACAAGAATGAATAGAACTAAAAAAATTGCAAACAATGGGGCATCAATGTAGCCGAGACATGATAGTTGACCCAAAGCAACAAAAATAGCGGAAACCTTTACTTTCAAGTTGAGGCAATAAAGTAGACAACTAACGCAAAAGCACTTGTCTGCTTATATTCGGCAGCTATTATAGAAATGGAGGAACCCTGGGAAGATAATGAACAGAAATCAATAGAGGTGCAAAATGTGAGGCAATGGAAGTGGGTACATGACAATAAAATTAATGTGAATCTGAGGTTGTTGCACATCACAAGCAATTTCCAGAAAATTGAGACCCTAACAATGTCCTGACAGGGCAACTTGTAGGATTTGCCATCCACGAGATTCGTGGTACTCAGTTCCACCATTTTCGTCCACAACTTCAAACCTGATGTAGTATTGACTATTGAGAGTCCATGCACAACCTTTTGAGTACACGTTTTGGGGAAAAAATCAGTCCACTAGTTTATCAAGTCTAAAGAAATTATAGTTATTTTGATATTAAAGATTGCCACTTGGCCAACTTCTGATCCATTCTTACAGGCCAAGTTGCAGTCTATTCGATGAGACGAAGAACATGAAACAATGAAATGAGATTGGACCATAAATAAATGAGCCTAGAGTTGCTTTTCTCAGGACTCAAAAATGATCTGATAAACTAACGGAAAACATTATGTTGAGAATAGACCAACACAATCCTAGCCCTCAAAAGTGTGATGCCTGAGGCGCTCTTAAGACTTAAAGCTAGAATCATCAGCTATCTCAATTTTCCAATCCATAATAGCATCTAGAACCTTCAGTTATACTCTCAGACTTCTACTAAAGGGGCTCTTCTCACCCTTGTTCAGCTACTCATTGCTAGCATGAAAAAGAAAACAATTTAAAACTAGTTACTAATGACAATGCTGTTCACCGCCAAGCATTTGCTCCTTGCTTAATTGAAACTGGAAAACATCACAATAAGTTGCAAATTCCCCAGCTTTAGCAGTAAAATAAAATGGTCTCAGAGCATGTGGGAGCGTTTGTGTTGTCTTCTGGCCAACGTACTTATTCCTTTTATTTTTTGTTGACGAACTTGCTCTACAAGGCCTACCAACGTAGAGATTTTCTATCATAGCTTATTTCCTCTATCCTAATTCAGTTTTCACCTTTAAGCAACAAAATAACCCTAAACAACAGAACTCTCGAGTACGTATAAACAAAAAAAACACTGAACTCCAGAGTGCAAGAAAGACAATGAAAATAAAGCAATGAAGGTTTAACATGCAACATCAAAGTGTATAAGTATGAGGCTAACCATTTCAGCAGAATCAGACTTCAACATGTTTCTTGAACATGTACTGCTGCCAAAGCCTAGAGAGATGTTAGATATGTGTATACGTTTAGTATGTTTAGTATCAGATGTGAGGGTATCTTAGTCATTATGTCTATGTACTCTCTCTCTGTCTCTCTTCAATAACCCTTATACGTATTGGGGTAAATTACTAAACCCTAAACGCTCTTGTAGTCTCTAACAACATTGGCATCACCATCTTGAAACCCACCCATCGCACTTGGTCATGCATCCTGTTTTTTATCATCCCCACGCATACTTGAAACTGTTTGAAACCCTCCTCCAGATCGAAACAGATCGCTAACATGGCATCTGTTCTGTTACTTCCTGATCCACATCTGATCAGATCGTGATGATATGATCGGCATCTGATCTCTTTGTTCGTTGCTACCTCAATACTCGTTTAATCACAGTCTGTTCAGGTTGATTTCGATTGATTTTATCGATCCATTTTGTTGATTTTTTGGCTCGATGTCTTGCTCAATTTTTGCATTCATATCTACCGTGTTAGTCGTGGTTCCATTGATGGGTATTATTTTTTCAGTTGTTGGAACTTTGTTATGCTCGACATTCAGTGTTGGTTTTCTTATCCTTTATTGGGCCAGTGAGTTCGTATTTCTTCTTAGTGCGGTTATTCGCTGCAAGTTTGGTACAATGATTGTTGGTTGGTTGTTTTTTAATGTCAGCTGTTGATCATTGGCTGTTCGTGACACTGTTGATTGTTTCGTTTCATCAAATACCATGAGTAATGCAATGGCTTCTAGTTCTTTATCTCTATTTCTACTGGCCTGTCTAATTCTCAGCCTCCTGATATGATGCATCTTTGCTTCCACTTGGTTAAATGGCAAAACTTGGGATCCGTGGGTAATTTTATGGACGAGAAACAATATACTTTCTTAACCGATGATCCTCCTAGGTAATCTGAATCAAAATATTTTGATTGGAAGGCTAACAATGCTCAGATTCGCATTCAGTTGTGAAACTATATAAAGCCTCAAATTAATGGCACTTTTGTATTCTTACCTCTACCACACTTGTGCGGCGTCTGGCGTAGGAGTTGTACTTGGGTGTCAACAATCTGTGCAGGATATATGACCTTCATCATACTTACTTCTTCCTTGCTCTTGTTGATTTGTCTTCGGAGGATTACTATGCTAAGTTTCATGAAATTTGTGAGGAGCTCAATATTTACCAGCAGATATTCAGGATATGCAGCATTAGCGAGAGACTGCATGTAGTTCGATTTCCATTTGGACTGCCACCATCATATGATCCTATTCATTCCCAACGACTTGCCTTCTTTTAGTGAGATTTTGAGCTGTCTTTGCCAAGCGTCTGGTTTCGCTAATGTCTTGCCCTCGGGCTGGTTTGCTTTAGCCACCGTGGTGTATGTTGGTTATCTTCCTGTGGTTTTAACAGAAGTGGTTGGGATTCCAGGGTTGGTAGATGAGGTAATTTTGGTCGTGTGCTTAGTTAGGACTCTAATCGATGAGAGACAAGTCATACAATGGAGTATTGTCATGATCTTCATGCTTTTCCTTAGGCTCATCAGCTTCCTGCCATTGAGGATACTAGGTAGGCTCCTCACTATTCTGACGATGTGGTGACTATATCTGCTGAGGAATACTAGCACCTTGTGTCGATTCAAACTCACTCTGAGGGTTCTTCCTGCACTCCAATGATCGCTCAGACAAGTCCCTCCATTCCTTGCATTGCGGCTTCTCGTTTTTCTCCTCATTGGGTTATTAAATCGGATGCATCTAATCATATGCCTAGTAAATCTACTACTTTTTCTGGCCATTAGTCTATTGGTAAACCATCTCGAGTTACCTTAGCCAGTGTACTAAAAGTTGGTCTAGGGAGCTAACTAGTCGGCACCTAGACACTAGTCTGCGGCATATCAACTAGTTTGTACCTACACGCTAGTCAGAGGCGGTCTGACATCGCGACTTTACTAATTAGTTATATATTAGGCATTTTGGCATTAGTTGAGCATAAGCAGCAACTAATCAGCTATCCTGATTAATCGGCAGATTGACTTGGTAAATGCTTTTATAAAAGAAATGACGTATAAATAAGATTCGTTTAAATAAGTTCTGATATCCTAAATAAACTTTAGGACTTTACGTGTTAATTTCCTAATTTCATTTGGTTTTCATCTTTGAAGATTAAACTTTGTTCTTGACTAGCTCTTTGTTACTTATTTTATAGTTTCAACCCATGACTAAAGAAAAACGACTAATCTCTAGGTGCTGACTAGTCCAAAATACTCGGTCTAGATGCTACGCGCCCCTGTTCAGCCCGACTAGAACTTAGTAATTTTTTAACATTGACCTTGGCAGATGCTTCTACCACTAATATTACTAATTTGGATTTTGTTCCAGTCACCTCCTCCTTTAATTTGGATTCTGATTGCATGTTTCACGTTTTCTATTTAATCTTATGTCTATTAGTAAACTTACTAAGTCCTTGAATTGTTCTGTCACTTGTTCCCTTATGGTTCTGTTTCAAGATCTCACGACAAGGAGGAAGATTAATGGTGGTGTTGAACGTTGTAGCATGTACTACTTACCGATGATGTCCAACGTAGTATTGTTGTTCTCTAGTCGTCAGTGTCACCATATCAGCATCATTGTCATCTTGATCATCCAATCAGTACCGAGGTTGTTCCTTCATGTAGCCATATTGATGACTTGTCTTGTGAAAACTGAGTTTTGTAAACATCGTAGGGTGTCGTTTTATTTACGCGTCCTTTTAGTTAGTTCATTTAAATATTTGGAGGGTGCATGTTCCCAGTGTCTAATTTTAAGTATTAAATTATCTTTGTTGATAAGTTTTCTCTGTGTTACGTACCTTTATTCATGTAAGAGAGATCCAAGTCATCTTCAAAACTCAATTTGATACATGCTTTAGTATATTTTGTTCTCATAATTCATTTGAATATTTTCATACTGCATTGTCTCAACTTTTTAATGACCATGGTATGCTTCACCAATCACTTGTGCTCCAACTCCACACAAAAACAGGGTTGCCGAATGCAATCTTCGTGATTCATCTGAGGTAATGTGTGCACTGCTATTTCAAATGAAGGTTCCAAAGTCTTACTGGAGTAAAGTTGTTCTTACACCACGCCACTTGATCAATCGTATATCCTCTACTGTCTTTGGTGATCACCTCATATGGTCTTGTTCCTTGACAACCCTCTCTAATCCTTACTGCTACATGTTTTTGCATCGACGTGTTATGTTCATGCTCTTGATCCTTACCGCGACAAACTTGATCCTCGGACCATTCAATGTCTTTCTCAGTTACTCTTGCACTAAAAAAGAACATAAGTGTTACTCTTTGCCTCTTTGTAGACATTTTATTTGTGTATACGTTACACCTAATGAGTCCCTGCCATTTTTTTGGCGCACCACAGATCTCGTTGGTTGATAGTTACTCCTCCTGCCATATCTCCTATCAAACCCTTACAAGCACCTATTACCATGTCTCCTCTGTCTTGAGATCCGGAAGTTTCTTCTCCAACAACATCATCGACCTTACCACAGCTCTCTGTAAAGGTGTTCGCATTTGCACTTCTCATCCGCTTTCTCATTACCTCTTCTCTAATCAAGTCATTGTCCCTTCGTGCTTTTACTGCTTCCATTTCTTATGTTTCTATTCTTCACACTGTACAGGAGCCCTCTCTATGCTTTAATGACGGTCAACTAAGGAGGCTAAAGTATATGCTCTCTATGATAATGGCACTCGAGAGTTGGTTCCTCTTCTGTTGTGAAAGTCTACAGCCAGTTATCGCTAGATATTTACCGTCCAGTATCATCCAGATGGCTCTGTTGAGCATTATATCTCGTCCTACGGCCAAAGGCTATACCCAGACGTATAGTGTTGACTATGCCGGGACTTTTTCTCCTGTGATCAGAATTGTCTCTGTCCGAATTCTTCTCTCTTGCTGCTACTCTTGGTTGACCTTTATTTTAGTTGGATGTCGAAAATGCTTTCTTACACTTTGATATGTTAGAGGTCTGTATGGAGTAACCTTCGAGGTTGGTTGCTCAAGGGTAGGGTTCTTCTGTGTGTCATCTTTGCAGCTCTTTATGATTTGAAGAAATCACCTCAAAGCCTGGTCTAGCAAATTTAGTGATGTTGTGGCGCTCACTCGGATCACTAAATCTCCCATCTATCGTCAGATCAAGGAAAAATACTATTAATTGTGTATGTGGATGACATCATTATCACTAGGGATGATAATAAAGATATTGATGAGTTGAAACAATTCTTACAGCATTAGTTTCATACCAGAGACTTGAGTAACTTATGGTATTTCTTGGATACTGAGGTAGCAAGATCCAAAGATAGAATTAGTCGCAAAGGAATTTGCATTGGACATTATGGGGAAGGCTGGTTTATTAGGATTGAGGCATGTGACTATGGATCCGAATGTCAAACTGTGTTGATCATGAAGGAGATTCTTACTCATCTGGACCAGTATCATCACTTAGTTGAGAAGTTGAATTATCTCACCATTACCAGTACTGATATCTCATTTGTTGTTAGTATAGCGAGTCAATTTATGTCAGTTCCTCGTCTTCTACATTGGGAAGCTGCTCTTGGTAATATTAAGTATCTTAGCGCTCACCTTAAATGTTTTTTTTCCTAGTCAATGGTCATGAGTGTTGAGGCCTATACTGATGCTAATTGGGCAGGATTACCATTCGATAGAAGAGATACTGTATTTTATTGGTGGAAATCTTGTTACCTGTAAGAGCAACAAGCAAATGTTTGTTGCAAGGTCTAGTGCCTACGAAGCACTGGTACTGGTACTGGGTACGGGTACAGGATACAAAAAAATCCCAAAAAAAATGGGTATGGATACGGTTGGGTACGTCAATGTTATTTTATTTTTCTTATTTTACTATGTTTTATTTTATACAATAAAATATAGACTCATTTTACCAACAAAAAACAACATAAATAAAGTGGCGATTTCAAGTAAACTAGCTTGGCTGCAATCGGAGCTCGCCGTTGTTAGTGTTAGAATATTAGAATAAGATAGTTGGGTTAATCCCCCATTGGTTTTGTGAGAAAGCTTGTAGTCTATGCACTCTATATAAATAAAGCTATTGTGTTAGGGTGTTTCATCATCCTATAGACTTCTCTTTTTCTTCTATATCCCGTTATCATGGTATCAGAGCACGATCTTATTCTACCCTAGATAAAATCCTAACCCTAGAAATTAAACCCTGACCTTATCCCACCCTAGATAAAACCCTAACCCTAAACATAAACCCTAATCTACAGCCTCCCAGCGGTGGTCTATATTTTGAGAGCGATTCAATCTCACAGTGACTTACTGATGATCCTCCTTTCAAAACCAATCCGCTGTTTCCGGCCTGAAAATCTGAAGATGCTCGCATTCGTACCGACTTATGGAATATTATGGAATCTCATATTAGTGGTCTTGATATTTTTACCTACCGCCAAGCACGTATGGAAACAGACTCAGGAGATGTATTCTGGAGTTAATAATCTTCGACAGACATATGATCTTCATCAAACGTTTTTCTCTCTGACCATGGGTGAACAAACTTTGGAATCTCATTATGCTCGGTTTTGTGGTCTTTGTGAGGAGCTCAAGATTGCTTAGCCTATTTCTGCCGATATTCAGGTTATAGAGCGCCAGCGACAATCTCTGTTTGTTGCTCGCTTTCTATCTAGTTTGCCTCCTACCTATGATTCCGCCCGTTCACAGCTTCTGGGAGACCGGACATTACCATCTCTTGGTGAGGTCTTTAGTCGTATACGTCAGGCCACCATCTCTGACAATGGTTCCACTTTTGGATCTCAGTTATCTTCTAACCGCTCCGCTTTAGTTACTACAGTTTCCCGTGATGGTTATACTCGTGGTGGCTTGCTGTCAGGGGGAGTTAGCCGTGGTAGTATCAGTCGTGATTCAGGCCGAGGAGGATTCAACCGTGGTAGTTTCAGCTGTGATTAGGGCTGCCGTTCTAGCCGTGACTCCGGCCGCGGAGGTCGATCACCTGGAGGAGGTGGCCGAGGCCATGGGCGAGTGCCTCGTCATTGCACTTGGTGCAATGCTGATAATCATACCATTGACTATTGTTGGGATCTCCATGGTCACCCTTCTGCTCACCAGGTCATAGTTTCTGAGGATGATAATATGCAGTATTCTTCCAGTACCGCCCCTCGTGTAGTTACTATTCTAGAAGAAGAGTATCAGTAATTTCAGCAATATCAGTCTGCTCAGACTTCTCATCTGACATCCGCCTCCACTGCTACGCTTGCTCAAACAAGTCCATCTTCTATCTATCTTGCTTTCAAATCTCTGTGGGTCATTAACTCTGGGGTTTCTGATCATATGACTGGTGCTCCTACTACCTTGTCTGATTGTCGTCCCTCTGAGACATCTTCTCGTGTCCCTTTAACTGATGGCTCTACTACTCCTATTGCTAGTTTGGGTTCGGTTACTTTAAATTCTTCTCTTTGTTTGAACTATGTTTTACATATTCCTCGCTTTCCTTTGTCTTATGTATGTGAGTAAAATTACCAATCTTTAAACTGTTTCGTCACTTTGTTTCCTTATTCTTATATCTTTCAGGATCTCCGAACGAAGACGAAGATTGGTGGCGGTGTTGAACGCGGTGGTCTATACTACCTTTTGGATAGCGAGCCATCTCCCTCTGTTGCATTTCAATCCACCATTTCACCTTATCAATACCACTGTCGCCTTGGCCATCCGTCGCTTTCCACCCTTAAACAGCTAGTCCCTTCATGTAGCCGTGTCGAGTCGCTTCCCTGTGAAATTTGTGAGTTTAGTAAGCATCGTCGTATTTCTTTCTCTCCACGAGAAGAGCGTCGTGTGTCGAGTCCTTTTCATTTAGTTCATTCAGTATTTTGTGATCTTTGCTGATGATTATTCTCGTGCTACTTATATTTATCTTATGTAACACCGGTCTGAGTTGTACTCTATTTTTAAATCATTTTATGAGGAAATAAAAACAGAATTTGGTGTGCCTATTCGCCTGTTTCGGTCTGATAATGCTCATGAATATTTTCATAAATCTTTATCACAGTTTTTGGACACATGGGATTTTACATCAGTCCTCTTGCGCTTGAACTCCACAGCAAAATGGCATTGCCGAATGCAAAATGGGCTACATATTGAACGTCACTCGTGCTCTTTTGTTGCACATGCATTTTTCCAAATCTTATTAGAGTGATGCCGTCCTTACTGCTAGTTTTCTTATTAATCGGATGCCGTCTCCTGTCTTAGGTGGCCAAATACCATATACTTTACTATGTCCTGCTCGCCCACTTTATCTCCTTCCTCGGATTTTTAGATGCACCTATTATGTTCATGTCCTGGATCCTGGTCGGGATAAACTTGATGCCCGATCTACCAAGTGTGTGTTTTTGGGTATTCCCGCAATCAAAAAGGCTGCAAATGTTATTCACCCATCATTCGCCGTCAGTTTGTGTGTGCCAATATTACTTTCCACGAGTCTATCTCTTATTTTGCAGGTTCTCCTTCCTCTTCTGAGGCTATGACAGTTCCCTTGCTCCGTTTGGAACCCTTTCCGCCACCACCTTTACAGGTATATGCTCGCCGTCCCAAAAGTTCTCCTACTCCGCTTCCACCCGCTCCTGACTCCTCTCTTCCGCCCCAAGATCCGCCTTCGCCGCCGTCTCCTCCTCCGGCCCCCCCATCTCCCGCTTCCTTGCCCATTGCCCTCCGCAAATGTATTCGTTCTCATACTATCTCTCACCCTCTTGCTAAGTTTGTTTCTTCTGATCATCTTTCACCATCGCTCCGTGCCTTTCCTAGTTATGTTTCCTCTATTTCTGTTCCTAACACTGTTCAGGAGGTCCTGTCTATTTCTGAATGGCGGATAGCTATGGAGGAAGAGATGACTGCTCTTCATACCAACCATACTTGGACACTCGTCTCTCTTCTGCCTGGAAAGTCTATTGTTGGGTATCGCTGGGTGTTCACTGTTAAGTTTCATCATAATGGGACGGTTGAGCGCTATAAAACTCATCTTGTCGCCAAGTGCTATACTCAGACCTATGGTGTCGCCTATGCCGAAACTTTCTCCCCAGTTGCCAAACTCGGCTCGGTTCGTCTTCTTATCTCTCTTGCCACCAATTTTAGATGGCCCCTTTTCCAGTTTGATGTCAAAAATGCCTTCTTACACGGCAACCTTGTCGAGGAAGTTTATATGGAGCAACCACCTGGGTTTGTTGCTCAGGGAGAGTCCTATCAAGTATGTCGCCTTCGGAAAGCTCTCTATGGGCTAAAACAATCTCCGAAGGCTTGGTTTGGCAATTTCAGTGATGCTGTCCTTCGGTTTGGTATGAAACATTGTCATTCTAATCATTCTGTCTTTTCTCTCGCATCTGACCAAGGGAGAATATTGTTGATCGTCTACATAGACGATATTATTATTACAGGTGATAATAAGAAAGGTATTGATGATCTGAAATTGTTCCTACAGCGTCAGTTCCATACCAAAGACCTGGAGAAATTGAGATATTTCTTGGGTATTGAGGTGGCACAGTCTAAGGAAGGTATTAACTTATCACAGAGAACGTATGTGTTGGATATCCTCGAAGAGACTGGCTTACTATGGTCAAAGCCTGTCGAGACTCCTATGGATCCTAATGTCAAATTGTGCGTTGATCAAGGGGAGTTGCTTTCTAGTCCCGATCAGTACCATCGCTTGGTTGGAAAGCTGAATTATCTTACTGTTACTCGTTCGGATATTTCCTTTACAATTAGCCTGGTTAGTCAATTTATGTCTGCTCCTTGTCTTCCACACTGGAAGGCTGTTCTAAGAATTGTGAGGAATCTGAAGGCCCATCTGGAACGTGGTCTGTTTTATCGTACTAGTGGGCACTTGCGCGTTGAGGCGTTCACTGACTCTGATTGGGCAAGGAGCCCGACCAACAAGAGATCTACTACAGGATATTGCATCTTCCTAGGTGGAAATCTTATTAATTGAAAAAGTAAAAAAGCAGACAGTAGTTGCACGATCTAGTGCCAAGGCAGAATATAGAGCAATGGCTCACACGATTTGTGAGAAGTTCCCAGTACAGTTGCCTATAAATCTGTATTGTGATAATCCAGCTGCTATTCATATAGCATCCAATCCAGAAGAACTAAACACATCGAAGTAGATTGTCATCTTGTATGAGAGAAATTAACAAGTGGTGTTATTGTTACTCCTTTTGTATCTATCAATACCCAGTTAGCTGATATGTTTACTAAGCCGTTGTCCAAACCACAGTTGAAGTTACTTTGTGACAAGCTGAGACTTATTGATATTTATTCTCCAGCTTGAGGGGGACTATTAGAATATTAGAATAAGATAGTTGGGTTAATCCCACATTGGTTTTGTGAGAAAGCTTGTAGTCTATGCACTCTATATAAATAAAGCTATTGTGTTAGGGTGTTTCATCATCCTATACACTTCTCTCTTTCGTTTATATCCCGTTATCAGTTAGTTTGAGCCCTAATCAGATCGTCAATCGATCTGTCTATCTTTTATCTACGTATGTATTATATATCATAAGGTAATAATACTTTCGGTCCTTTAAATTTTGTAATATAATTTTAACATTTTGCTCTGGTACCCCTACAATTATAAAAAATTTACAAAACAAACCACGTATCCATTTTCGTACCTGTTCCGTACCACTTGTGTACCCAAATAGGCAAACATACTGGTACGATTACGAAGTATCCAGTATGGTTTTTGCCGTACCTGTACCATACCATTACCCGGTACCCATACGACGCCATTTTTGAAGTACCCATTCTTCATAGTCTAATGCAAAAACTGAGTATAAAGTCATGGTTGTGAGGTCGTACGGGTGTTGTATTTACTCGAGGAGTTAGGATTTGGTCTGTAGTTGCCTATGCATATGCATTGTAACAAGGCAGCAATCCATATTGCTTTGAACCCTATATTTCATGAGAGAACCAAACATACTGAGGTGGATTGTCATATTGTTCGGGGGAAGGAAGAGAATGGTGTGTTAGCTAACTTTTTTTGTGTCTACTGGAGCTCAACTAGCTGATATCTTTATCAACCCATTGTTCAAACCAAAATTAGAGTCATTGTGTAACAAGTTGACTTTTTGATATTTATTCTCCAGTTTGAGATGGAGTGTTAGATCTATGTGTATGTTTGGTATTAGGGTATGAGGGTATCTTGGTCATTATGTCTATGTACTCGCACTCTATATATTACTCGTGTATTAGGATAAATTAATTAACCTTAACTGCTTTCTCTTGGTCTCTCATAACAAGAGACATAACTAGGCAAAAACGTGAAAAATCTTGAAGAAACAATGCTTGCAATAATTAGGAAGTTTTTACTATTGTTCCCCCCAAAAATCCAAGAATGATGATTTTCATACATTTTTCTTACCAAAAGCAAGACAATTCCGATCATTAATCCAGAAACATAATAACTTCATCTTCCTAAATTCAATACAATAATAAAAACAATAAAAGTTATAGCAAGATTAGCAAAAAAATTGGACTCGTACCATTGGAGGCTGTCAACTCTTGCTCTCTTTGATAGTTGGAAGCATCAGACCTTGGGGGACTAGTCACATTCCGGTTTCGTGCACCTAAATGTATAACTAGCTTTGGTCGCTTTGCGTTTGTGATCTTAGACTTGCTAGCATCTTTACCAGTGTTATTCCCAATACCCAAGCTGTGAGATTTACTACTCTTGATGTTGCCAACTCTTGATTTCATACTTTCATTGCCCACTGCAACTTCCTCAATGAACTTGTGTTTCAGGACCCCTGCCTGATTTATAGAGCATATCCCTTCACTCAAACTTCCAGCAACTGGAGAAGAAAAAGGTTCTCCACTTCTGTGGGACTCCATGTCATCATTCTTTTCATCATCCCTGTTGTATTCAAATGATGAGGGATTATGACCTTCAAAACTCTGATGTTCCCCCGACTTGCTTATTAAAGATGGATGGTAACCCTTCTTCTTAACAAACTTCTTATTTGAAGGTTTCGTTCCATACTCCTTAGTCTTCTTTGGTGATTTATCCACTAACCCTTTAAGAGAAAACTTCAACGAACGGCCATATTCATTCTTTACAATAGGGGCAGTTTCTTCATCATCCGAATAAGGTGAAATTGAAAATATTTCTTCTTGAGTTGGCAACCCAGCAGCTGATCTCAAGTTTGCAATTAAATCACGGTCAGCTTCGTCTCTCCTCCTCCAGAGCTCATGAACAGCGTCCTCAAGATCCCTCACCTAGCAAGTTCATTATACAAAATGAAAAGGTTATATTTTCAAGTAGCAATTGAAACAATGAATACAAATTGGAAATTTTATTTGAAAAACGTGAGCATACCTGGTAACACTCTCCACGGCATGTGGCACATTTGTACTGAAGATTTCCATCAGCTTGAAACTGCATATATTTTTCATCGCTGCAAAATTTTTTTTGCTCACAGTTGTAAAAAATCTTGAATCTCTAGATTATTTACGAAAATAAGTTTGAAATAGTTCCCACGAAACCAAAACGATTTCTTATAAAAGACAAAACAAATATATACAAGAACAAGTTATAAGGTGGAAAGTACAAAGTTAAGTACACAGAGCAAAGCAGAAATCTAATGTCTCAATACATGCTCAGCCGCTAGTAGTACCATGCAAACTAAAAAGCGTCATTTTCTCCTTTGTCAGTTGTACCAAGTGCTAGTAGTATGTTCCTCTAAACCACAAAATATCAAGTATCCTTCTCTTCCGCTTTTCTTCATTGCGGTGAGTACTAATATCTAAGTTGCGATGGTCTAGTACAAAGAAACTCAAATACCATAGCAACAGCTCCCCTTACATGAAAAATGTACCTCATAACAAGCAAGCCTGTTCCGAAACTTAAAGATATGATTTGAGAGGCAAGTAGAGAAAAACATGATAGGAAATAGCTATATCCTCAGAGGTTTTGAATAGAGTATTTTGCTTTTGTAGTAAGTTGTTTAAGCAAGAAAAAAACAAGACTCAATTGGATATTCAAAGACAAGAAAATTATTGGTGAGAGACTTAAAGCCATGAAAGTAATCACGAGTAAATGCATGAGCAAATGGATTGAATTTGAGAAAAGATTGGGAAAGAATTAAACAATAGATAAACAAGACCAAGTTAAAAAAGAGAGAGAACATGGGAAATGGGTATTGCTAATGATAACTGCTATTGCGAAAACAGTTGCAACAAAAATTATTTTCCATTTCATGGATACTATGAGAAGATTTAGCAAGAAAGTAATAAACTTTTTAAAGCCTAGTAGAAATGATTGCTGAGTTTGAACCAACACTGCAAGAGCACTTGACGGGGATTGAAAAGGGTGAAATTCATTATCACTATTTTACTCGCATAATCCAAACAGATTTTATAACAATGTTAACTGTAGAAGTCAAAAGTAGAATGTAACAAGAATCAAAAACACAAAATATTTTTCATACATAATTGATTGTACACCAAGTCATGAAGAACAAGTCACTTGTTGCAACACGCGCATGACTCTTTAACATAGAAGGGAAAAGCAAAGGTGGGTAAACAAGGGTACTGAACTAAATACTAGAGCATTCTATACACTATATGGTGGTTGTAGTCTCAATCTTGTGCTTTGTGATATGGCCAACTCTTGTTCGAAAGCAAAAATGACTGTCGTCATCTTCCGTTCAGCATTAGAAGATTTGAAAGACAATGTGGAAGGTCTCACGCTTAAGCCATTGTCACATACGCGTGGGGAAAGTTACATTGCAAATATTAAACTACTAAGGTACCAAGCTCCACAAGTAAGAATTCTTTAGTCGATTTGACAAATACTACAAAAGAGGCGATGGCAAAAATTGAAGTTGCGGGTACCTATTAACCCATGGAATTGAGAATTTTGAATTCTTGTTCGGCATTGTTATTTAGTACAATTTTTTGTTTGTTGTTAACTCTATAGCAAGCTCCTTCAAGGTGAAAACCATGCATACATATATTGCTATAAAGAACTTAAAAGGGCGTGTTCGTATTTCGAGAGGTAGGAAAAAGCTAGTTTTGTGGAATCATCAATGGTTGAAGCTAAAGAAATGGAAAGTGAAATAGGAGTTGAACCTATATTTGTTGAAAAGCGTGTCTATAGTATAAAGAAACAATTTGATGAAGATGTTAGTCGTGGGGAAACATTGTTAGCTAAAGACTCTTTTAGAATTAATTATTTCAAACAGAGTAAACATAATACGGCATCTATTTCTTAAATAATACAAGAGTTCTATGCGCAAGTATTTCTTAAACATAAATCCCTAGCCATACTTTGTTTGATGGATACCATCCATAAACACCAGAGACTAAGTGTCAGCCTGTCAGGTATCCAACACAGGTACTTGAAAAGAATTTGGAGAGTCCATGTAACATGGGATTGCTAGTACATACAGCACCAACTTTTTTACCCTACAATGTTCCTCAATCTATACCTTTTTCAGTCCACCCTGTGCAATAAAATCTTCCTTCTCTCGAGTTATCCCATAAAGATGGACAACCTCAAAGAACTTTGTTATGTTCATAGATACCGCTTCAGGGACATGAAGAGAACAAAGAATCGCGTCAAGATATATCTTCCGCTTTAGTGTTTCTACGACTGAAGTTAATAATTACTCCTTATTTCGTTTATGACAAGTCCATATAAAAAATTGCAAACAGAAATGCCCTACCCTGCATAATCATCAATGACGTGCAATCAATGAAAAAAGAACTAGACTTAGAGAGCATACGATGAAAACCAAACATGATATGTCACATAACTAATCTTGTAGAATTGAGGGTAGGAACAGAAAAAACCTGATCCCATCACACTGGCAGTGCACCCACCGCTGGCAAACATCACAGCAAACCATTGGTGTTGATTCAGAATCTCTGTAAACCTACAACAACAAAGGCAAAAGCTAGTGAACATCTTCTGTGCAGACAGAGCGCACAAATTATATCAAAAGTCTACCGCACAGAGAGAGATATAGGCCCAGTTGATGCAAACACAAAATAATACCTTCAAACAAACAGGGCAGTAATTTCCCTTTACAAACAACCTTCCACAAGCATCGCAACAGGTATAACCTAGAAACCACCTACAATTTTACAGAGCAACAATCAATCAATCCACAACTAAAAATGAAGCATCCTGAGAATACACAGTAGAGTGGTCAGTATTCTTAGAAAACAGTCCCAAGTTCAAAAGCTTTCAAAACCTGAGCTCGGAAAGCATTAACATATGTGTCATAAAATGAAAGTAAAATGCAAACAACTTGTGCAGTCAGTAGCATGAACAGTTCTTTTTCTTCAAATAGAACATCTGATTTCTAAATAAATCATAAGGGCATGTCAATGTATAGTGAATAGTGATGAACTTCAAACACATTATAGTATTATATATATAGAGAGAGAGAGAGTCCCCTTCTAATAAGGGATCCCTCATTTTGTTAAAATGAGGACCTCCTATTTTCGGATTAAATATTAATGATCTGAACCGTTCAATGAGAGATCCTTTATTAGAAGCTCACTCTATATGTATATGTGTGTATATGTGTGTGTGTATACACACATATACATATAGAGTGAGCTTCTAATAAGGGATCCCTTATTTTGTTACGGTGTAGACCTCCTATTTTCTGACCAAATTTTGATGATCCGAACCGTTCAATGTATTTAAAACATGTTTTTAAGGGTACCCGCAAGAAATCAGCTCAAAATAATATCCAGAAGGGCTTGATCCATTCAATTTTTTATAAAACTGTTCCTGTCAGCATTTATCGAAAATTATTTAGATCAAGCCCTTCTCAATATTATTTTGAGCTGCGAGTACCCTTAAAAACATGTTTTAAACACACTGAACGGTTCGGATCATCAAAATTTGGTCAAAAAATAGGAGGTCCACACCGTAGAAAAATAAGGGATCCCTTATTAGAAGGGGACTGATATATATATATATATATATATATATATATATATCTGAGCACCATTTATTATATGGTTATTCGGTAAATTATACTTCTTAACTCCTTAAGATGCAAATGTAAATGCAGCCCTAGATTGAGATCAACAAAGCTCGTGCTAATAGAACAAGTTCATTGTAGTTCTTGGATACTAAAAGTCAAACGATGCTAAAGAACTTGTTTTTTACAATATGCAAAATTTCAAAACCATTATGGTTTGGAAAAAAAAATTAATTTACCTCCAGTATTTTTTTTATCGGCAACTTTCAACTACTTTTATGTGTCTCCGAAACATGAACTTGTGTACGGGTACATTCACTGGCATGTGTCCAAGTGCCCGATTCATCTATCCATGTACTTCTTTTACTTTATTAGTTACAACCTAAGAAGCAGTGACATGCCTGTGTCCAACACGTGTCGGACACCAATACTTCTTGGACACGTTTCTGACTTTTTTCCATGTCCATAATTTTAAAAAAAAAAAACTTAATTCAGACACAAGTCCGACACTTTTTTTAAAGTCCGAGACTTTTTTAAGTGTCCATGACTAAGAAATAAAACGTAATAGACACTAGTTAGACGCTTACTAACATGTAACCGAACCAAATTGAGCATGAAGTCGCGATCTATTGGTTCGCATACATGAATTCATTCTCCAATGAGCTCTGTCGAGCATTGTGTGCGTGATCATAATCGGGCTCGTGTCTTGAGGATATTTAAGGTGCTGGCTATCAACACCTACTGCACAACCCTCCCCTATATCCAGGCTTGGCACCAATTATGTGCCTGGATAACATGTGCCACAATTCGAAGCTTGCTACAACATTATCTTAAACAAGTTGGAAGATATTATTATTAAGACTAATCATATATGCACGTTAATAAAAATGCGTAGAGAAATTTAAGTGACACGTATGTTGTTATTACGTATACTTGCAGTTGCAACATTGTTTGTAGGCTAAGATATTCTTTATCTCGTTTCTTGATTGACATTGCATACGATTTGTACAGTGGGAGATAGTAAGATCTAGCAAGAACAAAGAGTAATTTTTTGTTAAACACTATTATAAGTATCATTCCTAGCCGTGTCCGTGCACTACTTTTAAGGACTTTTTGAGTCTCATGTCTGTTGAGATTTTTCATTCTGTATTGTACTTTGATCTACTATGTAAAATCAGACACAAACTTATTGTCATATCTATAGCAAACTATACAGTTCATCCCCAATTGTTGATCCTTTTTGGTAGTCATGCTCACATTCGAGTTCAATGACTTCAATTTTTTGACCCTTCAGTTCTAATTCAGATTTTCTGAACGGTGCAAAACAAGTCCAAAAATTATTCACAAATACACTTTTTTATCCAAATGTTGGTAGGGCTACCCAAAAAAGACCCCCAATTGGGAATGGATGGAGTAGATGAGAATATATAGTTCAATATATCCCCAATGTGTCAGTGTCCTACTTTTTAGAGAAATAATATATTCGTGTTGTGTCTGTGTCGTGTATTACACGTATCCATGCTTCTTCTAATACAACAGTTTTTCAGAATAAAATAGATCATTCTTTGCACAATACTACATGCATAGTTACATATTGAATCACTGAGTATGCCTGTCGGGTGGATGTCCAACCACTCATAACAGACACAGCCCTACACCTATCCAAGTGTCATGTATCCAACACAGATACTTCATACAATCAAAAGAGTCTCATGTAACATATCCTTTGAAGTGTTCGAAAGACCTTTTGGATGCTGAATCCTGACAAACACAGATTATGATTCTTCTTCTATAAAGTCTTGTTTAGAGGTACAACAAATTTTGGGTTTACTGCAAGATTCCCTTGATAACTGGAGAAGATACACGGGTTTAGGAGATCTATCAGTAGTATCTCCACTCCATAGCTTCAGCAGTTTAGGAACTTGTCTGTCCATGGGAAACCTTTTGCAGAGAGGGAACTCCTCTCCTTTTACAATGCCAAGCAGGATCAGGAATTCCAGGAATCCCTGTTTGTCGGTTGGAAATTCTTTTTTTTTAAATCAGTTTGGTAGATTCACCGGAAAAAACAACGCAAGATTTTGTAGATGTATCCCAGCATCATGAGCATTTCAAAGACTACGGGAGTCCTTCTAGAACTTCAACAAAAAGCACGGCACATCTATGAAGCAATTAACTGAGGGCCAAGCATTAAATTTCAGTTTCCTTGGGAAATAAAAAGACAATATCAAAACTTGCAAGGGGTGGCAGTCCAGTAAAAGTCAATACCAATGCTGATAGATATAACATGGAGAAGAAAGGAGGATCCATATCCAATAACGGTGCCGATAAGACAGACACCCATGTTGTGTAGCTCTTTGCATCCCAACTCCAACAATAAAACAAGCACCCAAAACTAAACATCAATTTACACTCAAAGGGGATATTGCTTGCAAAAGAGCTACCATTCAAGCATCAACATATCATGTGATCATTGACATCCAACGTTCTTAACAATAGCTAACAGTTGGTACCTTACGCTTAGACCATTTCCAGGGACATTAGATCCACAGCTGTGACACCTTGTATGTTTAGGGCACAAATAAGGCCCATTGCTCACATTCTGCAGAGTTCAGTATCACATAAGGAAAATTTTTTGAACAGCGACACAAAATACAGGTGCAAGGAATCAAAACCCAACCTTGTGAGGAGGTTGCTGACAGTAACAATGGTATGCACCATCACACCTTTTACAGAACATGAATCTGGTCTGATCTCCAGTCCTTCGGCAGACCTGGAGTAAATGAAGTACATTTCAGTAGTGAACAAGATACAGAAGTGATTGAAAACCAGCTTTGCTGTAGATGTGGGATATATTAATAGATAGATTGCAAAACAACCAAAAAGACAACAGCATGCAGCAGTACATTAAGGATACAGATCTGTTATCAGTTACATATCAAGCTAAACAGAGAAAGGATGGTCAAGTCAAACAAAGATGTCGACAATTAACAAAGTCTGCAGTTAAGGAGACTACAGCAATAAAGAAATCGCACATCCAGATGATCATAATGCTCTTAACAATATGTTTTACAAGAATAATTGTCACAAATAATATTACTGGATGCTTAGCACTTGAAAGTACACAAGTAGCCAGCCTTGTTTCCCGTTCCTAGTATTGTAGCGATCCATGTTCCACATGATAGAGAGGGAGGGCATCTTCGATCACACGCGCACGAGAAAGAGAGAGAGAGAGAGAGACCAGAATGATTGACTTAAGGCTTCAATTATCAACAGATTGGTACAGCTGATGTAGGATGCAAATTTATAACTTTTATTACACTTTTAATCCAAAAAATAATTGAAGTAATACACATTCACCCCAAAAAAAATTTAAAAATTGCATGCATAACCCCTCTGTGTCCCCATGTGTGTCCCACCTTAAAATAACCAATTTATTAAATGTGGCGTGTCCCACAGGTTTTTTTCCATATCCCCGGAGTCCAACACAGATATGAAACCTATTAGCTTTAAGGACCATCTTCACTCTTGGAGTTTACGAAGAACTGGTTATAGAACCAATAAAGTATGCGGCTACTTTATGAGCCATATGGATTATTCGAGGAGAAATGAACCAACAGTACAATGAAGGAATAGAGGAGACTATTTTTGAATTCAATAGTAGTCTTTTGTTGAGTTTGTATAACTAGGAGCTGAGGGCGTTGAACCCTTCAATTTACCAATTCCAGATACCGTAATCCCTTTTGAGTAAGTACAGAATTTGAATATTTTGTTTTCGATCCAGCTTCTTCTTCTCACATCCCCTTACTGCTTGACTTGTGATGAAAACAAGGAAAAAACCATCTCTATCCTACAAAAACTGCCATTCTTAGAAGTCTCTTTGTTCACACCTCGCCTCTTAGTGAAACAGCATCCCGCAGTCAATGTAGCGCATAAAACAGGCCACCGTCACCTCACTTTCAAATGTTTACTGATAATTCTATGAACTGCAGGGCATAACAGGCTGCTTCGTACAAAGACCTCACTTCAGCTGCCTTGCCTTCAAACAGATCAATTCAATTCCTCTTGCAGTTGTTTCTCCATATGGACAGTTGTTTTTAGATGGTTATGCAGGATTGAAGTGCAATAAGTGACAGAAAAAAGTTCTCTTTATTATTAATCTGTAGCAGGTATTGGCTGCATTGTGTGTACGGAAAACATACTGTTTCTATTACATTGTCCCCAACTACTGTCGAAACAGTCAAATACCAAAAGAGAGGTGTGACACGTAGCTAAGTTAGGAAGAGAAAATGGAAAATGTCCACCCACTTCTCAACTAATGGCTAATACTGATCCCCTGAGACTGGGAAAGAAGAAAAGGTTTACATACATGTGCCATTTTGATGACGCCAATTTAACGTATGTTTAGTGTTAGATATATGTTTATTATTATGGTGTGAGGGCAGCTTAGTCTTTTTTGTACCTACTCTCCATATATATATATGAATAATATGTGTAATAGGGTGATCACAAACCCTAAACACATTTTCCATCTTACATGGTATCAGAACACAAAACCCTAACACTATCACAATAGCAGCCTCCAGCTGATCGCGTCGTTGGCAGCGAGTCTGCTACAGTACTCGCGAGCTACAGTACTGCTCTGGTACTCGCGATCTACAGTGCTCGCGGTCTGTTCTTCTCGTGGCCTACAGTGATGATTATGTGATCTTCCCGATCTGTTCATAAAGACTGCCGATCTACAAGGGATCTTTACTTTATTTCTTGGATATTGAGATGGCAAGACCAAGGATGGGATTAATCTGTCAAAAAGAATGTATTGGATATTTTGGAAGAAACTAGATTATAAGGGTCGTGGCCTGTGCAGACACCTGTGGATCCAAATGTCAAATTTTGCATTGATCAAAGGGAGCTTCTTTCTTATTCAAACCAATATCATCACTTAGTTGACAACTTGAATTATCTCACCATTATTCATCATGATATCTCCTTTTCTATTAGTATAGTAAGTCAGTTTATGTCAATTCCTCGTGTTTCACATTGGGAAGCAACTGTTCGTATTGTTAAGCATCTTAAGGCTCATCCTTCACGCGGTTTTTTTATCGGTCTAGTGGTCATCTACGAGTAAAGCCTTTACTGATGCTGATTGGACAAGATCACCATCGAATACACAATCAACGACCGGCTATTGCACTCTAAACGGTGACAATCTTGTTACCTAAAAAAGCAAGAAACAAATAGTCGTTGCAAGGTTTAGTGCAGAAGCCTAGTATGTATAGAGTCACAGCTCACATTACATGCGAGATTGTATGGGTGCGGTCTTTACTCGAGGAGTTAGGATTTGGCGTGCAATTGCCCATATATGTACTGTGATAACCAGGCAGCAATTTATATTGCTTCGAATCCCATATTTCATGGGAGAATGAAACATATAGAGGTGAATTATCATATTGTTCAAGAAAATGTCGAAAATGGTGTGTTGGCCAAGCCTTTTGTGTCTACAGGGGCTTAGCTAACTGATATTTTTAACAAACCTTTATTCAACTATTATGTAACAAGCTGGGACTTGTGATATTTATTTCTAACTTAAGGGGGAGTGTTAGATATATGTTTATTATTACAGTGTGAGGTGCGAGGGTTGCTTAATCTTTTCGTACTCAGTCTCTCTATATTTATGAATAATATAGGGTAATCACAAACCTTAAAACACTTTTTCCATCTTACATTTAGTAATCTTTTACTCTCTTTGCTTTCAAATCATGTCTTCTATTCATGAATAAATATACATGTCCAGAGTAAAGCACTCGAGCCTATGGAAAGTTGAAAATATTATTGCGTTTTTGTTGGACTTTAAAATTGGAGACACAATAAAATGTGTACTATGCAAAGCTGGTAAAAACACTGACAAGGTTTCAACTAAAAACTAAATCATTACTGGGACAGTTAGTGAAAATGAGAACTGTACGAAAAAATACAGGTTAGATCATAGTTAAAAGGAATATAGCATTTGCAAAATAAAACTTCATCTTGTATGCTAAAAACGGGCAAGCAGAAATTAGTAATTACCTCACATATTCGGCATGACGGACAGGTCCACGAACTCCAATGAAATAAATCTGCAATCATCCACGTTAATATTGAAGTTTCAATATTAACAAAGTCCAAGTCCAAAAAAATTACCTCTCTTTTGGGCCCAAGCTTTCAGGCAGCTTCTATGATACTTCTTGCCGCAACTTTTGCATGAAAGCATCTTCCTTGCTCTCTCACTTCCTTCATTTTCACCAAAATAGCATAGCCGACACATTACTTTTGCGCTAGACTGACATTGATCTTCTGCAGGAAGATCTATAGAGTCATCCTGTACATAGGAAAGTAAACTTTGATATTGCCAAAGCAATAATGAGACCCTAGAGGATTGAGACACCATTGAAAAAGGACTAAGGTTTCAGGACAGGCACAGATACATCAAATGACTCCAGATTCCTGGTAGAGGAAGAGGTGCGCCAGGGTAACTGTGAGCATGTGAGCAGGCAAGTGCATATTAAAAACAAAAATCAAATACAGCAGTTCTTTTTGTGTCTTTTCTTTGGGGAAGCAAGAAATATTCTATCACCCGTACCATTAGCCTACAATAATAGAAAGCTTCGTGAACTCAATGGAAAGCTACCCAACTGTTTCAATTCTTAAAAACTCAATCTGGAGAGCCTCGACTCCCAATGTCAACCAATCTCCTACTTTGAAAGTTCATTACTGCTCTTCATAAAAACTTGAGCTTTTGTGTGAAACCAAAAGATTGACCAGTCGGATTGTGGTCATTGTCATCATCATATTCTTGTTCTTTTATAGGAATTACATGCATCTTAAGTCCACATTCCCATGTCAAAAAACTGAGTCTTCACCAAGATTCATCCAATTGTTTATCAGTTTTTCCATGTCCTGTGTCTGTCTCCCTGTTCGTGCAGTTGGTAGTAGGGGTTGCTGTCATTGGTGGGAGGAGATGGGATAGTTTCTTAGGTCCGAACACAACCAAAAGCGTTCTAGCAAACTTTATATCATTAGATATTCCACCTAAGTTCAAATCAGTTCCACAGGACACCTACAAAGCCCATTAGCTGTGTGGTCCTCAAGGTTTGCCAATAAAAATTAACATATTCAACACTGGAGTGATGAAGAAATTATAATGTGAGATTGATGGCTTGAGTAACAAAAACAACAAAACCAGGAATGACTAATTCAATGAAATTTAGGAATGGCAATTGGCAACAACTAAATAGAAAAAATGAATCCATTTAAGACAGTTCATAAGGTTGCCCCAGTGTAGCCCGTGGTGGTTACAGGTTTGAATCACAGAAATAGCCTCTTAGCTTGTGGGGGTAAGGTTGTGTACATCCCACCCTTCCCCACATCCTGCAGTAATCGAAGCCTCCTGCACTGGATAGCCCTTTAGCCTATTTAAGATGGTCTTCCAATTTTTACCAGCAAACATTATTGCACAGACAAGTGACTGCATATCAAAGTGGATTGTGCTAAAAGAATTACATATAAAACTACATGGGTTAAGGTGGTGAACAGGGACATAAGTGGATTCACCTAATGCCCCAACTTAGTATTCTATACGTTTTGAGCTGCATTGCTATTTGCCTAGAAATTGTAGAATGGTTTCTATCCTTCTAAGATGACAGATTTTTTCTCCTTTGAAGGGTTCTTGTTCATTCTGACCTGATGCTCTTTTTTTTGCCTAATGTAAAAAGATTTCCACAGAAAATAAAAGGGGTCTTCATGAAAACCGACATACACACTACAAATGCACTGGTATCATTCAAGTGTTTCCAATCCTTCCGATAAGCAAATTTATTGAACAGATAGGACCATACCACACCAAGAAAGAAACAGTACTCACATTTAGGTTACTCAAACTGGGAGATACTTTTTCATATCATATTGTGAATTCGTGATTCAATGCCACTGCACTATTAACTAAGGCCTAGTTTTTGTTGGCCTTTGGCTGTCCTAACAACTTTCTTCACCATCAATTACCCACCCGGGACTCATTGCCCAATCATGGAACATGTTCTCAAACAAATACAAGAGACCGGAATCCAACTAAATTGGAAGCAAAAATAATCCGTACGACCATTTTACAAGAAATTGAACTCCTTTTTAGATCCAATTCGGATGAAAGAAACATAGAGTAGACAAACATGAAGACACAGTCATTCACAAATGTCGGTGTTGCATGTTTGCAACCGACAAAAATTACCTTTATACAAGGTTTTAATTTTGTTTTCGAAATTTTCCCATCTCATATTTCAAGAATCATCTTCCATGGCTAATAAAATTTATTTTCCTCATTTAATCTATGTATGTATCTGTATGTTACAATTTCATTCAATGGACATTTTTACATAGAAACACGAGATGGAAGTGACAGGTGGACAAAAAAAGGAAAAGAGGCAGACAAAATAGAGGAGAAAGGAGAGCAAATTTCAGCCTCGCTTTGTATATTCCTGGCTTCGCCCCTGGTTGTAACTAAAAGCAAGAGGTATAATGTGCCTTTGTGAGCATGTGATCAAATCCTACGGTCAATAGAATGTTAAGGCCATGACCACTGAGCACACAAAAGCTCTTTTTGGTTGCAAATATGCAGTACCAACACATGTACAAAGACAGTGTGTGCGGGGAGTACAATTGCCTATGCAAGGGGAGTATCAGAGTCATAAGCCATTTTATAGCATGTTGATAACATTTCCCATCCCCCCATATGCAAAACTGTGAATTCTACATTCTCCAGACTCGACAACATAAACACCAAAATCAAGAATTTCCACAAGTAACACACTCCACTTTTTCAAAAATGCCAAAAATTCAAGAACACAAAGAAAAAACAACACAAGTCACAATAAATCGAGTAAAGTCAAAATCTCACCACCAAAGCACCGGACTCAAACCGCCGGGCATAATCCTCCGCCACCATCGATGTGACCGCTGCTCTCCTCTGCATTGCGGCCCGCTTAGTCTGCGCCGACAACAATTCATCTCCACCGACACCTAATCCAGCGCCGCCACCCTCTCCTGGCGTCGCCGCCGGCACCGGTGGTGGTGCAACCACCTTGGGAACGGTGACCTGGACAGTGCCTTTGTCTCGAACCCTAAGTAACCATGGATCCTTGAAGAAGTCCTCAACCCTAGCCACCTGTTCCAAGAACTCATCCTTGGCTTTGTCGGTCTGTAGCTTGCGAGGAAACCCTAGCGGGCAGAAGCAGATTCGCCGGCTGCACAGGAGAAAAACACTTTTAGAGAGAGTGGAAGTGGTGATGGATTTGGGATTTAGAGAGAGAGGGCTCCCGTAAATTTAGAGAGACGATACATACCATGTAATTGGGCAGGCGACGTGAAAGGCCATACGGACTTTGAATTTGATCGAGAGAGGGAGCAAGCGAATTACTCCTAAAATTTAAAAGGAATAGAAAAAAAATTGAAAAAAAAAGAAAACCAAAAATAGGAGTAAAATAGCACGAGAGATTGTCAAGCCAGTGCCGAATGGGGGAGAGGGGGAAGATACCGGTTTTGCTCTTGTTTTGGAGAATCTCAGGTCAATTGAAAAGACAACAAATAATTGCCCGTCAGTACCATAAATTGGGATTCCATCGTCTTTGGCACAATTATTTTTAAACACGTTTTATTTTTAAAAAAATTTATATTTATTATTTTGACATCAAATTTTTATAAATTATTAATCCGTCTCAATTACACAAATCTAAAAAGTATAAAATTATATCTAAAAATTAAAAAAATATCACTAAAAACGACGAATAAGTAAAATTAAAAATTTTTTTCTTTTTTAAAAAAAATTTTAAATTTGATTCATCATTTTTAATTTTTCTAAAATCTCTCGTCGAGACGAATCAATAATTCACAAAAAATTAGTGAAAAATAAAAAATTATAAAAAATTAATCAAATAATAAAGTCATATCAAACTCAGTTTTACAAAATCACTTCCCTCTCTTGTGGCTCTCTTCTCCCTCCTTTCACAGATTATTTTCGTGGTTTCACCCCATGTTAATGTCAGGTTAATGGTATTAAATTAAGAGTAAAATACAATTTCTAGTGGATGTAGTGTGTATCAATTTATCTGATAGTGAAAGCAGTTAGTGAAATATATTGTTTCGTTTTTACCTTTGTAATTCAAGGTGATTCAAAAATAATTAGTAATTGTAAGTAGATAACTTTTTCAGTCGATGAAAAGTTAATACCTCAATTATCCAGCAGGAATAATACTCTCTTTCTCTCTTTAAACATGTGATCTACAAGATAATAAATCGTCAAAAAATTATTTGCCATTGTGACGGGAATACATTCTGATGACTAAATTAGAAAGATTATCCCAAGAATCTCTGTAAATGATAGCTAAAACTATAAGTTAATGTGTACCTATTATGGGTCTACACCTTTATCTGTAGATTTTATGACTTAATCAGTCTCAATTCTCTTGTGTTTTTAATTCCTCACTAGAACGAAGTAAAAGTGTCTTCTATTGGTCACTCACAAGATAAATTTGGTCTGAACTCTTTAGGAAATTATCTTCCATCATTAGAGTTTCATTCAATCTCAAATTTCTCATTCTAAGTTGAATCGAACTCTCCACCATATCTGACTAGAACTTAACTGAAGATATCTAGGGTTATATTTCATCTATAACTCAAGATTGGTAACTGCTTTCCTCAGGTCGGCAACTCTTTGAATGACTTCTCAGGTCAGCAAACAAGTAAATTGTCTTTCTCAAGTCGGCTGCTATTCTTTCGAGCTCGACGACATGCACCTGCACGAGAATATCTTAATGCTGAACTGAATTAATCATTTAAGAAAAAACTCAATAGTTCTTATTTAAGTTTTATCATCCTTCAATTGCAATCCAACCCCCCTGCCCCTGCTACAAGACCCCATATAGGTAGATATTTCCTTTTCAAATACGTGTCTTTAAACTGTCACTTGAAATCCGGACCGTTACATTTAATGCAGTTGGCATCTGTTGCCGTTTTCAAGAAACAACGCGCGATTCTCACATGTGCCCTTACAAACTCATTAAATATCCTCCTCTTTCCAAAAAGAAAAACACTTTAACCTCAAGGGGTTACCCTGGTGGTCAAGGGTAGAGACTTAGAAGTATACTCCCTCCTGATTCTCAAGTTTGAAACCTCTCAAACGCTATCAATCTTTATGGGGTCAGTCCATATAGGATAAGTCATGACTTCAAATGGGACCCCCACAAGTAGACAGTGAGATTGATCCCTCGAGGACTAATCAGCAATAGGTTGAGGATAACTCCAAAGTGGACCGAATATCTTGGCTATCAAAAAAAAAAAGAAAACACTTTCCCAATTTACCTTTCCTTCTTGCTACACTCTCCCTTGCGCACTGTTCGTCTTCAACTATTCTTCCTTGCAGCCATTATTATTGTTCCTACAATTCTGGTTCTCTTCGATTTCTCATCGTTTCTCTATAAGTCTTTCTCAAACTCTAGTTCTTTTTATTCCATTTCCTTCCATATCTGACCTTGTTCTCCAAATGGGAGCTTTCAAACAACTACTATCTACTCAAGCAAAAATAGAAGAACTTCATTGACACCACAACATACTAGATGATGTTGCAGTAAAATTAAACAAACCAAATACCCTTTGCGAGGGTTCGTATGACGACACTATTCACATCCCCCTCATGGCCATTACTAAGAATGGAGTTCGATTCTCCCTCCATCCTTTACTTTGTAAAGTCCCGCGCCATTACAAGCTCAACTCCATGCAAATCTCCATAAACACTTACCGAATCATCATGTCCATAGTTGAACTCAACAGACTCGTAAGAAACAATCTTGGACTTTGGGACATATAATACAGTTATGACATGGTCAAGTCCAACACTGACCTGTACTACCTTAAAAATCAACCAAAGCGCTATGGGATAGCAACCCACCTTACTAACTCCATGTGGCAATGATAATAATTTCCTAATCATCACGGCCAACTGGGAGTTCAGCCCTGAAGAGCCCGAGATCCAAAGAAAAAGAATTTCAAGAAAATTTCAGAAAACTTTGTTAGTTTCTCACTTTATTCTTCCTTTACTGTAATTGATTTCGCCTTCTCTATTGCTATCTAATACCTTTGCTCTGTTGTGCAACCCATAACCATAACAAGGGTCGAGTTCTCACTACCACAAATCCTGAGCATTTGAGAAAGGTTCGAAAATACAAGGGTCAAGTTCTAGCGTGAAATATTAAGGGCAACAGTAGCACCATGAGCTATAAGGCTCAATATACAATCCTACCCATTATCCATCTTACGTAAAGGAACATCATAAACAAGCAGTTACATCAAGGCATCAATTTCATCTATCCAAGTTTTAACTGTGATGCTCTCGTTCACTATAATCCTAATCCTTACGTTCTCATTTACTATGTTTCCAATCATTAGTTCTCGTTCACTGTGTCCGAACACCAATGTGAGTACTAAACCTCTAACTTAACTGACTCTAGACTTAATGACAAACAGACACAACATGGCTCAAAACATAGCTCGGCTCAAAACATGAAGCCGCTCAAGACTCAGCTCAGCTTAAGACATTAGTTCAGTTCAAGACATAGTTTGGCTTAAATAATAGCAAGGCTCAAGACATGCTAACATATTCCAGTTCCATTAATCATCTGTAGTAAGTACGAATATTCTTGTGATCCAAGTCCATGTCTATTGCTATGTTAGCATGCATCACTCGAGGTGAACAAGGTATGTCCAAGTCTCAAGTAATTTTCGTCAAGCTCAAAATCAATGTATACACTTAGAACGTCACAATAAGCAAGTACATGAAGACTCGAGGTTCGAGATAACTAAAATGATAAAAAAAAAACATTTATTTTCAGTTTAGTTAACATACGTACGAGTTACTAAACATATTCTGAACTTTCTAAAATTTCACATGGTCGTAGTTTAAAATGTTATGGACATTTCTCATGAAGAGTTCGAGACTCAAAAATGTATCTAGGTGAAGAAAACATCGTCTGCAATGTCATAAATCTATAACCAATGCATTTTACGAATTATCATGTCACGAAGTTTTAAGGATTGGATCAAACTAATTCCAACGAGAAATAAAAGCAATTGTGTTAATCTAAGTTCGTATAAAATTTAGGATCAATCTGGCAATCAATCAAAATAGTCTAGGGGTGACCTTGAAGTTGGGCCCACATACAATATATACATATACATATGCATGTATACCTAATATCTATGAATATATATCTATATGTACACATACACACACATATATATGGGGCCAGATCCGGAGACATCTTAACCATCTCTCCCCTCTCCTGTCAACGTTCTCTCTCTCACCCCCCACACTTTTTCCTCGCCATCTCCGACAAACCCAACTCCAATGATGATGACCCTTCTCCAACAACCCCAACTCCGACGACCATAGCACGTGTAGAAGTTAGATTCATTTTTTTGATTTCCCCACCATTTGCCTTTCCTTTAATGAATTTCTAAAAAGTCCACGACCATATCTCTAAATTAATCATTGCAACTTGTACTTTGACCAGGATTTTTTTCATTCCATAGGAATTCAGATGTGAACAGCAAAGTGGGAAATCAAAAGCCAATGTATTTTAGGTTATTGGTGTTGAGTTTTTGGAAACAATAGTTGAGAAACCATCAAACTTCACCAATTATTACTACACAGCAATCAACTAGGCTCCTCAAAATGGACAAAAGGTTTGTGGAATATACACTGCAAGTAAAAGCATGAATATTGGGTTTGTCGAAGTTGGGTTTGCCGGAGAAAGGTTCTCGTTGTCGGAGTTGGGTTCGCCGGAGATGGTGAGACGAAAAGTGTGGTGAGGAGAGAGAGAAAATATCGATAGGGGAGGGGAGAGAGGGTTAATATGTAAAGAAGGAGAGGGAGAAGATAGGCTGTATCAGCTGTTGGTTTTAACCCTCCCCTTTCTCCCAAACCTAAGGCCTCTGTTGATTTCCCCCCTCTCCCCTTCCCCCAAACCCAAGGTTGTCGTCTATAATCCCCTTGCCTCCGTCTCCACCTAGGAGGAGGATGAGGAGATTGTGACGACCCAAAAATTTTAATAAATTTTTTTAATTTAAAACTATTAAAATGATCATTATTATAAAAAAATCTCCCAAGTTTAAAATTAAAACGGTATTTCAATTTTTGAATAATAGTAGTGGTAGAAAATTTAAATAACACTAACAATTTTAACCCTATACACGGGGACCTTTAATAGACTATCGATGGTCTAGTTACTGTTACACAGCTAAGGTTCCGCTATCTCGGAATCCTCTTCCTCCACTTGGTAGCCACTGCTTCTACTTCTGGTTCAAGCTCGGACTCGTCTTCTACATCTGGCTCAAGGCCAAGATACATCATACCATGAGTATTGAAACCTAGTAACATACCAACTACCTCTTATGAAATCCCATGAATACAAGTATGTAATGACAAATTAATTTCAACTTTTACAGTTATTATTTACGTGGTTCCAATTACCAGTTTCATCCTCACACCCATACTTAGATTCTCATACGCTGTGTTTCTAAGCACCACATTCCCATTCATGAGGCACGAATCTGCACAGGTCAAGATCTGACTCAGCTCACGATCTATCATGTAATGAATCTCCAATTTATTATATAATCAATCAACAATCAATAGGTCTCACAGACCTCTCACCTATGGTACTACCATCCTGCATCCTCAGCTCCCACCCTTTATGCCCATGTGTGTCGAGCTTTTAGTCAGCCTCAATCCCGTACATATCAGACGGTGGTAGTTGGCCTAAACCGTGTGAATGGTACCCTTCAAATTCTACCAAGTTAGGTCCATTAGACTAAACCATTAGCACATAGCACATTAAAATTCTCCCTTTTTGTATTAATCCTAAGTTGCAGGCAAGACGTTGGGTGACTACGTGTTTCATGCAAAATTCTCAAAAAATAGTAAATAAAGACACAAAAGATCATGTCATCAAGGATAATAAATCAACAATTTGCATATCCCCAAAACAATTAGGTACCAGTGTCATCCTTATTCAAAAAACCGCATAAAATCGCCTGATGATTCGATAAGGCTCTAGTTTGTGCCGTTGCGAAGCTAAGACCCAAACCAAACTATTTTATGTTTACCACTTTGTCAAAATTTCATGTTAACTATCCCAAGGTCTCAACATAATTCACACAGTTTTAGACTCTTGCTGCGAAAAGAGCCATAAAATCCTCTTCGGAACTCCGTTTGAGCCTCGAAAAGTTTCAGAGTGTACCTAAAATCAAGTCATACGTCTTCCCTAAGGCAAGGACTCCAATACAAATCTATTTTTATCCTCAAAAGTTGACTCAAAGTTGCTGAATTTTTTTGGACAGATTCTGTCCTGAAGTCGCTGGCTGCTAAGACGACCATATTCCCTTTCTTTTAGACCCATGAAATGTCAAAACAACCGTTAGACAAAATTCTATATTTCTAGGTCATTTAATGTAGATTTCAAACCCAAGATAGTCCTCGTTTTGCAGCCAGAAGTGACTGTCTGAATTGATTCGTTGACTCATTTTTACCATTAATCTAGCTAGTACACTACATGCAAACGTCATGGCTCTTCATAAAATGACAATATGGTACTTATCTTCTCTGTTTTTTTTCACGTGCAAGTGAATTCTCTGACTTGTCTCTCCACCCATAAGAATCTAATTCAATTGCACGGGAGAGAGAGAGAGAGAGAGAGAGAGAGAGAGAGAGAGAGAGAGAGAGAGAGAGAGAGAGAGAGAGAGAGAGAGATCTCGAAAAAGAGGTACACACACACACATATATATGCTATGAGAGATAGAGGGAGATGTAGATGGGAAAAGTGAGAATAACAGAATGAGGTAGTGGTTGCAACAATAGTTACCCACATAATGTAGATAATTATCACTATAGATGCATGCATGGTTAATGATTAATAAATAATATATATATATATATAATAATGTAATATTATATACACAAATATATTATGTGGTTATTCCACTATAACACTACTAAATGAAACTAAAAATAAATAAATTCTTAATAAAAATCTACTAAATGTATATTATATGTTCAAAATTCACGGTCCTTACAGAGATCATCAAGTCAGTCATTACCTGAACTACTCCCTCTTCTACCCTAGAGTCCAAGCTCAGGAATTGCTACAGAGTTGTCGTCGATTAGGCACGTGTTGTTGAAAGATGGGATAACCAGGGCTCCTGTTGTCAAGTTCAGCACTGCCATGAGGGCCGCCAATTTGAAGTTCTTCTTGGCGGACCCCTCTATTGGAGTTCTAGCCGATTTGGTAGGCTACAATGCATGAAGTGCGCGATTGAATAGCGTAGAACTCACTCATTCGGTTGGGAGGAAAGAGCGTATTTTAATCTCAGCCGTTGCTGTTAGTTTTAATGCCTGAGAGGGAAATTTTTTATGTGTCTCTGAATCTAGTCTGTATATATATGTATATTTATATATGTAAGGCACGTATATAAATGTATATACAACACGCCTACACAATCATAATTTATGTGCCTCAAACTATGAACAAAATTAATAAATCCTGAGAATGCGCAACATTATTTATTGTACAAATATTTACAAAATCCAAGTCTTTACAAATATTATGAACATTTTATTTTATACATTAGTGTATAGGTGAAAAATATTTGCATTAATTGATCAACAATCATAAATCATCTCGTATATTTATCTTCATTTAGCAGAATCTGTAAATTATTATAAATACATATATGTTTGCTGCCCATACACATCTAAAATTTATCCAAAGTGTTTTTATTTATTTCATAGTGTATGGTAAAATCAATTCAACATTTTAATTTAATTTTATGATTAAAGTATCACAATAATACATAAATGTTTTTTCATACAAAAATAAAAAATAAGCAAACATCAAAGAGAATTTGAATATACATCAGCAAAAAAAATATTTATGCTCATTCATAAATTTTAAAAGATAATTCTCAACCACAAAGTGTAGAAAAAATATAATGCGACAGATTCGAAGAAACGATCGAGAATCCAGAAAAACATGCATCTAGTTTTTTCATTAATAACGTAATCTATAAATACAGAATTGAAACTACAATACAATATAAGAATCAAAATACAAAAATTAAATACAGTGTTACCGAATCGAGTTTTGTATTTAACACAGTTTTCTTAAGACTAAATCACCGCTTCACCGTGGGTGTTGGAAGATAGCACCGGCGTCATCTCCCAAGGTAAAACGGCTCCATGAACTAGATCACACCTGACCTCGTTTGTCTGTCGAACTTCCTTGTACATGACTCTCTCTCACTTGAATAATGACCTCGAGATAGACGGAATTTCGTTAGCTCTCCTGCCTCAATACCAAAAACGAGATTGGCATATAACGGCCTTTGGGATCTACTAGCAATGAATAAAGTCAAAAATGAAATGGCCTTTGAATAGTACATGAATGACCTTTGGATGATACATGAATAATCTTAGGATGGTACACAAATAAATGAGTCCCTTGAAATTTACATGAATGAGACATTATGATGACTCCTGGGTGTGAAACGATCGAGACTTTTCTGTTGCCTCGAGACCCTCCGGTTTCCTATTCATTCAAACTCTTCGAATTTCCAACACTAAGTCCATTGAGAAGATTTAACTAACGATCACAACAAAACTTGTATTAGGAGAGGAAAAAAAAAGAATACACATATAAAGTTTTTAGTTGACAATACGATTAATATCAAGTCAACTAATGGATGAAGCCGAGTGAATTGAAAATATAAACTCAGAAGATGAGAAAGTCATATATATTACAAATTAGAACGTTGTAGAACTTTATTTTTTTAACTAATTAATTTCTATTAAATATTTACTTTTTAATATATAGTACATATGTATTTTTTTTTTAAATATTGCATATCTAAACTAATCTATATGACAATACACAACGGCGTGTAACTCTCCAAATATATTTTCACAACAAATATAATTATTTTGATCTTATAGCTGAGATCAAGATTATTAATACTGTACCGTACCGGCTGGTACATACCGTTTTAGCTTAAAAACGATACCAAGTTCCTCTAATACCGTACCGTTCTCAATATCGTCCGAGTACTGACCGTACCGGCTAATACCGACCATATCGACTGGTACTGGATTTTTTAAAAAATTTAATGTCTTTAATTTTTTTGCTCTTAGTAATTTTTTTGTTATTTTTTACATTCAACTCCCAATTATTGTTCACCCGAATGATCATCTTGAGTAAATTGTAATCTCACACGATCATGTCGAATGAACAACAGTCGCTTCGTTACAGTACTTATGGACCAACATGTTACATTCTAGCCAAGTATCCTACGAATAAACAAAATAACATTAATACCATATAATTTAACCATAAAAAGATTATTTTTTTGGTTCTCTTTAGTTGCGATAAATCCGATACAATACCCGATATATGATTAGTACCAGTATGTACCGTACTAATAGACAAAACGATACTCAAGCTGATACGGTATTCAGAACCTTGGCTGAAGTCCACTACAAAAAAAGTTACATAATACATACACCATAATAATAGCTCGAATAACTACATTAGAATCATAACATAAATGTAATATTATTGATAGTGCCACAGGCATGGGTAAGTTTCTTATAGGTGAGGAGGGCTTTCAAATATAATCTAAACCAGGGAGGTGTTAGTAAAATTTACCCAAAAGGAAAAAATTAGTAAGAACCTGAACCTATTTTCTTTAGAAAACAATGAAAGAAGTATAACCTGAAATATAAAAAATTGACTCTCTGTTTGTTCTATATACAAACCAATTTGAGGCCTATTATTCCAAATATGACAACAAATTTGGAGCCATAAAAGGCTTCCAGTCCCTCCTTCCCTCCCTCTCTCATTTGTTGTACCTGTGGTTTTTGATGAACTTTCCCTATTCTTTCTAAATTTAAAATTTCTACCCTACAGCAGCCGCCCCACAATGAAATCAAGGAAAATAAAACAGCAAAAACTGCAAGGAAATATCTACTCTTCAATTACAAATTCATCATGCATGCCAGGGGGAGACAATGGCGGCACAGCAACTTCATCTAACGCAGCAGCTGTGATTTCCAAAACACTCCTAGCAGTTGCACGAGACTCTTTGTTTATATCCACCTTCCTAGAGGGAAGTGATTGAGAGGCGGAAGCCCGAGATGAGTTTGACCCCTCGATGGAAGCTAAGAACTTGTCTCTTAAGAGAGTTGTGGAAGCCGATTCAATAACAGATTGGAAAACACCAGAGTCCTTCAAACCTTGCACGATGGCCTGAAACATGAAACAGGGAAAGGAATAAAAGGAGGAACCATTGGGAACAAGTCAATACTCAGAAAGTACATATTTGGGCACATCAAGAAAATAGGATCAATTTATTCAGCACTAAATTGAGCATAATTGTTTGGCAAAACCAGCAGTGGGACGAGTGAAGCATAATTGACGAACAGTAGCATCAATAACCATCCCACATGCAAATAAATTGTTGTTTACAAAATAGGTCCTGAATTTGCCTTTACTTCTGTCTGTCTCGAGAGTTCTTTTTTTTTCCCTTCTTTTTCTTAACTCAGCGGTAGGAATTTAATCTCCACTAATAGAAATTGTACTCGTAACCTCAACACATTTTTCCAAATTAGTTGCAATGTCCCATTAAAACAACGTCCTTCATTTGATTGTGAAAGAAAATGACTCCTTCATGACGATGTCAAATAAAAATGTCCAACATTCAAAATAGTCTCTTAGTTCATACGCAGACAGAGGAGAAATTAGTCATAAAAAGTTGTTTCTAAATACTTGGACATATGTTCTCCATTGACCATCACTTTTGAACAAGTCGAAATCATGCTTACCATCGGAGCATATATTCGAGTCAAAATGCCCTTCCTCAACAGCTTATTGTTTACTGTTTTGTCAGTCCAAACAACGTGCTCATGGTACCTAAAGGGAAGCAAAGGGAAAGATAAAACAATGTTTAGTGTAACAAAAATGAATATCAAAACTGTTATTGAGAACATTTTCAAGCCATTGTGAACAAAAGATAGTGGAGTCTACTTGAATAAAGCAAGACAAGAATAGTCCTTTCAGCAATTTACATCTTACCAGGCAAGCATTTCCTCCTCGGTTGCAGTTGAAGCAATTATGAAGGCCTGCACTTGACAAAAAGTATGTATTAAGCTGGAAGATCTACCAGAATGAAATCAGGATCCAAGCAAACTCAAAACCCACAACAGGGCTCAATTCCTTAGGTGTAGATTTTTATAATAAAACACAGCATGGACAATCTCACATTTCTTTTCCAAAAAATCAGAACTCGACGTTGAGACCCATAAACAGATACTTATATCACTATACAAATAAATAAAAATAAAAATAAAAATAATAGATACTTGGTTTTCCACATCACAGAGGCTCTATGAGTTGAAGTGCGTCATATGATACGGAAGTCTATGCTAATGGTATAGACTGAAAATTCCTCGAGATACTCAAATATTGGGCCCAAATAACACTGGATAGGCATAGACACATGCTTTTTTCTGATTAGAAAAAAAAAAAGGCATCGCCAACCTACCAATTCACAAGAATCACAGCAAAGAAAAGCATATATTTGCCTTGTAACTAATTCTTGAGTGTGAAAAAGAAAACTCAAAACATGTTGATTGCTGTTAATCGTGGTTAAAATGTCAGGCAGATATGACAGTGCTATTCTGAAGTATCTTATAGGCAGTAGGCTAAAGTTTGCAATTGTTTGTCACACTTTAAAAAGGTCAATGAATAGAACTTCAGAAAATTAGTTTCAAATTGTAATATGAAGTACCTATGAAGTTAAATTATTGTTATGAATTTCATCTTGATGTATAGAATCAGTGAACTTGAATCTTTATAATGGTTATAGTATTTTGACATACCCAGCCCCCTATTACATGAATAAAAGGACTAGTTATAGAACAAGGATCAGAGAATAAAAAATAAATAAAGACAAAAAAGAGACAAGAAACCAAACTCACAGATCTGTCAAATTCTAACATAAAGCATCTCTTGACATCCTCCTTCGTAGGCTTGCAGCCACATCGATCTCGTCTGGAAGTCAAGTCTGAAAACTTGGCGTATGTATAATGCAGAACAGCAGCCTCTTCAAGTTTGATCTCACTGATAAATATTATACGAATCTTTAATTAGAACCTTTCCAAAAAATGTAGTGTTCCACACCACCACCCCCTCCCCCCCCAAACCACAATAGCTTCAAAAACACAATCTCAATGCAACGACTAAGAAAGCAAATAAATAAACATGTTTCACACATGTAGATAAGAATGTACGCACCCATCTACACATAAAAAAAGTTAGTATGAAACAACATAATTAGCATACTTTGGGGATTTCATATAATTGTGCCATCTGTGAGCGCCATTAGGACGAAGATGATCCTGAATGCGAGCAGCTGATTTCCCATTTCCGTAAGTCAAAAAGTAGTTTGGATTACCACGCGTTGATTCTTTGTACATGCCAAAGTAGGTATCCTTTAACAGATGGTCATAATTCTTCTTGAACATTGATACCTATCAGCATACAGTAAAAGCAAATGTGTTAGATCCAAATCATATGCCCTTAAATTCAAGTGAATAAAAGGATCTACTTGTGATTCCTGGCAACACATAAAGTAACTCAAAGCACCCAAATTCAAGATACAAGTAAAGGAAAAAACTAAACCCTTTGTGCAGACAGCGAAAACTTCGGCCAATCAACTGTTGCCGTGTGTCTTGGAGGTCAAAGTCAAAGCTACACAAAAGGGCCAATTGCATGGTGCCCCGAGCCAAAGTGATGCAATTTTCAAGTGGTCAAGTTTGGCCAATCAAATTATGCCAATTGGAGACATGAAATTAAATTCTCTATAATTATCTTTCTTAAATAAATAAGGATAATTATCAAAATATAATTCTCTATTTTAATTAAATGAAGAGATAATAAGAGACATAAAGATGAAAGAGTGTTGAGTTAAACTTAACTCTCCATCTCATATCTCTATAAATAGAGGTGACAACAATCATATTTTTTCCATAGTGCAAAAGCCTTCATAGATTGAGAGTTCTGAAGATCGAAGTTGCGAAGCATTTCAGAATTCCTCTATGTCTACATTCCACACAACCATCACACTGAAGCCTTCATACATTGAGAGTTGTGAAGATCTAAGTGGTGAAGGCCCTTCAGAATTCCTCTATGTCTGCATAAGCTCCATGCATTATAGGAGCTCTGAAGATCGAAGATGCAAAGACCCTTTAGGATTGAGGTCTATAACATAACAAGTTTCCATACATCAGAGAGCCCTGAAGATAAAAGTTGCAAAGGCCCTTCCGAACTTTATCCAAGTCCACATAAAATAAGAAAGCTCCTCAGATTCAAAGCTTCAAGCCCTGAAGAACTTTCAAATCACACCACATCAAGCAAGAGGAAAAGCTCCATCAGAACCTCTAAAGCCCCGAAAGACTTTCTTACTCAAAGAGATGAGATTCCACGATGAAACTCCATCAACCACTATCAAGCCTGAAGGCCACAGATCCGGAGTCACATAATTCATTGTGAAGCAATCTACATTTACCATCTTTTTCTACCAAATTGAAAAAGATCTCAAAGACTGAGTTGAGAATAAGCTGCAAACCTTCAAGTCAAAAACCCAAATTTGTGATCTTCTCTACCAAATTGAAGATTTCAAAAGCTGATATCAGAACAAGCTACAAAGCACTCAAGTCAATAACCACAAATTTGTCATCTTTTTCTACCAAATTGAAGATCTCAAAGACCAATTTGAGAACAAGCACCAAACCCCTCAAGTCAATATCCACAATTTCACCATCTTTTTCAACCAAACTGGAAAGGATCAAGCAACTACATTCGAGAATAAGCTGCAAAGCCCATCAAGTTTGTCGTCATCTTCGCAAAGACTAAAGAAGATGTCGCCATTCGATTCGAGAATAAGTGTGAAGCCCTCGACTAAAATCTTGAAGAAAAGAATCAGAGGATTACTTTCTTTAATTGGAAATTCATCAAACATTGTACTCCTTCATTCATCAATAAAATTTTATTTTTGGCCCAAATATTTTGTTTTTATTTCTAGACTCGAACTTTGTGTGTGTACACTTGGACTTCGTTAATGCCTGAGTACTACCATCCTAGTGAAATCATAGCCCCAATATATTTCCCCATTTCTGAAGATTAATTTCTACTATAAGATCCAGAAAGACATTATAAGCTTGTGGTTTGTGCTTCTTAAGAAACTGAAATGATGTCTATAATCCAGTTTCTGGATCACATCTATAATTTTGATTTTGATTTTCGTTTTTTCTATTTGCTTTTAAGATTGCTATAATCATGTTTCTTTGGCCATGTGCTACACAATACTCCATTATGGCGTCCTTTGACTCATTATGTGGTCTTTATGATGAAGTGTTCGAAGAATCATCATCAAATTTCCCTCCTGTCAGACCCAATAAACCTTTGCTGTCATAGATCCAAACCAATTCACCCAAGAGTTCTCATTAGCCGATTTACCCATGAATATCGATTTTAGTATCCTATGAGAAAATAAGGATACCCCTGTTGTACACACAATACTCCAATGCAATCAAGCATTCCTCAAAAAATGGGACCAGCCAGTTTTCTACTCGATCAAGCTAACGGAGAAACGTCTGCGCTGTATATTTGACCCGTAATCCTTGGAAGGAATAGACAGCTGATATAAAGCATTATATGCTGACTTGATTACAATATCCCTACGTTTTCATGACTGGGCTATAAAACGTGTCTAAGCAGATACACGCATACCGTGTCCATGTCCACCACGTGCAGATACCAACACCATTGAATATGCGCCACCACATATTCGACATAACTCCAAACACACCTTATCACTTATGTGAACTTGTTTACAATATTCATTTCCTTGACATTCACACCTCAAAATCTTTTCTCGATTAATAAGAAATGGGGAAAAAAAGGAGGTAGTCTTTGAGTTTAATCTACATGCAACCTTTCTTATGGCTTATGTAATTGTAATCTGTAGCAGTGGTATCTAAATGCACAAAAAAAAAAAAGAGATATTGAATCCAAGCCAAGGTTATGTTTGTGTCTGTTACAACTTACAAGCCAAAAAATTATATTTCAGAGCCAAATGTGCTAAGAACAACTGAGGCTGCGGGATGTGTGTCTACTACTACGACAAGTATGTCTAAAACTTGGACACTGATGGGACATTTTTGGAGTCTGATTTTGTTCTTGAAGAAACAAAAAAGGAGGGCAACGATTAATTTTTTTCCAAAAGGGTATGGAGATATACACACTAATCTCTCCTTTAGACTCAAAAATTTTAAACTCTCCCTCCTGGCTACGTGTCCTTTGGACCCTTGGCCCGCTTAGAAGTGGATTCAGGCACCTAGGTTCTTCAGATGGATAGGGACTAAAGTGCCTTGAGTCAGCGCAGGTGACGTCTAGTTCCCAAGAATGGGATATCCAGGATGGGATGACAGAGAATTTGTTTACACCAGTAAAATTGTTTTGGAAATCCTCAATATTGGAGTAAAACACCAAGGCTTCCTATTTGCACTTCTTTTCAAACACAAATGTCAAAACTGAATTGCTTGTAACCAGAAATACAATGTAACCAAAAAACACATGTTATTTCAAGATTCATAGACATACGTACATGTTTATTCGTCTTTTTTTTTTGGAAATCATAATTATCTGTCTTTAATGTCCTTGTATCCTTATCACGACATAATGACAATTGCCACATCAACCTCTGCAGATCATTCTGTACCCATATTCTGCATGCATAGACATCCTCTTAGATCATACCAATGGCAGACACAAAGACGTCCGGTCTATTAGTGTACAAATACATGATATTAGACACACAATTTGTATTATGTCATATTATTGATAGGCAATTCCTTTAGTGTGTGGAAGTAAGATTACCTCTGTGAAAGGTTCCTTGATGTCGTCTCGTTCCACGCTGCTTTCCTACACCATTTATGTTTAACAGTTTCAATCTTAAATCTTAAAAACGCAACTAAGCTTATTGTCCAATAGATAGACGGGAAAAAAAAGACTGCCAATACCAAAACAATTTAATAACCCTTTAAACATAACAAAAGAACAAAGACTACACAATAAACCATTCCAACAAACAAATTACGGATTCACCCACATAGTTGGGAAACACAACCATATCCACATTCTCCGGCACATCAAGCAGCAATTGCCTTAAAGAATACTCCCGACCACCTGCTGGGTGCACTAACTCATCAGTGTCGAGATGAATTATCCAGTCCACACCAGAATCCTAAATTGACAGTTGACACAAAAGAGGGACCATTAATGAAACGAACAACTACACTTACGAACAACAACTAGAAATAATGATGACAGAAAAAATCGACATGGGTACAGAAGCATTCATACCCTTGCCATAACAATTGCCATCTCCATATTCAGAGATTGTTTCACAAAAAGCTCATAGTTGCACGGTTTGTAAAAGAAACTAGACAACCATGTCTCATTCCAGATCCGGCTGAAAGCAATACAAAATATATATGAGCAATCCGCTGAAATACCAATTGTGAAAATAAAAAGACCTAGGAATTGACACAGTCCACACTAAACATCTTCCAAACTTTCTAGGATAGTAATTGATAGAACAAGGAAAGACAGTCACCAAAATTAACAAACCCCTAAGCACGAAGTATTTACACATATAAGCCATGATACTACAAGTTTTTTGTCCTAAATTGAATATTACTGTTATCGTTTTCTGTATAACTTAGGAGGAATTTATTTGATTGTGCAGATAGACATGATAGACGAGTTATTTTAGCACCCATGTGTTACCAAAGCAAGAACAATCTGGGCATATTAAATCAAATTATTTGGTGGATTCAAATCTCATGCGGAAAATCCTGTAATTTTGCAAGGCAATAAGTCCACCTTCAGTGGGTTTATTATTAGGAGACTTTGGTCAACCTACAGGTTTACATGAAATACAAGTTGGGGTAGAATTCTAATTTCTTGGTGGATGATTGGATTAGACTTAATTAGAATTGTTAGCCAGATCAGTTGGAAAAAAAGAGTTTGAGTAGACGAAAAGAATTCTTCCCTTCCAAGTAAAGGGACTCAACAGCTTATAAAAGCGAAGCCGCGCATCATTCAGCAGGACAACCATGAATCAGAGGAGAAGACCAAGGGAGAGATGCACATCGCAGAAAGGGGGAAAAAAGGGGCTGCTGCTCGCACCCCTCATTCAGAGAAAAGAAACAGAGACTACCGTGGCTGGAAAAAAATAATCAAGGCTTAGGAAAATTCTTCCATACTTCGTAAGACCTTGATTTCCTTTCAATAGAGTTTTAATATTATATCGATTCATATTTTGACTCCATGAGTAACTAAACATTTATAATAGGGTTGAGGATAAAACTCTACAAATCTTATTATTGACTTCATGCAAATGATTTTTCCTAAGTGCATTCACCATATATTGTTCTTGGCTCAATTAATTAACTTGAATACAATTCGTATGTTAATTCAATCAAAATAGGTTTTTTTTCCTGATTTGACAATGTCCAATTAATTAAATTGCTTGGTTTATTAAAGTCGATATTTAAGTAATGAGTATTCACTGTGATCTGTTCGTACCGATACAGTTGATAATTAGAGCTTAAACATAGAAACAAAGGAAAAACCAACTTTAATAAAAGATAGTGCTTAAATAAATACTTTGACGGAACAAACTTGAGTAAAAAATAATAAGTGCTTTAAGAAATACTATCCATGGTAGTTAAGATTGACATCTAAATCACTACACAGAAATCACAAGACAAAATATTGCACGATATTAGTTAAACAAATTTTTTTGTAAGGATGGATTCCAAACCTTAATTATTTTCTCAACCCTTGATCCAACTTATTTCTATGATCTTTTGATTGTCAAATTGTTAATTATATTTCTTATCATTCTTGTTTAATTGTTAACTTAACTAAAGAAACACAATATTTGTTAACTAGGTTGAGGTTCAAACAATTAGGTTTACTTACTTTTCCTATCACAATAACAAGTCCTGGTGACTTCGTTCTTGTACAACTATATTTCAGTATGATTTGAGGGCTTGTGAGCACATTAAAAATTCATAGCAAATTTTTGCCACTGTTGCTGGAGACTTATTTTTGTTCGGAAAATCTAAACAATTTAAATTGAGTTGTCCCTTCGACTAGTTATAGTTAGGATCTTACAGAAAAACAAGAAAAAATAACTTGCATTATTTATTTTTTATTATTATTTTTTTGATTATTGTGCCTAGTATTGTTAGAATAATAATTTTTCTTTTCTTGTAATTTAGTATTCTTCCTATAGAATAAAACAAGGAGTTAGTTTATTTATTATTTTTAGTAGGAAATCTTTCTATTTGGTTATTTCATTTATATTTACAATAAAATAGTCATAATTTATTATTTTAGTTTCTAAAAAAGATTTAAATTACAAAAAAAAAAATCAATGAAATAATACATAAAAAATTAATTGTGTAAGTAGAATATGAGCATTTGGGTACGTGATCAAACAAATCGTTTCATCCGCGTTGAATCTCCTTTAAAAAAATTACAAAATCAACACTGACTTTTTATTAAAAATGGGAGACTAATGTTAGAACTCTTAAATATTTGTTTCACCTATTGCCACTGACATACCATCTTGTATAGTGTTACCTACAATCAATGCAACACAGTTTGGGTTGAAATCACAAATATTTCAACTTTTGGGTCAAGAATTTGTTTTCAACTTTATTTTTGTGATCTTTTGATTGTCAACTTTTTAATTATATTTTGTTTTATCATTCTTGTTTAATTGTTTTATCATTCTTGTTTAGAACGATGCTTGTGAGTCAATCATTTTTATTGTCCTTGTAGATGATACTGCTAGCGGTGTTAATACTAAATTAGAAATCTGGCGGGATGCACTAGAGTCTAAGGGCTTTCGGATAAGTAGGAGTAAAACTGAGTATATGGTTTACAAGTTTAGTGATACCCGAAGTGTGTACGAAGAAAAAGTGATGATTCAAGATCAGGAGATACCAAAGAGTGACCGTTTTAAGTATTTAGGCTCTATTATTAGTCAAGATGGAGGATTACGGATGATGTGACCCATAGGATCCAAGTGGGGTGGCTCAAGTGGAGAAGTGCTACTGGTGTACTGTGCGACAAGAGGGTACCCACAAAGTTGAAGGGAAAATTCTATAGAACTGCTATAAGACCAGCGATGCTTTACGGGACAGAATGCTGGCCTATGAAGAAACAACAGGTGACCAAGATGAGTGTAGCGGAAATGAGAATGTTGAGGTGGATGTGTGGTAAGACTAGACGAGATAGGATTAGAAATGAAACAGTCCGCGAGATGGTAGGCGTAGCACCTATAGATGAGAAGTTGAGGGAAAATAGGCTTAGGTGGTTTGGACATGTCTATCGTAGACCTACGGAGGCAATAGTTAAGAGAGCGGATAGGATAGCTTTGCATAGCAATGCTCCGGGGAGGGGAAGACCCAAATTGACATTAGATGCGGTAGTGCGCAAGGATTTAAATCTACTAGGGCTAAGTGAGGAAACAGCACTTGACAGAACTCTTTGGAGGAAAAGGATTCATGTAGCCGACCCCAATTGATTTGGGACACAAGGCTCAGTTTGGTTTCGTTTGGTTTGATTCTTGTTTAATTGTTAACTAAAAAACAACTTTAGTTAACTAGGTTAGGGTTCAATCGATTACATTTATTGAGTTTTCCTACTAATACTACATGTTCTTGTGGGTTTGACCTCGTTCTTGCATAACTATACTTCAGTACGATTCGTGTGTTTGCGAGTATATTAAAATTTCACAAAAATAATGAAACACGAATATGATTCTCAGTTGTTGTCTCTCTGCTGTATATTCAGGTTAAACTTGAACTAAGTTATCTGAATAAAAGAATTCAGAAAATGTTCAGTTCAGCCTCGAAATCCCTACATGTGATCCAACCCTCAAAATGGCAAAGTGACTAACCTCTTAGCCTGCTGCTCTTCTAGCTCTCTAGTTCTGTATACCACTTTTACTCCCTGACAGAGAATGACAAAACTGGTGATCACCAAATTCAAACAACCACCACAATACATTTCATGGTGGAAATCAGCACATGGTAAATCCCAACCCAAAATTAGAAGATGGAAAGATAGGCAAACAAGAACAAAGTATAAAGCTCACAGGAATAGATTCCAGGACTTTAGATACACTGGGAGATGCAGCCTTCCCTTCCACAAAGAGAAAAAATGAAGTGACGCCAATAACTTTATGATAGAACATCCATGGTAGAATCTGTTCTAAGCCTGCTGATGTACTTGTCGTAATACATATCTGTGCATTGAGCAACACAAAAGCCTAGTTATAGAAGATTAATAGAAGTGAATTCAATTTTTACAAGAATAAGGATTGCAGTGCTCGCATTCTAGAATAACAGCTACGACCCAAGATGATACAGATTATCAATTTCATTTTAATGCAGCAACCAAAGCTAAAACACTGTATCTTCCTAGAGCTAAGATTCCCTCAACATTGGTGTAACATTGTACATCATGCAATTCATGCTAATGAAGAAAGAGAGGACAGAATTGAAGAAGAACCTTTTTTTTTGTTAAATGAACTGATTAGGAGGCAAAGAGATCATAGAGACTTGAATTAGTAATTAGCTACCGTTATGTACGGCTGCATATCATGCTTTAAGATATGCTGGGTGTTGGATCTATGTGAAACTAGATCTTGACTTTGCATACACTGTATTCCTTGTAACAGGTTGTATTGACTCTTCTAAATGTATAAAGTAGCCCTGCGGACACTCAATACACAGATAAGGTTACGGGATCCATGTCCCGCATGTTTAGTTAGATATTCACCTAGCAGGCATTTTTCATAATCCGAATTTACAATTAACTACTCATAAAGCTGCCATGTTCTGAACAAAATGCCATGAGGAACATCATCAACATCATTTGCCCAACATAATAAAAGAAAATTGTGAGCAATATGGGCATTCCGAGTGTTCTTGAGATTGGAAAACTATATGTACCTGACACTTACATACCAACAACCGACACTTGTCCCTAAGTCCATGAGACATAAGTTCACGAAAATCAAATTCCAAACTTTAGCATGTCATAATGGATACAAAAATTAGATAAGGGATACATTATCTACTTGGACATAATCATGACATGTCATCTCACAAACAAAGATTTCACATTAATTCTACATATTGGCAAGATTTTTCCCTAAATATTAGTTTGCATGAAAATAAATAAGGACAAACTTAGAAGTTTCAGAAGAACGCAAGCAAATCCATATCTCCTACCCATACTCGTGTCACCCCGTCTCACTTCGACACGAGTACTTCAGCAAAACAAAAGAGTGTTGTTGTAGTGCATCAATAGCCTTTGTCCTTGATACGAAAGTTGCAAGAAGGAAACTGCATAACCTAGACACCCAAATAACATTATTTCATCCAACATAGTACGTAGGCCACATCAGATCACCTATCGTCCAATATTGTGAACGGCACACAATAAATCACGCCCCTTCTTTCCACCTTTCATCTATACCCTGTCCCACTCCAGAAACATTTTTGTTGTATCCTTGGGCAATGAATGTGTTTCCAAACACAACACCAACACTACTAGGAGTAGGAATACATACTCTCACATCATGAGCTCGTAATCAAAATCACGACTCAACTACTTGGCAAGCATTTACAATTGTCACAACCAAAAAATGATAATATTTTACGGTATGGAACAGCCTCCACAATAGTGACGAATTAGATTATACAGTGAGGAAACTGCTCAGCTATGTCCCATTGGCTATGTGGGACGCGGCTTTATGGAACTCCCCCACGAGTCCTTGTTGGAGTTGAAAGAGGGTTGATCCAAATATGCTCCACCTAATGCTCCAGACGGATGCAAACAAGAAACAACCAGTCAGAGACACCTCAACAATGGAATCCCCTCCGATGATTTAGTATCTATACGAAGGAAAGCTCGTAGAACAGGCATTCCTCCGAGCACAAACTAATATCAAAAACTAATATGTAAAGTACTGCTTATGATGGATTTGTATATGAGAGTGGCCAAGAAAGTTCTTACTGATTAATCTAGCGTAAGTCCTCCAAGTGATCGATCATTTGCCCAACTTCACCCTTATTTATAGGGATCAGTTGAGTGTCATGGTGAATGCACTCAAGTGCATTTTCTACATTGGTCATTCCTGATCGTGGGCTGATTTGAAGAATCATATGTCTGGTCGGCATGTTTATTTTGATCGGCTAAGCCGCCCACAATATTTCGTAGTCCAACATGATGTCGCTTGGGTAACGCCCATCATCAGAGGGTAAGTCAGCAAGGATGGTCGGCTCTATGGTGAGAAGGTGACAAAACATGCCGAGCTGATTAATCCATGTTCATTCCTCAGGTCGGATCATCAACAAAGCTCGGATTCTATTCGATCACTTAGGAGATTTATTCACCTCCCACAATCGCCCCTTGGCTTGTTGTTGCTTGGCTTACTTGTCGTTGGGATCTGAGCCTCAGTAAGCTAATCTGCCAAGGAGGTGGGTCGGCACTCCCTCTTTCTTACGTCATCAGAGTGCATGTGACTGCACCCACATTGCATGCAACATGCCCCTTGGCGTCCTTTTTGGCGCTTTTCTCAAAAATCGTCTTTTCAAATCTCACCCAAACTCCTTTGTAAAAGAAGGGTTAGGCCAAGGTTCTATACTTTTACTGGCTTCCTAGCACTCGAGGAGTTCTGTGCTTTGCTTCCTTTGTCGTTTTCTGGCTTTACGTAAGTTCTGGTTCCTTTTCAATTTCGTCCATGGCTATCGCATTTAGAAGGATGTTCACAGAGAGTTACCGGAGAGATTTAGGGAAGCCTATTCGATTCTTGAAAAAAGTAATAGTGCATCTTCTAGGGAAAGATGAACTATCGGATGTCAGTAAAAACTCCTCCTACTTCCCCCTCATGGCCATTGTTGAGGGTTACGTTAGGTGTTCCCTCAACAACCTCCTTCGCGAATCTCTTCGTTTCTAGGGGATCGCCTCTTTTCAGGACATTGGTAACTTCTACCGCGTCACGTCTGCGGTGGCGCTTAATGCCATCCTGGGAACCAACATGCGGTTGGTCGCTATCCGTCATTGCTACTCCCTCAAACATGCCCCTCACAAGGTCAGTGAACAAAGGTTGCATTGAGACCCCATAAATACTATTAGCAAGCATGAAATGGTGGGCTCAATTTTTGTTTCAGGCCCTGTTGTCATCGGCCAAGAGCTTAGACACCATTCTAATTGAAGTGTCAACTGAATGGCAGTTCCCGATCGGCTTGAGGAAGCCAAGCGCGTTCTTCACGTTGAAGGGGACTCCAGATAAGATTCCCTTTATTTTGTTGTTTGTTTCTGCATTGCTCGGTCACTTTGCACTAAACTGTTTTCTTATTTCCTTTCCCGATCGGGCTGTCGCACAAACTCTAATCAGCACCAATCTCGTTGTTCTTGCCAATGTCACTAGAGCTTTAGCCTATACTGGTCCACTCCATCAAGGTGACTATGGCAGAACATTGTATGTTCTTCTGAACTACCTCCCTCTATTTGGACCTTTACTGCCGCCGAAGGTTTCCAGACCGACCGTGCAAAGGACCTTTTGGAGACCGAGTTGCATTCAATTGGATCTTAAGACACACGCAAAGCCCATCTCTTCGTAAGATTCTTCAGTGAATTCCTCCAACAACTCTTCAAGCACGTCCCTACAAGACATGGGAAGCTTCAAGCCAGTATGAACAGCAGTCCCAGGATCCGTGCTTCTTTGGAGAGGACTCTAAAACGTGCGGAGAATGCCGAGGCTGAGGCCAAGAAGTGAGTGAAGTTGACCGTGGAAAGGGTCAGAGGAAATGGTTAAGGAGGTCAAGGAATGTCAGTGTGCCAATCACCGGATCAGATTAGGCTCGGGGATCTGGGGTTGGTGACTTATGAGAAAAGCCTGGATGTCGTTCATAAACTTCTCCCATCTGAGGGGTCCCCTGACACGTCAAAGATGGAACCGAACTGGGGCTAGACATCTAGGGCAATTGATATCTTTATGTCTAGGTGGCAGTGCAAGGTATAGAAGTGGATGCCGAGAAGCCGAGGTGGCGAGTCAACAAAAAATTGAGGAGGTGGCCAAGAAGTACAAGGAAGGCTTTGATGAAGTTGAAGAGGGGTATGCTTGCGTGGCCACATTTTGAAAACAGGGGATACCAACACAATTGACAGGATGGCTGTGCCAAGGCAGGCCAACCTATTTTCCCTGATTACTACAAAAAGTTGAAGCATCCCCAGACTGATTCTTACTATGTACCATCAGACAATGATGAGGCGGAGGGAGAGACTAAGTACAGGTATTGTTTGTCTATTTAATAATTATTTGTATAGCTGGTCTTTTTCCTCTCTTTTTTATTTTATTTTTGTGGAAGCCTTGCTATCTCTTATGGTAAAGCTTGTAATTATGTACATACCTCTAGGACTAAAATTGATGCCCATCTGTCTTTGCACCATTGCCGATGCATTTAGTATATCGTGATTTTGCCATGTCATTTAAAAAGAGTGCTTGTCCCCAGGGCACATAATGCCAAGGCCCCTACTCGGCGCACAGTGGTTGGGCAATCTATGCTGATTACTGGTACTTCGTTTGAATTGAGTGCTTGCCCCTGGACAAATGATGTCGAGGCCCCTGCTTGTCGCAGGGTGGCTAGGCATTGTATGCCAATGACTTGTACTTCATTTGAAACAAATACTTGCTCCCTAGGCACATGGTGCCAAGGCCTCTACTCGTCGCATGACAGTTGGGCACTATGTGCCAACGTCTTGGACTTCGTTTGAACGAATACTTGCTTCCTGGGCACATGATGATGAGACCTCTTCTTGTCGCAGGGTGGTTGGGCACTTTGTGCTGACGTCTTGGACTTCGTTTGACACAAATACTTGCTCCCAGGGCGTATGGTGCCAAGATCTCTGTTCGTCGTAGACTCGAGATGCTAACTCCCATCACTTGTCACAGAGCCAAAGACGTTTAACTCTGTATCACATAGTGCCGGACCATGTAGCAAGTGTGCAGGGCGCTGACGTCCTGTCACTTGTCATAGGGCCGAAGAAGTTTAGCCCCATATCACATAGCTTCGGAGTGTGTAGGGCACTGGTGTTCTGTCACTTGTCACATGGCCAAAGACGTTTAGCCTCGAAGAACGTAGTTCAGAGGCACGCTGGGCGCTAGCATCCAATCACTTATTACAGGTCCGAAGCCGTTTAGTCCCGTAACACGTAGTGCAGACAAGTGCCGGATGATTTGCTTGAATGTGTTGGTGCTAAGTTGTTGAGACCCGTTGTATCTACAAAAAATGCTTCTTTCATTCATTGAGAACCTACAACAGCCTTAGAAACAATTTTTTCATCAAGTGAGTGGCATTCCAAGGGTGTAGGAGTTCTGGCCTATCTTTCCCTTTGAGGAAGTATGCTCTAACACCTACCGTTGAGGTGATCTCCTATGGTCCATGCCATTTGGAACTCAATTTCCCTTTCGCGGTCTTCTTCTTGGCAGGGAGGATTTTCTTAAAAACCAGCTCTCCTAGGTTGAATTTTTATGACTTGACCCTCTTATTATAGGACTTGGCCAATTGTTGTTAGGAAAAAATTAGTTGGGCAGTCAAATCAGTGTTGCCACCCTTTTTCCTTCTGCCAAATCCAAGTCTTTCATTAGCTCTGTGCCATTCCTATCCGCACTAAAGTTGGCGGTCTTCAATGTTGGAAGCCTAACCTCGACTAGTATGATCGCCTCTACCCTGTAAGTAAGGGAAAAGGTGATTTCATTGGTAGCTCGACGCGGAGTTGTTCGATAGGCCCATAGCAACTTGAAAATTCTTCAACCCACCTGCCCTCTGCTTTCTCGAGCCGCTTCTCTCATTCGGTGAGTAGGGTTCTGTTTGATGCTTTCTCCTGCCCATTTCTCTAAGGATAGGGCAACATCGATTACTACCCCTTGATATTATATTTTTCACACAAGTCTTTATAAACCCCGCAGCAGAGCTGAGTTCCATTGTCCGCTAGCTAGTAGAGCTCGGGGGATCCCGTATCTGAGAATGATGTATTCCTAGACGAAGCGTCGAATGTCAATGTCCCTAATATGAGCTAATGGTTTGTTCTATATCCATTTGGTGAAGTAGCCTATTCGCACCACAAGATATTTCAAGCTTCCTGGGGCAGTGGGGAGTGGTCCAACAATGTCTAGGCCCCACTGAGAGAACGGCCATGGGTTGGTAACTGAGCTAAAGTTGTCAATTGCCAAGTGGGTAAGCAACCCGAATTGTAAGCACTTCATGCATTTGATTGTGTAGTTGGCAACGTCTTCCTTCCATCAATATCTGTGAGTTAAAGCTCGGTGTGCCACTGATCATCTGTCGGTGTGTGCTCTGCATTCCCCTTCATGGACCGCTGCAAAGAACATTTGTACCTCTTCTGGTTGGACACGGTGTAAGTATGGCTCTAAAAAAGATCTCCCATAGAGTTGCACGTCGGGGCTCAGGCAGAACCTTGCCGCCTGTTACCTTAGTTTGTGGGTGGCCTTGCCATTTTCTGGTAACATTTCCTCCTTTAGGTAACTGATGATGGGGTCCGCCTAGCATGGCCTGCTGTTAGCCATGGTAGGCAGGTATGTCAGTCCTCCATTGCTCGCCTTGGCTGGAAGGACATTTGGATAGTCCCCCTGAATTCCATTCTGACCGCCGACGCAAGAGATATTGGGGCATCCGCGTGGTGACTCTGTTGTCACACAACTTGCTTGATCTTTGACTTTTCCAAGTTTGCTCATTAGATGACCGGCCAGTGGGGCGTAAGTCACCATTCGATTGTCCCTTGCTTCTTATTTTCTTTCTATCAGCCTAACTACCAGCTGGCTGTCGATTCAATCATGCCTTCAAGTACAAAGTCAAATCCAGTGTGGATTTGACACTTGCGATTTTGTTTCACATTTGGCATGAGGTGCAAATTGTTGTTTTTAGTGTTTGGCCTTTAAACAGAGGTTCAAAAAAGATAAAATGTCAAAAAGTGACATTATAATTGAAGATCAGCGTTTCTAGATTTCAATCTAAAGATGTCAAATTGCCACGTAAATTTTCAAATAAATGTAATCTCTCCGAACTTAAAGCTAAGGGCACTTTCAATCACAACACCTTGAATGGTGAGAAAGGGAAGGAGAAGGAATCAATAAAAAAAATGTTATTTTTGAATATCTCTTATGATCTTATCATTTCACACTAAAATCATTCAATCCAAAGGGACATTAGCAAGAACAGCGTCAAATAGAACATTCAAATCACCATTTTCTTAAGTTGCCCGAGTGTCTTTATCAACCAAACAACTGCCAGCCAGCAATTCAATTTAGGAAGCATATGCCCAAAAAAACAACCAAATCCCGAAAACCCACAAACAGATAGAAACCGGAAAACCCCAAGATCCCAATCAGAAATCAAACCTTTGGTTTCAAATCAGATTTAAAATCGGACCTCCAATCGCGATAGTAAGGGAAAGAAGCCGAAGATCTACGTCCGAGAAGGATACAATCAGAAGAGGAGGAATGGCTGACTGTAGCTAAAGGAGAGGCATTCTCCATGCCGGGAAATTTGTGGGATTCTTCGGGAGACCAGCGAGATATGTTATCGTCGACGCCACCGCCGCGCCATTGAAGGATGAAAGCGAAGGCGGCTAAAGTTAGAGGGAGGACTGTGAGTAGGAGGAGGAGCTTGGTGACGAAAGAGGTGTGAGAGGAGGACAGTTGGGGGCGAAGAGAAGTGTAAAGACTCGCCATTGGGGGGAGAGAGAGGGGTGGGAAATGTTTATCTAGGGTTAAACTATGGTGGGTTTAAAGGACAGGGTACCTGCTGTTCGCCTGCACACCAGGTTGTACTAGGTATGCTTCGCACTTCCTTAACAACCTGCTGTCGCACAACAACAACAACGTGTTTACTGTGAGAATAATGCTACGAATACACATCATACGAATCAAAGAGTGCTACATACACATCATTTTAACACATTACTTTTACACATTACTTAAAATTACGTCGTTTTATGTTAAGGAAGACCCAAATATGTTTTCAACGATATGGGTCAAAAACAAATATGATTTTTTTCTAACACAAAACTACATAATTTTGAGTGATTGTGTAAAAGCGATGTGCAAAAGTGATGTGTCTTTAGCATTTTTGCATACGAATACAGATGTGTTTGGTAACGTTAGATACATATGGACTCTTTAAAAATTCAAGAACTCCACATGCATCCAACTATCTAGTCTGTGTGGAAAAGTTTGTGCCGTACTGGAAAAAGTATTGTTCAGTTCATCGTTTCATAACCCGGTTTTTGAAAACAAAATTTAAGAAACTCGTTTTCACCCCTTCGGCACAACAATAGGATAGGGTGTGACTACATAAAGATCAAAAATTATTTCTCTTGTCGTTTTTTATAATATCGGTAATTATTATTTTAGAGACTTGATTTTAAAGAGAGAATTTGATTTTAATCTTATTTTAAAAAAATATTAAAAATTCAGTTGACTAAAAATAATATTTAAAAATTAAAAGTTAACTCGATTATTGAAAAAATTAATTAATTTTTTATTCTTTTAAGTGTTTCGTAATATTTAAAAATTTAATGGCGAATATTTAAGTGTTTTATAGTACTTAAATTATTTTTGTTTCTTTTTTCACTCCTTTTTTTGTTTGAACATAAGGACCAAACATATAAGCGTTCCTTGATAAAAAAAAAATATAATAAATGATAAAATATACTTTTTTATTTTTTAAGTCTTTACTTTAAAGAAAAAATACATAAAATTAATAAGACTAATTCGTAGAAAAAGAAATTTTTTTAAACTTACCAAAAAGCCTTGAATTTGGAAAATCAAACTGATGATTAAACCCGTTTGACATATACAAATGAGTGCCCCTAATGCACAAATTAAGTTTCGTGTAATGAGAATCTTAATTTAATATTTTACTAAAACTAGTGAAAAATATTTAGAATGACAAAAATGACCATGACTTTTTATATTTTATTTTTGATAACAATTTAACTCCATGAAAGTAAAAATAAGGGATTTCTATATTTACAATGACCTAATAATTATGTTTTCATTTTTCTTAAAATAAGGGATTCTCAAACTACCGAACATTCCCAAAAGAATATAGAATTACCTCTTCAAGATCAATGCATGCAAAATATCAAAAGAAGAACAAAACTACTTCCAACGACATAGATTTAAATCTTGTATTCTCTTTGAAGTATTAGAAGACTGAGTTTTTTCATTCTTCATTTTTTGTTCCTTAAATGTTTTGTTTGGTGCATGGTTATAATTCATAATTTATTTTCTCATTCAAATATTGATAATTAAGACTCGATGGTTGTCTTAATATATGAGTGATGTATTATAATATTATTTAGCTTTTAATATTTTAAATATATTATTTTATTGCTAAATTTTTAAAATAAATTATGGGTGTTTTAACGGGATATTTAGTTATTTTTGTAAGATTATGATGCTTTGACAAGTTATAAGTGATTTGGCTATTTACACCATTTTAAGTATATTTGTAACGGCCCGATTTCTCGGAACATTAAATAATTTAATTAAAATTTTATTTTATTAAAAGACAAGATTCAAATAGAAATACGCACAATTATTATTAATTAAACTTAAAACCAAGTTTTAGGATGCATATACAAAAATGACCAAATTACCCCTCAAGGTTTATATTTATTTCATAGCATTAAAATAAAGAAATATCAAAGTTAAAACTAAAGGTATGGCATCCAGGCGAACAACTTCTTTCCATCGACATCTGGCACTTCCTACGCGGGTTGCTCTTCCGTCTGCTCATCTCCATTTAGTATGAAATACCAAGGGCAGAGAAGTTGCACCGATGAGTAATAAAACTCAGTACAAACCCATAAGTAATACATTACACAATAAGTATATACGCTAAACAAATGAGATAAAGCATGGATTAAAGCATAATGAAAACTAACGAATGAAAACACAACACCTTGGTAAGTCTTATGAAAACCTTTAATGGTTTCTAGGTATCCTGTAAAGAATACCATAACTTGCTTTAGACACTAGCATAGGTCCTTAGTTGACATTGACCAGTCATTGCCTATCCAATGATCATAATTTCAATCATAACCCGACAAGAAAAGAACATTCTACTATTTTATTAAGTTAATATCTACCTCACCCTATCTAGATTTCGCGTACATGACATCACTAGGTTCAGTCTTTACATCCTTCAGTCACTTCTCTTAATAGACTCAAAGACGCACAAAATACTAGCTGTCATTCCCTCGAGGTCCGAAGCTACTTTCGCAAACATCCCTGAAATCACCCTTTACCATCTCCAATTCCTCTTAGTAGGGCCTTTAAATCAAATCACAATAGATATCTCATATCTCAATAACACATGCCACATCAGGTTAATCATTTTTCGTTAAATTTCTCACATAAGTTTCTACGATGTTCTCTATCTTATAATGCACATGCAATACCCTCTGCTGCCTTATTTAGGTGTCGTTCGAATCAGTGTCTCTAATGTAATCTTAGGTTTTTTCGTCAAACCCCAACCATATCTAAAGTTATCACATTAGTCACAGTATCACATAATACGAAGTATTCACAACCCTCAGGCAACATAACGGCTGAACCCGAAACAACTACAACAATCTCATCTATACGATTAACATGTCTCATAATCCATCAACATATCACATGCTTTCATAGTTACATCATTCTATTCTACACATTACATGCATGAATCTCGTAGAATAGTAACGTACATAACAACTATGAGCGGATACATATGCGTTGTGTAAAATTAGAGGTTAAATAGTCTATAAAAACAGAAACCAAAACATAAATCATAGTCTAAAATGAATTCGAACATTCTATCAACTATCTGTTTTCCAACAGACTGCTCGAGTGGCCTATAGCTCACTCGAGCAAGCTACTGGATCACAGCTACTGGAAAATTGAACCACAGACTAGAATTTGACAAAATTTAAAAGGTCACTCGAGCGGTTTAGAGCTCGCTTTCATTTTTTTCAAATTCTGGGGTAGGGTTCCTTCACAAAAACTGGGTTCGAACGATCAAATCAGACATGAATAGAGCATATGTTCACAAATTAACTACTAGAATTGTTAATACACGATCTTAACATGCTTTCTCCCAAATTAATTTGAGTATCCAAACCGTAGAGCACATGAAATCAAACAATTTCATCAAGAACAACAAAAATAAACATAACATGTGAATCTGACCTAATCATGCTTAAATATGAAATTTAAGAATAAATTGTTAACAACAGATTAACCCTAGAGTTGGTAGGTAACTAAACCTACCTCAAATCTATAGTATCAAGCGAAGAACAACATGAATTGCTGAAAATCAAATGGCTAGAAGCAAAACCCTCAAGAACTCAACAAAAATTCCAAAACTCATAAAATTTCCTCTCACAACCTCTTTATATCTCTGATTTCGTGATGTAAAAAGATGAAATAGGATTCTCCTAAATATGTAATACATTACGGCAATAAATACTGGATTCATGGCCATCAAAACACAATAAAACGATTTTTCCTCATCAATTCGCCATAACTCCATACCTTAACAGTTTCTAAATTTCAAAAGACTGATCGAGTGGCCTCTAGCTCTCTCAAGCGAGCTAAAATAATAAATTTTAATTTTTTTCTTTTTTAAAATATTAATCAATAACAATTTAATTTAATTAATCAAATACTAGAATAATAACAATAAATTAATTATTAAATAATTTAAATAATTTTAAAGAAATTATATGGATTTAAAATTTAGGATTATTACAATATTATCTTTATAATGACAAATGCCTAAATTTTAAAAAAGAAATAAAAATAATATTGTCATTATAAGAAAATATTACACACATTTATGTCTACTAATCTTAAAAAGTAATATTTTGTGAATTACTATAGATACAAATTATCTAAATAAGCGTATTTATCGCAGCTTAGCAGAACCATTTTAATAATGCCAACACTACTCCAAATAAGTAGGAGATTCTATCATAGTTATAAATTCTCTACCTTATAACTAAGATAGTCTAATAAATTCTTTCCTTTTTTTTTTCTTTTAGGTTTTCCCCCTTCAATCCAAACTAAGTGCTTATTCCAATAAAATATACCTATCTTAGTTAAATTGTTCAAACTACTAACATACTAATTCTAAATTAAAAACACTAAAATAAAATATAAAACTAAGAAAACCTAATCATATGTGTTTACTTATATTTAAAGGGGTAAAAAATATATATATGTAGTTAATAATTTTTTAAAAGGGACGGGATAGGGATTGGGGCGGAGTACTCGGACTCGTATCCGACCCATTCCCCAATTTTGTTTTAAATTTTGCTTTCAAATTTGACCCAATTTTTGAAAATATTTCTAAAACTCCAATTCAAATGGGACGAAAAACGAGACAAACCGAATCAAACCGGAGGAAAGAAAACACACAAAAGGTTGAGAGCCCTGCCCTCCACCACTGCATAAGGATGGTGAAAACCCAGGGGTGGGGCTTTGGATTAGAGAGAAATAGACTTTTTCTATTTATTCTTAGTACATTGCTTGTTTGGATTGGATTCTCAATGTTTGGGATGAAGGGAATTCAAAATGGAATTTTGGGACAAATTTTATTATCACAAAAAGAAATTGGGGTTTCAGAATCTTTGGAATTAATGAAATTACTATTTAGTAACAAATTTTATAATAATTGTGGCTGGTTTAAATGCATGTAAGAAAGTTGATGGTTATTTTCCCAATAATACTATTTTTCTTCTAATTATTAAGATTCATCTTACAATTGTGTAGTACTCACTAAATATAAGTATACATTTTTTATTATTCATGCTATTGTTGGTTTTGAAAAAAAACTTTTCCGAAATTGAAATTAATTAAATTTTATCTTCGATCAATCATGTCGCAAGAATAGTTAAACGCATTAATTATGCTATACATTGAACAGAGATTACGAAAAGAACGATTAATACAAGCATAATTAGTAATTTTATCGCTAAAAATGCAATAAGGATAATCTTTAAGTAATAGTTTTAAATGTTTGTTTAGTGATGTGTATCTTAAATTTTATCTTGTAATGAAGTTTTGAGCTTATAACGGGCGTTCAATTTGAAAACAACAACAATGCTTTGCAAGATCAACACTGCGTGGTTAGTTTAAAAATAGAGATTCAATAAAAAAAAAGTATAAAATGACAAAAAAGGGAAACAAGTACAGAGATTTACTTGACACACTCTTATGCATCAAATTGACTTCTTCAAGCTTTGCTAATGAATATTGTGTCATTGTCATTATTGGATAATTCAAATGAAAAAGTCTAGAGGAGTGCTACATGCCCAAAATTTTTTTCTTGAATTCAAAATCAAAAGTTAAGATACATTGCGATTTAAAAACCTACAAATACAAGTAAATCTAGTCCATTCATTTTAAATTCTGAAAAAGATTTCTGGGACCATAGACTTTTTCAAAAGTCTAAGAACACAAATATTCCCGACACATGCTAACACAGATGTGTCCGGAACTCAAAAGTCTCAACACCAGTAGTCAACATTCATACCTGACGTCTCTTTCATTTGTTTAATATTTATTTTTATAAGACTACCAACAGAGCCTTATCCTCCATAAATCAGCAGATGTTGAAGGAAGGAGGGGGCAGTCTTGAGATTTTCCCAGTCCTTTCCATTTTCCAATTTTTCAGCGTTCTCAAGCTCGGTTACTAAGAACAACAAAAGAATATAATAAACAAACAAACAAGTTTTAATATTATTCACGCAATTGCATTACTGGCAACAAAGATTCAGATTTTACACTATCTCTAGGTGTATTTTGGGGCAATGTTATTCCTTGTGCAGATTGTGAAGAATGTATAAGGAAGCAGAAGACAAGAAGATACAAACAGAATAGCTCAGTAGATCCATTCCAGTGGCTATAGTCACCATCTTGCTCCTCTCAAACATCTTCACCAAAAGAATCATGACAATAACATGCCCCACTTTCGTCTTTAGTTCGTCAAGCGAGCTGATTTTCATCCATTTAGGCCTTTCCTACAGTATGTCAGAAGCACTCAACGATTATCTTACTGAAGGATAGAGGATTACCCAGGTCAAAACAATGCTCATAGTGCTAAAATAACTTACTCGCGTAAACGGTATGCACTGAAAGTAGAATGTGTCTAGAACTTCACAAAATTATAGGAGCAGAACACAAAGGAAAGTAAGGGTAACAGAGTACAACGGAATGCTCTCCTTTCCATTGCAAAAGGACAGAGGAAAGCAAAGCAGATTGTCGAGTTCTATGCTAAACTCAAAGCTGCAATTGGTTTCAAGATTCATGTTTTCAAATGCCTTGTCTTATGTTGATAAATGAAATGGAACTCTATAAACAAGAAACAAAGCAAGGTGCTGTCTACTGGTAATTAATGATGCACAGAACTACTGAAATCAGGACAAAATTAAATTTAACCAGTTCAAAGCAGATTACTACCTTCAAAGCAAACATGCCAAATAAGGAAGATCCCTTGAGAGCACGATCACCAGTTGGAGGGACATCAGGAGATACGTTGCTGATAAATAACCCGTACAAGCCCATTCCGAATATTAACATAACAGTTCCAGCAAGATAGACATCTGCGTTGAGAGAGAATTCGATATTACTGAAGGGACCAGAAAAGGAGTTATCATGTGTCAAATTGATTGACAGACTTAACCGAAGTTTTGACAAATAGAAACATTGGATTATCTAAAGAATAATTCATAAAAGCTTGATAACCATGTGTTTGGCCTCCTTTTCGTGATGGAAGGGAGTGTTGACACTCTAGGCGTGATCGGTAGTGTGGGCGTGCTAGGATCAGATTGCAATCCAATTTCATGTAGGCATGGATGTCATAATCTAACTTCGTATGTAGCAAATGTTGTGACCGAGGGGTACAACCCACAAATGGTTTTCTATTTGCCTCAATGAAGTGTACTTAATATTTCCCAATCGTTGGTGGAAATGGAAAACTATCTTGACTTGGAGACTAACTGTTAACTGGAATTGAACTCTAATTGAAAGACGAGAAACTTCATTATCTATGAAACAAAGTTGAAAGGGAAATGACAAGACATTGCTAGGTATACTAGGCTTAAATTGAAATAAAACTCAAGTAAATTGAGTAAAACTGGACGTAAAGGAGCTGGACCAAATGAAAATAAGTGAATGCTGAATTCTTGGCATGAAAGCCCGGATTTTACTTTGCAAACTTGTATTTGTAGGCAAGGGCAAATTGACTGGGGTCTAGATTGTAGCACAATTGCCCGCTTGAGGGCCTGACACCTGCACCTTGTCTTCCCCTTTAAGTGTGAGTACAATCCCACTTCCCCAAATTGTGGGGTTGAACAAGTGCGTAATGGGTTGTTGAAATAGGTCATGGGGAGTCAAACAACATCATGTGGGCCTTCAAAACGTACCAGAATAATCAGAACCTGCCAAGTTTCCCTTGTAACTGGCTTCCCTATAAACCATTGCCTGGCCCAACAGCCATCACCCTTTTATTTATACTAGCGGCGTAACACACGCGATGCGTGTGCAAGTCGATTATTAAATCAAAAAATAGAATCTAATTGACGAAAAAAATGAGAATTTAAGTATACAATTATGGAGTGTAGTGATAAGAACAGGTAGTTACTAAATTATGAGGTGTAGTGATTAGAGTAAGTAGTTATTAAAATATCTATTTATTTGTTTGCTCATGGTAGTTGAAGTGAGTGATTTGTTTTGAAACTTTTTTAAGGATAGTAATGGAAATCACTTTGTGACACAGCTTCAATTTTTTGTTCATACCAAAATAGATAGCCCATTTCTATTAGTATAGATAGAAGATGTATATATTTATTTATATGTATATACATGCACATGCACATATCCCTCACCCATGGGATTTACCACGTGTCTATGAGCTTTCCCCAACCCTTTCCTTTTCCCAACAAAAAATAGCAATCAGTTGAACATGGGAGAGACAGTTATTCGATGTGGCCAGGCCCTGCATCGCAACTGAACCCTACCAAGTAGCAGGCTCTGAAATTTGATAAAGCTCCCCACGAGTGCCGCGTGTCTTCCTGGGATCCTGTCCCTTGGACGACTTTAGTTAAGGGAGAATGGCAACTGGGCTCCGCGAAAGAAGCCCTTTATTGGATTTGAACCGATGACTTAAGCCTATTTCTTAGGGTAGATTTAGAGTTAAAAACACCTTTTGTGATGCATGTAAATGCGCACTCTGTGGCTTGTGGTTTTGTGCTCAAATTGTGTGTTACGCTGCATACATGAACGGAGCAAGATGTCAAACATAAGGGCAGTGTATATATTCCTTCACGAGTCCATCTCCTCATAGCTTCACTTTTTTGTGCAGTTGAGGTCTTCCTAGATTGACTGATTCAATGCATGTGGGTCCGGAAGTACATTGTATAGCTTCGAATATTGCAAGCGAAGCACAAATAATAATAAACAAGATAGGACAAAGCAATAGTCTCCACACTCATGTGGTGATTGAATCCACAAAGCCCATATGAGATCCAAGCGTAGTCTAAAGAGTAACTAATACGATGTAAAGCTCCTTTGGAGAGCTATGGATTCTAAACCGAAAGCATTTGGCAATATTTTTCAACGAGAGAATCTTATATTTAGAGTGGACAGTTTTACTTAAAAAACAATTAGTACATTGATTTGGGAGCTCTATCATGATGGATTTTAAATGACTGTATAATAGGTGCGATGTCATATCCTCCACGTTAAGAATTGAAGTTGCACAATGACTCACATAACCTGATAAACTCGTACTTGGCATTGTTGGTGGGAGTGGATAATATTTATGACTAGATTAGATTACATTCAAAGCAATTAAGAATCTCACCTATAGCTTCCACCAACAATAGTACCATCTTTCCTGTGTGTATTCCTTTGACGCAGCTCGACCAGTAAATTTTGTATGCATCAACTATGTAGACACAACCCTGCAGAAAGAGAAGTAGTCAGTTTGATCAAATTCATCCCCACGTAAAAGATACACACATAAAAGCATAACTTCATTCCAGAGAACTATCAATATGTTTCTTATTGCGTGTCATAATTGCAAGAATAAGAAGCTACTATTTCACATGGTGGCAGCTCATAAACCAAATAATATTATTGTGGGGACCGGATTATGGACTCCTCCACGAGCCTGGTAACAAAAAGAATGTCCTTGAAGAACGGTTTTTTCCCGAGCAAAAATAAATTGAAGGCAGAAAAATGAACTACTGCGTACAAACTATTTCACATGGTGGCAGCTCATCAATCAAATAAGATTATTGTGGGGACCGGATTATGGACTTCCCCACGAGTCTGGTAACAAGAAGTATGTCCTTAAAGAACGGTCTGCCAAGCAAAAATAAATTGAAAGCTGAAGAATAAACTACTGCTTACAAACTTGTATATCTGATATTCTCCTTTTTTCTCTCTATCTCATTTGTTGTTGGACTGTTTTGCCCTTATTTATAGGTTGCGGTCGAGTCTTGTCTGGACATACTCGAGTGCATTTCCTACACCTCAATCCCCTTTTGGGGCAGATGATTGGACTTATCCTAATCATCATTTACATATGCTATCCCTATGCAGAGAGGTTGGCACATATGTCGGATCAACAAGTTCTTCGTCTAGTCTAAGGGTTATATGCTATTTGGATGAGATTGTCTTAGAGATGGGTAATAACCCGAGCTGAACCCTTATTTGGCTCGGGTTACTAGTGCCGATTCCTTCGATGTCTAGTCGGCCAACTAGCATCTAACCATCTAATCTCTTTTATTGGTGTCAGGTCCCTTTGGCAAGAATCCGAATTCATCTCCCACAATGGCCCGTAGCTTGCTGATGCTCAGATTGTTCCTTTGGCTAGGAAGGAGCGGGCTATTTTTCCCAAGATGTCAATCACTAGGTACATTTGTGGCATGATTCCGCATGCTAAGACTGCGGCTCATGCACACTGCATAAAAAGTGTCCTTGAGGGGCTCCCAGCCAAATTTCTATGTAAACTAGGGTTGAGGGGAGTTTCCTGCCCACTTTATTTGTGCTCTCACATTAAGCAAATTTCTTTCCTTCAAGTGAATTGCTTTGCGGAAAACTTTTTGTAGAACGTTGCTTTCCTATAAGTCACTTTTTCTTCTATGTTAGTTCAATGGCTACTGCTTGCACAACATGCTATTTGAGAGCAATATGTCAACATTTAGGTAAATCTATCAAGTTCCGGACTCCGTCGCGCTTTGCCTTCTAGCAAAGGACGAGCAGCCAGAAATCAATCTTGATAATGCCTCAACCTTCTTTACTTTGACCACCATTGTGGAGTGCAAGGTTAGATTCCCCATTAGCAATTTGTTGCGCCAAGTCCTGGATTTTCAGAAGATCACTTTTCAAACATGACGAAAAAATTCCAGCATTTGTTCTGGCATGGAGGCCCGTAACGCCATTCTCGGCACAAATATAGGATACTGCCCTCCGCCATTATTACTCCCTAAAATGTACTCCCAACAAGGCTAGAGAGGAGGTAGGCCGATGGAAGCCAAAAAGTACTATCTCTTAGATTGAAGTGGCGAATTTAACCTAGTTCTTGTCCTTCCTTCCTTGACTAAGAACCTTGGCCTTATTTTGTTGAGGTTTCTGGTGGTTAGGAGTTTTCTCCTGGTGTTCAGGTCACCGAGCACATTCATCGGGTAGAGGCAGTCCTTGGTGAGATTCCCTCTACTCTTCTTTACCTATTGAATATCTTTTATGTCGCAGTTCTGATCCAATATTCCATTGACTTTCAGTGCGAACACTACTCGATACTCCACCTGCTTGGACGAGGCCGTACTTGAGGACATCCGATGTGTCCAAAAGTATAAGGGTCCCCAACATTGGAGAGCGTGTGGCCGAGCATCCACGTCCTTTTTGACAGTACGGGTGCCACATATCACCCAAAGCATATCTAAGAGTCCCATGCTACAGAACCTGAGTTTTGATTAAGACCCAAAGAGAAACCACATCAACCTCCATTCTGTTCCACCAATAAGGAGGAAGGTTACTGGTTGGCTTCTCCTTCTTCTTAGGGTTGTATATAAGCATGGGTCAATGCATCATTGAAGACATACATTCAATACACACACACTAAGCATACTTTACTCTCTGGTTGACTATCTCTGCTACTATCCACCTCTCTCTCTCCAAGGCTTTCCTGAGCTTTCTTCTCCCTCACCCCGATGCTCTTGAGCCACCGTAGTGCCACCATTTTTCCCTGACAACTAACTCACGTTGGATCTTACCCCTAAAACCCATGGAGATGACGGTGAATGGTTAAGAATATGAGGAAAATATTTCTTCCTAATCACAGTACTAGGACCCCTAAGAGGGCTGAGGCTATCTTGAAAGAAGCATTGCTGTAGTTTGAAAGTGTAACCCATCGTAATTAACCTAGCTCAAAATATCCAGTAAGCTAAAATGTCATACTTTTTTTGGTCAGTTTGATACAACAGTGCAATAAAGGTTTGAATGTAGAATGGATGTAAGAAACAAAAACCTGAATAATCCCACCATACAGGACTACTGTGGTACACAGGAAGTTGGAGAAATCGCACTCCAACTACTGATATATCATCGAGAAGCTTGCTCGTGGACATAAGTGAAAGATAAAGGCCAACCAGAAGACAATGCTTTCAATATGCTCTAATAGACACTTCTGTGATTCTTAAGCATTAAAATTATGTCAGAAGCTCAATTGTTTGGATGTTTGGAAAAAGACCTAAATGACTAAGATAAACAAAAAAATGTAAGACTTTATTTGGTATCTGGCAATCAAAACCAGACAAATAGGAATAGCAGAAAATTTATGCAGGTTAGGGAGACCTTACATTCAGAAAACATAGCAAAGAGCCAGCCAATGAACCCGCAATAGCAAAAAGTGCCAAAAAGCGGAAGTCAAATATTACCTGCTCAATTAAGAGAAAAGGAGAAAATATTTGCCAATCAGACTATAATATAAACATTTAACGACTGCCGAATAATCCACCACAACATTACTACAATAAACAACAGCTTGAATACATATGCGTCAAATGGACATACTATGTGGTGCATTGTGGAACACATGGGTATGCATGTAAATTAATAAAGCAACAAAATCTGTTACATAATCATGGCATTTAGATGCGAAGGTAAACTTGGTGCTAAAGGAAAAAATAATTATGGAAATGGAAAAACGAATGCAGGAACCAAATTCTGGAGCAGAAGCATCCCAGGAATATGCAAAAGGCAAGCAAGTTTGGACTACTGTGTCACTTGAAGCCCTTTGTTTATTTGCTTTGGTAAATGCATTGTTTCTTAGCATTGGGCATGGCTTTTGACATGGTTTCTGTAGAAATAAAACCATGTAGCCGAACAGCAATAGTAATAATGACCAAGGATTATTGAGTTTGTTTGTTACTTAAGGTCATGAGCTTTTTAGTACAAGACTCACATGGATCTTTCTATGTAGCCATCAAGGACTAGTATTGGAAGGATAAAGAACGGAATGTGTTCAATGTTCAGGTTGTGGACCACAATGACAGGCGAACAACATATTGAAGACCAATTAGATCAGTGCAAAAAAAACATGCACATTCTTGATTATCATCAAGATCTCTTTTATTTTTTCATTGCTTATGCGCTTGCATCAGCACGAAGATGGTCTTTCACCAATTTTGAGTAAGTTAATTATCATAAAAAAAGTGGTAAAACGATGGGTAGACAATTAGCACTTATATCAAGCATCTAAGCTGCAACTCGTGGTTTACAGCAGCTCCACACAGTAAGATGAAGTTTCATTTACCAAGCTTTCCACAAAAGCCTTTGAAATAATAGGGCAACATAATTCACACCACCACCGGCTATTAAAACGCAGAATACCTTAATTGCAATATATACGAGTCACGGGTAATCTAAGTGAAAATTTGAAATTTACCCTTTCAATGGAGGACTCAGTTGACTGAACCAAACGAACAAGTGGGCTGCTGCCATTCGGGCTTCGTAGTGCATAGTTGAAACCCTTTTCCTGGATTGTAGATGGTTCCAAATGGGTCTTTGATGGCGGTAATGATGATTCAGAGGATGGTGATGAGCTCAAAGCAGCGATTGGAGGAGACAGTCGTTTGTGAGATGTTCTTCTTGGAGGGTTATGGGTAGCTATGGAGATGGAGAGAGGGATACCTGAGATTTTGGCCACAAAAGCCATGGCCGATCTAGAGAGAGAGAGAGAGAGAGAGAGAGAGAGAGAGATTAGGAATGGGCTTTTGAGTAGAGACTATTGATGAGGTTCGTGTTTTCCTGAACCTGCCTTTCTTAATCTGTTTTTGGCGGGTAGCGGTTGAAGCAACGGTTCGGCTTGAAAAGGCCCCACGCCCACAGTCACGTGATAAAAGTTTTTTTTATTTTTTTAATTCGTGTACTTATATAAAAAGAAATTGAAAGGCTATCTATTTTGTTGTATAATTTCTAACTAGTAGTTGTTGGAAATTTGAAAGGGTTGTGAATGAAATTGGGACACCGGAGGGTCTGACGAGGCAACCGAAAAGTCTCAACCGTTACAGCTCATTCATACCTGTATTGATGTCCATCAATTGCGTCATTGATGTTCATCAATAATCCTATTAATCCCTCCATTTATGATTTTGCGGTTTCATTAGTTTATAGGGGTCTATAAATAGTGAATATATATTTGGTTTTTAGAGACACTGAATGATTTCTGTATGATTTTACGGAGAGAGAGGCAGACACAGTTAGTTCGATAGGCAGTCGATTGGGTGGTATTCCATCGGCTGAGTGAGCCGTTTCACCCTGGGAGACAGGCGCCGGAGCGATCCTCCAACACCCACGGGAGGCGGCGAATCTGTTTTAAGGGGAATGTGATACACAGGACTCGGTTCGGTATTGTATTTTTATTTCCCGAATTTACATTGTAATTCTGTTCCGTATATTCGGTTATCGTTTTAATGAAATTATTTTCTGAAATTGAATCCGATCAATTGTCACACTATTTTTTCCTATAATCTTAAAACAGATTCAATTTGTTTTGGTTGATCGATTTTCAAATTTTCCATGAAAATAGTTTCAGTTTCTGGGACTAACCGCTACATGCAGATCAGTTTTTATTTTGGCACATTTGTTATAGAACAGAAGAATCCAGTAAGCATTTGAAGAGGTGGTAGAGGATTGCCTCCTTGGAAGCTTATATAGTATCTGAATTTCTAACACTTCCGGTTTCTAGTGCAAACCAAAGCACTATAGTAAGCGGAAAATCTCAGAATGGGATAATGCTTCAGTATCCTCAACGACAAAGAGTTTGGTGAACCCTTTGATAATAATCACTTTCGTATTCGTCCTGTTGTGGATCACAGGCTGAAGGTATAATTTACTGGTATTCTTTGCAGATTATCATATTGTATGAGTTTGATATGTGCTAATGTGTCACATTGTGTTAGGCCATTTTTTGCCCACACTATCTTCCATATGAAGCACTTAAATGGGTAAACATTGATTTAGTCATTAGTGGCATTCATACTGTGTTTTACAGGAAAATTTTTGAAAAAGAAAAGGTTTCTTTCATAAATGCCCTTAATGCGAAATAAAGTTCATATAACGGACTTATGCTCATTGAGTGATTATTATTGTCATTATTCAATAATAATGCATTGATTTGGTATAATACTAGGAACGTTGTTCAGATTCTTGAGGCATCTAATCTGAATATTTTTCGGAATAAGTGGACAAGGTTAGAAACCAAAATACCCATTAAGCAGCAACTAACACATCATTCTAGTTGATAATCATTTGTCTTTCGGTAAAGTGTTGGGTGTTTCACCAAGTATGGAAGTCCAGTAAGTGTTTGTGATGAAACCCATATCAATTCGGAGAAAAATTATTTATTATGATTATTTTGGTTGTTTACCTTATGCCTGTGGATATTGTCCATTGGAAATTCGGAAGGTGTGGAAGTGGAAAGTTCAGGGGTTTTGAAATTTTTGGATGAATCAATTAGATACACATCAGCTGTGCATGAATGAGGATTTTATTTAAGATATTGTTCTTAGTGGTGTAACCACGACTGTTAGTGCGCCAACACTGATCTTGTGAGATCATGCTCCTCTATTAGATGAGAATGGACAGAATTGGCAAGTTGTTGCCCACGTAAAAGTCAAAAGTGACAAAGACTTCTTTTCAATGTGTTGAAAGAAGCATCAAACCGTTGGGTTTAATTCAGTGATGTGTATCACTTGAAGATCTCACACATACGGGGAGATAAAAAGCTTATATGCTTTTGTTATTAATAGCATGAAATAGTGCTATGAGTGCTTACTCGAGATAAAGGTGAGATTTTGAACAAATTTATTCTTTTCTAGAATGAAGTTGAAAATCAATATAGCAATAAGGTTAAAGTGCTGAGAAATCACCGTTTGGTGAATTTAGTGTTCAAACATGAAGTTGTTTACACAATATTTACTTTAACTCAACAGAGTTGTTGAATTGGAAAATCATGGCTTATAGACAATGATAATTGCTACGTTGATAAATCTTGTTTTATCACGAAATGTGAATGATATTTTCAATGTGAGATACCATGCAAGAAAAATGATTAAAAATTCAAGAATGTGGGGGCTGAGAGCTTTGTCCTTAATTCTTGAATTGTGGGGGTATCTACCAGATGTGATGGTACCTACACCCAAGAGGGGGTTACGGAATGTGGAAAAAAAAATCGTTAATTGTATATTAATTGATTTTTGTGGTGCATGTCAAGTTCTCGTGAATGAATCTGAGCTACTAGATATTCAAAAGAACGTGATCAAAATATCAGAAAATGCATCATTCTTTGAACACGTGATTATAGTCAAGATGTTTTGATACCTGGGGTACGCATATGACTATAGATTGCACTATACAAGATATCTTGCAATACAAGAGAGGTACAGTGACACAAATTGAATATCTGATATAAAGAATTCAGAATCCATAAGTGGATATATTTTCACACTAGCCGGTGCAGCTGTGTAAAAATCTTTCAAATAGACGTGTATAACACAGTCTATGATGTTAGTCAGAGTTTATTGCTCTAGACAAGGGAATTGAAGAGCCAGAATGGATACGCCAACTTCTGAAAGATGTTCCTATGTGGACGAAAATATGTGCCAGCAATATGTGTCCAATCAAAAATTGGACGGGCATAGAGTAAAGAGTAATGTGTAATGGTAAGTCTCGGCATGTCGTCGTAGACACTTTACCATTGAACATCTGCTCTCAAGTTAGATTGTCACAATTTGACAGCGTGAAGTCAAAAGACAATATTGCAGATCTGCTAACTTGAGGGTTAAATAGAGAGCTGGTTGTAAAGCATCGACGGGAATGAGGCTAAAGCCTATGATGTTAAAAATTACCGTGATGGAAACCCAACTTTGTTAACTGGAGATCCCAAGATCAAGGTTCAAAGGGACAACCTAATCGCGTGTGGTTACGGATATCACTGAGGAGATTGATTCTTCTACCCATTCCTATGGTGCAACAGTGAAGTTGTTAAGGATAAGCAATTTCTATTTGCTTTTAATGACTCTTATGTGTTGGAATTGAGATTCCTAGTAGAGTATTTGAGACACTCACGATAAGAGATCACCTATGTGAGTGTGAAGTAGGGCCGCTTTAATAAGAATTTGAGAAGGCGAAATTCTTAATAACACTTGCAGAACCAGGATGCTTGTTCATGGCCAAAACGAACACAACAGTGAGAACTAAACTGTGTTATGGGAAGTTCCTGTGTGGAGTCTATTGTCTCGGTTTACACAAACGGCAGAACAGTTCAAGACATCATGTTCACTGGTCAGCCAGTAAATCCGATGGGCTCTCACAATGGAAGGTTCAAGGCCAAAGGCTACCTATCCTATGCAGGAATTATCTGATGTACTCTCTCTCCGGATGTACTTAGTATTTTGCGTGAGTTTCTTGCCAAGTTCATTCATGTGGGGGATTGTTGGAAATTTGAAAGGGTTGTGAATGAAATTGGGACACCGGAGGGTCTGACGAGGCAACCGAAAAGTCTCAACCGTTACAGCTCATTCATACCTGTATTGATGTCCATCAATTGCGTCATTGATGTTCATCAATAATCCTATTAATCCCTCCATTTATGATTTTGCGGTTTCATTAGTTTATAGGGGTCTATAAATAGTGAATATATATTTGGTTTTTAGAGACACTGAATGATTTCTGTATGATTTTACGGAGAGAGAGGCAGACACAGTTAGTTCGATAGGCAGTCGATTGGGTGGTATTCCATCGGCTGAGTGAGCCGTTTTACCCTGGGAGACAGGCGCCGGAGCGATCCTCCAACACCCACGGGAGGCGGCGAATCTGTTTTAAGGGGAATGTGATACACAGGACTCGGTTCGGTATTGTATTTTTATTTCCCGAATTTACATTGTAATTCTGTTCCGTATATTCGGTTATCGTTTTAATGAAATTATTTTCTGAAATTGAATCTGATCAATTGTCACACTATTTTTTCCTACAGTAGTGTTACACTGCACGATGTTGTTTGGCCTGTGTCACGTGCCTGTGGTGATTTGTGATGCAGATAGGGTGCAAATGAATTAAGCTGCCCGCGAATTTGGCTCAATTCGGCTCGATAAGGGCTCAATTTATTTAGTTAACAAGTCGAGTTTAAGTTCGGATTTTAGACTCGTTCTTTGAGTCTCAAAAGTTCAACTCTACTTGTAAAAATTTAGTTCGTTTTAAAGGCTCAATTCATTTAAAGAGCTTCGTTAAGTAAATGAGCTTAGTTTTGCTCGGCTCGGCTCGACTTAACTCGTTTACAAATATGTCGAGCTTAAATTCAAATTTTAGGCTCGTTTAATTAACGAGCTAAATTTAAACACTTCAATACTCGGCTCAACTTGACTGGTTTGCAACCCTTAATCATGCAGATAAGGTGATGATTGATGTAGTAGTAATTTGTTTGATAAATAGTCACCAAACATGGGATACATAAGACAAAAATGGAGTTTTGGACCTTTATGCTAGGGAAGCATTAACCCATATATTTTTTTAAGTTTTTGGAGAACGTATGTTAGTGTTGTATATGTTTTCATTAGATTACCTTGGAATTAATCGAAAGCAAGAAGCAACGAATTAAGTAAGTTGTGCGAAAATTAAGTTTTCAATAAGGGACACATTAGCACTTTAGAAAGACTGCATAGCCTTTTTGACTAATACAAAGGGATTTGTGCACTTGTTTGAGACCATATCATATAGTAAGGCTTTTTTCAATCAATAAACAAGGGATGGATCGAAAGTCTAACAAGACTTTAAGAAATAGAGACTCCAGCAATAAGAAAGACTCGTTCAGTGAATCGATGGATTACACACTTGGAGACAGGAACAAGGGCACGCCAAACTATTTAGAAAATATACATTTTTAACTTGCAGTAGTAGCACCCTAAATCAGTTCCACTGGGAGCATCTGTTACCTTTAGGCAACTAGTGCAACGTATATACAATAATTTTTTTTGTTGAAATCCGTTATCTGTACATTACTCTTATGTCACATGTAAGGATTCAAAAATTCTAATTCAATGAAAATAAAATTTCATCAATTTCAACTTAAATGTTAAAGCATAACTTATTTAGATTTATTGAATAATAGAATTAAATTTTCATGCATGATATAAATTGGGCCTGCATAATTTATGTGAAGTATATTGCTGTGTATGCACTTTTGGACCTAACCTAAACCTCTTCTTCCCTCACATGGCCACTGCCACTCCATGGCAGAGCCTTCCTCTCCCTCCTCCTCCTTCTCCTCCTCCTATGGAGACCCCTGCCAAGACCATTCTTGCACTCCGACCTCCATTTCCATGTCAGGGTATCAGATATTTTGCCATTTCACTTCCAAGTAGACAACACTCCACCTTCTCTATTTAAGCTGCAATCTCTTCTCTTTCACCACCACGTTTTCAGAGCACAAGTAGAGAGTAAGAGTTGCCATTGTTGGAGAGAAAGAGAGACATTACAGTAGAGGGAGAGAAAGAAGAAAGGAATCCACATGGAGGTTCAATTCTTGCAAAACCAAGCCCAATTGATTTTTCATTTTAAAATCTGTTTCCGATTTGTTTTGTCCCCAAGCGCATATTAAAAAAACTTCTTAAAATTTAAAGCATAGTATAATTGATAAACAAAGTTGTAAACTATTGAAAAATAAAAGTCCCGTAAAAAATCAAAGTCAAAATAAAAAATAATTTTAAACTTAAAAAACATGTAATGAACCTATATTTTTTATTTTTTAGAGTTTAGTATAAAAAACCGTTCAATTTAATTTACAATTTAGTTCCTAGGTGACTAAAACTGAACCGAGTTTTTTTTATAATCCCTTATGGAATCAAACTGGACCGATTGGACTTCAAAATCGAATCAAATTACCAATTCGGTTCAATTTTCTGGTTTAGACTTTCAACCATACCAGAAAGGACACCAACAACATGTCACATTTAATGCGAGAGGCGCAACCACCAGCACGTGGATGACTTTAGAAAGATAAACCGCCAACTCACCTCCTCGATTGAGTAGTTTGTTGCCACCCAAATCAAGACGACATTGTCCAAGCAACAGCAAGTTAAGGAGAGATTGTGTGATGTGAATAAATCTTATAGTGGACCTAAAGATGTCCGAGAACTAGCAACCAAATTGACTTGTAAAACAAGACCTCGTCGAATTGTTGTCATCTCAGACACAACCGTCTCGAACAACAACCGTCTCGGACAACAATCTCAGATGTCAACCGTCTCACACGACAACCATCTCGAACAACAATTGTTTCAAGCTGCCAACTTGCTAATACTGAACCTCAGATGGCTGTCACCTTAGACCACATGCCACCCTAGCCCAACCAATAAAAAAGGTGTACTATTCAGTATTAGGATACGTAAAATTAGACAAATACAAAAGATGCACTCGAGTGCATTCATAAATACACTCAATCAATTCCTATAAATAGGAACAAAGATTCACAAGCAAATAAAATCGATCATGTAAAGACTAACTGATTGCACGTTGATTATTAAGGTATTTCAACCAACTTGTACACACTACAAACCTATAAGCAATACTTCACATTCTTACTCTAAGTATACATATCCTCTACAAACATTGTTCTCTAAATCTTCCCACGTAGGGTACTAACATAACCATCAAAAGACATTCTAACTGCCGATCTAAGTGTCTCAAACATCATGTTCTTTTTACAGAGGACATCCGAGTGGAACACATCTTGGTAGACTTTGAGTCAGTTCTTTTTCAAATCCAAAAAGACTCGTGAAAAAGTCCATGATCCAACACCTCACACCGATCACATTTTATTGGGAAAACGTGCATAGAGAATGATTATGATATCTCAAATACACCACTCAGAGTGCAGGGCACCGGTCACTGAAAAAACGGATAAGAGAAACCCAAGCCACACAAGTCTTTAAGCAAAACTATGAGTGCTTTAGTTGAGTTTTCTGCCTTCAACTTTGCTCGGCAGAACCCAATTCTCCAACAACATTAGCTCCATTACTAACTTAAACCATCAAAATTCATTCCGCTGCCCAACCACAATTTGAATCTGTAACCGGTTGTTCTTTTACAAGTGTTAAAGAAGGTCAAGGCTCTTACGTCAATCCCCACAATTTTGTTCTCCGAATATTAAGCTCTCAATTTACTTAAAACCGTTTTGGAGACGAGCTACAAGTAAATGTTGAAACTCCCATGTTTACAAATAGCTATAAGATGCTGCAACAAAGATGCACTATATACAAGCCGTAATCAAGTTAGATGGGGGATTCAAAGCACGGCTTAAAATTAGGTAAAAGGACAACCCAGAGTCCCCAACAAGATAACATCACGAACGTAAATCGAAAATGCATAGAACATACTACTAAACCAGAAATGCAGTAAATTATGTTTACTACACATGGGTACATGACAACATATCTAAATAAAAGTCTTGTACAAAAACCTTAAAATATACCAGGCCGTATGCATCTAGACAAACTATTTTAATTTCTTTTCCTTTTATACTTTTTTGCATTTTTTACTTATTTATAAGTAAAATGAAATATAAATAATTTGTCCATTCCCTATTCACAATTCACATCTTTCAAACAGCAGAAAATAACTGCAACCACTTGGTCCAAACACTGACGGTATCCCCTTTCCAAATGCTCTAAAAAAGTCCAAAGAAAAACAAACTAAAAGAAGAAAGAAAGATGAGAAGAGAGAACTAACAGAGTAAGAAACCCTTAAAGATCAATCCACTTCATTTGAGCTCATACCTCTAAAGATACCATCCCCAGCAATGCGAAATATGATATTACCACAAAGACAATTGATGGTGTGTTCAATTTCACTGCAAATGACTTGCAATTTTGCGCTTGCAGTTGGGAGACTGGCAAAAAGTATTATTTAGTTAGTTAGGCAGAGGCAGAACTCCCATTTGCTTTAGGCTCTGGTCGGACATAGGTGAGGCTTCTAGCGGCAGGAGAGGGAACACTGCTGTTAATGGAAGCGGGGATACCACTCTCATCTCGCTTCCACTGCAAACTCCTGGCACCTGGTTTGATAGGGGGCCGACCTCTATACATGCTAGGAACCCCTCTTTGGAAAGAAGCCCTCCCGAATCTTGGGGGAGCAAACACTGATCCACGCACAACTCGTGGCCATGTCATCGTAGGTGAAGTTTCTTGATGGACGGAGCTTTTCCTAACAACCTGCAATGGTAACATATTATTAGATTTGTCAATGTTGAGAAAATAACAAATGAAAAATATGGACCAAATTTTTTTTTTTGTAAATTCAGAAAAGAAGCAAAAAGAGTCACCCTTAAAGTTAGGCCAAACAAGGAACAAAATAATACGCACAAATACCCATGTCAGATACTCTGACACCTGGGTATGGGTAGACGTATCCAACGTGTACAGCTGACATTCATCCAACAGGGTATGTTTAGAAATCTAAGCTAACCATATACTAATCAAAATCTGCTACATATTACGCATAGTATGCTTTATTCAAGCAGTGGACATGTACTTATCAAACAAAATAATGATTCATGATTTTCCCTTCCATATTTTATCAGTTATTGCGTAAATGCCCTTTTGCTTACTGATTTTTGCATATACAGCAAAAGCCTTTAAACAGAAAAGGAAAAAAAACATGATGTCTGTGTGCCTTTGGAAACAAAACATGATGAATTCAAAGGAGACTCATACCGGAACCTCACATCCGTCCATGTAACAAACAAAAGTTTTGTTATGATCCCTCCCCTGATTTTGTTATGATTAAGGTGCCCAAAGACAAACCCCCTTCAGGCTATAAGCCCTTCAAGTTTTTCAGCTTATGGGTCGACTACGATTCCGCATCGGAAATGTCTATCTTTAACATGATCATGAATACATCATTGCGTGATAGTTGTATGCCTTCGAGATCCTTTTTGTGAAAGAGATCTCATTCCGGAGTTCATCCTACGACCTTGGCCATTTCTATCCGAGCTAAAGAACATGATGCCCGTGCCAGGCCTTGCGACTTTGCGCCCTAGCTTCAGTCTCGTAGTTTGTGAAGAACTATAGAGAATTTTGTTGGTTATTGACTGAAAGAGAACATGGGAGAATAAAATGATCGGTCCTGTGTGCACGATCATTACCTATGATAAATAACATCAGATAACGCGCAGCTAATAATGTGCGCTAACAAATGTGAACATCCTGAATTGCTCTAGGGAAGCTTGATATACTTGCAATGCTCAGTCAAATAGTCAACTTCCTATGATAGCTACAACGTTCACTAGTGGCCTTCTTGGCATCTCCGCCGGTCTTTGGTGGTCATCTCTTGAACGGCTCATCCTTGACGGGCCAAATCATCTTGTAAATTGGCTCTGTGAATGTTGTGTACAGACCTTAGAAGGCCTGGGGCCTGGGGCCGGGGTTAGGGTACACCTTAGTAAAAAGGCTCCCTTTTTTTTTCTCTTTTTTAGGCTTCTTACCCTTCTGCACAGCACCCTTGACCACATTAATCTTGTGGGCCTTGGAAGCACCTCTCCCTGTTTTCTTAAGGACAACTTTGATAAACTTGAGCTTGAATCAGGGAGTCAAAACTCTGGTAGAGCTTGAATCGTGAGAAATCTTGCTACAAACTCATTTGCCAACTAGTGACTTTGTAATAGGGCAACTTTGACAAACTTGAGGCAAACATCCTGCAAGAGAGAACCTCCTTCCCTGAATGCAAGATCATCGCTTGAAGGAACCTCTTTACTTGCCTCGTGGGGTGGACGAATTTTCTAGGCAAGCGTGTGCCTCTATTACGTCAAATAGTGACAAGGAGGCAATCCTTGGTTATCGCTTGTGTCGTCTTCCATCCTTCAAAGCGCCAGTAGAGCCATTCTAATCGCAAGACAAAAGTTGATTATGATGTCTATCGCTAATACTTATTTAAGGCGCGAGGTGCACCGAGGTGCAAAGGTCTCTTGGAGCCTAGGCGCGAAACAAGATGGGGGCTTTATTGAAGCGAGGAACGCCTAGACGAGAAAAAAATAAAAAATATAGCAAGTACCAATACATCAAATAGTAAACACGAAAACAATGAATTTGAGAGACTGTACCACTTAACATTTCATAAAACTTTAAATAGTCGATAACACTTGCATAGATAATAACTAAAACGTCAAATCCGACAAAGGACTACTAATGATCCTCAGAATTAAGACTAAGCAAATCCACATCCTCATCTTCACCATCATCCACGAATTTGTATCCCTCCACATACAATGTCCACGGAATTTGCCTTTTCTTCATCTACCAATTGAACTGCATTTGATGCGGAACGCTTTGAACATGGTCTAGAATCTCCATATGTTGTTGCTCTAGTGACTTTGTTATTTTCTCTCACTCCAGAAGCTCTAGCAACATCACCCACCTCAAAGTATCATTCTCAAACATGGCCTCATTATCTTCTTCTAATTCTCCGTCCATCCTTCCACGTCAAAGTATCATTCTCAAACATGGCCTCATCATCTCCTTCTAATTCTCCGTCCATCCTTCCATGCAACCCCTCATTACTCTCATCAATATCGAACAAAGATGAGATCAATTATATCTCGCATATCATATTGACGTTTCAAAGCCATGTTATACTTGATAAACACCAAATCATTGAGGTGTTTCTGTTGCAGTCTATTTTTTTTTTTCGCTTTGGAACTGCAACAATTATAACAAAAATACTACTTAATACAAGAAAGTAAAAATAGCTACTAGAAAATAAGAATGTGTGAGATCGATACTCACACTTTCACATACACCATAGTTTCATTTAGAACCAAAAGCACTACACATACGGCTGAGAAAAGAAGTAGATAAAATATGAAATTTTCTTTGCCGTAGTAAATAAAAAGAAGTAGATGGCTCAGAACCTTGGCAGTTTCAGGCATCCAGGTCTACTGGAACCATTTCAGAGAAATTTAAAAAGGCAAGCAATGGAAACACTCGAAGGAGAGACTAATAAGATGACACAAAATTAACTCAAGACGTTTGGGCAATCTACTAAAAAGGGAAAGCTTTAGCTAAAACAAGGAAAGGGATTCTTCTCTTTAAACAAAAAACCCATCATAATGAATAGTAAATAATGCTAGAATGATTGCCTTTTACAAACATAAATTGAACAGCTACATACCTTGAGAATACGTGACATAAAGGAGGTACCATCCAGCGACAAAGCATTCTCTGCAGCTTCTTTCCTCATGAACTCCACATATGCTGACCTGATTAAGGAACATAATCTAGCTAAGAATAACTGTGGTGCCTCAAAAGCAAAGCAGCTACTTCTAACATAATAAAGCAAATCATAAAATGCAAATGAAATGGCTCACCCTTTTGGCTGCCCTGTTGTTGCATCCGTCACAATTAGTACTTTGAGCACATCCCCAAACTTGTTAAAATGCCGAGATAGACTATCCTTGGTGGCAGCAAAATGAACCTGTGCAGACAAAACAAACATAAGGAATGGAAAAAATAAAACCCTCTGAAAGATGGATAACCCAAGCCTCAGGACTATTGATTACGTTGTTGACAAAAATGGTCCGGGAGTCAGGATCTTCTGTTGGCCGACCAGTAGAATATAAGCCTGCATATAAACAGAAGCAGATCTAATAAACAGTAGAAACAATGTTCACCGCGTGAGAATCATCCAAAACTATCATATCTTTAGGAGTTTGTGATGCAAAAGATTTCACCGTCCATAAATTCATAAAAAGGAATGAACACCCATAAACATTTTTTTTTTTTGGGATGGTTTTGATCTCTGCTATCAGAACCATAAGATTCAAAATATGTATCATGCAATTTGATTCGATACAGCAAGTTTTCTTTTTGGGATGGTTTTGACCTCTGCTATCTGAACCATAGGATTCAAAATACACATCATGCAATTTGATTCGATACAGCAGGCTATCCATACTTATCTGTGGGTGCATAAATGAAAGATGAAAAACTTACAATTCACCATACTAGTCATTCGAATCAGTTTGACACATCAAAAAGATTGATTCACTTTATCAACATCTTTCACTTGAAAAAGGAATAATTTAAAGTCACCGAGTGACATGTTTCGAAAATGTGTGGTGATTTTGGTAATGAAAACCTTTTGAGGAGAGTAACTGAAATTGCATAAACTGCAAAAATTCTACAATTCGCCCATTTGAGGAAATACAAACGCTCTACAATTTAAAAGGTTGTGAACTTTGTAATGAGTACATATGCTTAATGAAATGAATTTCTCTTGTAATAAAATATCAACTTTTTTATCTTCTTGTACGATTTAGCTTCTATTTTTATTTGTATTAACTTCATGTGTATGAATCAATAAACGTGGCAATATAAGTTATGTAATACAGGGGGACAGAGACAAGATGTGGGATATAAAATTTTGAAGACCCTATAAGGATTATATGAACCCTCTTCCCATACAAATGAGCCAAAAATTGTATTCATGGAATCCACATCTTGTGATACAGTCAAGGACTTCCCTCTTAGACCACAAAACCATGTCATCCTTAATCCATCACTCAAGGCAAGATTCTTTTTTATTTAGGCCTACAATACTTAATTCTATAATATATCTTTATCATCCCAAGACAAATATATATTTCACCATATTCCAAAAATCATGACCAAATCGTTGAGATTCACTATTCAATTCGGTTGACGGTTTGGAAAAGGACCATTCAGATTCTCAATTCAGTTCACAGTTGAAAACTATGCTTTTGACCCTTATTCTCTGCTAGGAGGATTTGAGTACATCCGGTGCTGCTTTATGATTTATTTATCTGCTATCTACTGGAGCTATCCCCCTTGTACTCCTCTACTAAAATTGTACTCAAATAGACCAAAAACTTCAAAACTCATTCAACATATCGACGCATATTCTAACTTTGACACAAAAACAAAAAAAAGTAAGAAAAACTTGCAAGAATGCTTAAATTATGCATTTTAATCGTCAAAAAACTGCATAAAGCTTCAACAAATATTTGATAACGCACCAGGGGTTGTAGGAACCATCTTCTGAGACTCTTCCTGAGTATCTGCAGCAGGCTTTGCCTATCCAGTAAAGGGGAAAAAATGGAATCAAGGAATGAGGTATGAAGCAAAAGAGACATGCACATGCCACAAAATTTGCACGACTCAGATGTGCATCTTACATTTCCAGTGCCAGCAGAGACAAGATTGTTGTTCTCTTTAGTCAACCATGCACCAGATTTGCTGAGACCTCCCATACTCTCCTGTACAGATTTCCGACTATCTTCTGAGACCTCTCTTGGCTCTTGATAATGAGGTGGTTTCCATGTATTTACATTTACAGATATATTCACTATCTTACGAGAATTGCTAGCTACTGGAGCAGGTTGGTCCTGATCTTTCCGCGGTTTTGGCGTACTTTCAGCATTCTTTTCAGCAACACTGTACTGCACCATCAAGGAGTCCTGGCTCTCATTTCCACCAGATGTGCCAGTCTTACGAACATCCATAATTCTACGTCCCATAACATTGACATCGCCGTATCCTTCAATATCAGATGCTGAATCAGAAGCCATTCCGGTTTCAGTTTCCAACATTGTCATATCCCCCACATGGTCTGCAGTATACTCACTTCTTTGGAGATAAGTTGAGCGGGTCCGCTCCGAAACTTGGTTAAAATATCCATATTCCATATCTTCAGCTTCAGCATCTTCAAATTCTGGTAGTTCGTCACGGATCTGTGGTACATGCATACCCTGACCAAGCCTATCAAACACATTTCCTGAAGATCTGTTTTTAGCAACGTCCTTGGCAGCATCTTCAACAGCTTTAATAGCAGTTGCCATGATAGCATTAGGTACTCTCGCAACAGACCTAATTCTACGAGGATGGCCATCAACTGATGGGTCTCCAGATGATGTAGAAACTACAGAACGTAGACGCTTAAGTGCAGGCTCTGATGTTGAACTGGATGGCCTTGAAGTGCCCACAGCATCCCGAACTGCAAATTGAAGCAGCCTTCGTGATGCACCACCAGCTGCTTGAGAAGCTACTCCCCGCTGCCACAAATGAAACAGCATCTCAAGAAACAATGCTGAAGTGTCTTCTCTGTATTAACTACAAGGCATCGCCTTATTAGCAACATCTTCCGCTCAAACTCCAGAATGAGGTAGTTGAACACCAAAGAAAATGTTCTTCTATATTGACAATTGGACGTCTTTTGCTAATTATCAAGCAGTCCGTTACGATTGGCAAGCATTAACAATAAGTTGGTAGAGAGGTACAACATTTTATTCCATGATCACCAGAAGAGAGATTCTATTTACCTCCCACTCAAACGTCAATCAAATTTTTATACATGTATTATGCCCTTTGCTTAGACAAGATTTTCACAACAGTAATAGCGGTCCAATGGCTCCAACCCACGGAAAACAGCTCTTCAAATTTACATGGACGTGTGAAATTTCTGACTCTTGTAGTAGCAGAATATGCCACTAGTCTATGTTTGGCAGCCTATGCTTCTGGAACTAGCATGATAGAGGTTTCAAAGCATATTCATCAACAAAAACACCAAGTCCAAATAAGTACCGTACTTTAATATTAAGATACTTGGAAACCTTTGAAAAGGAACAGTAAAAATCAGTGTAATTAGGCTCACCATCATTGAAGCACAACATTCGTCATAAAATGATGCTTAACAAACCATGCTTGGGAACTGAGAAGTCTCGTGCATAGCTGTAAGAGGCGCGCATAGGAGCAAAGCACGACGAGGTGCATGATGCGCACCTCAAGAGGTGCGAGGCGAGGCGCCTTCAAAGAGGCACGAGTTTAATCCCCGCAGCGCAAAAAAGAAACTTCTCTCTATCTATCTATCTATCTCTCCTCAATCAGTCGACTTAATCGGACCAGGGTGCACCTCTCTTCTTCGATCAGGCTTTATCTAGATCGCAGGTACCTCTCTTCTTCCTCGTCCGCCTAAGTTTGACCCTCTAATCTACTGCTTTTTCCATCTTATGGACTTCGGATCCTTTAGTCGGCTTCATATGTGTGTGTGTGTATAGATGTAGACATGTGTACATGTATATATATACATGTATATATAGATCGAATTACAATGTATATGCATGGATCCAACATATAAATACAATATCGTTTGTAAATAGATATAATATGTATTTATCATGTGTATATAGATATAATATGTATTTATCGTATATTCGTATATATACATTATAGAAATATGTTCTCTCTGTCTTTTCTGTATTGCATTATTGATATACAGTATAGATATAATACAACATATATTTGAATTATTGAATTATTGGTGCCTACTATTGATGTATTAGTGCGTGCTATTTTTGTTATTTTCTCTCTTCAAGGTGCAATTTGCTTCAATAAGACTTGCACCTCGCACCTAGACGAAAGATATTTGCACCTCTCTCCTTAAATATACATCTCTCATGAAAATATACATGAGAGAGACGTACAAACAAAGAGGATGGCTACGAAAGGTAATAGCTTGGTTTCAACAAAACTAGCAGGCAACTATTTGGAGGATTAGGACCAGAGTTGTAGTTGTTCAAGTATGTTGGTGGCGAGTTCAACAGATTGACAGGAGCAAAGGATAATTATGAAGTAGCTACGGAATGGCCAAACAACAATCATACGCTTTGGAAGAATAAACCAAAAACTACAAACATCAATAAGCATTTTTTGGTCCAAAACCCAATGTTTGCGGTAGTTTGATGGACTGGGGCGTTTTGGCCCGTTCAAAAGATCCAGCTCATGACGCCAATGGTTATTCGAGTGTCATCGTGAATCAAGAAGCTAGATCCAAAGCATTTAAATACATTAAATACATGTTAGTTCATTGCATCTAATTTTTTTTATAGGTCCAATATATGAATTACACACATTTTTAGTTCAATGCATCCAATTGTTTTTTTATAGGTCCAATATATGAATTACACACATTTTTAGTTCAATGCATCTAGTCGTTGGTAGGTTCAATGTAAGCATTTCAATCAAGGCTCGTGTCACTTGAACTCTTAGGAATTCAAAGTCTCTTTTGCATGTATTATAAGTTGAGATAAAAATCTTTAACTTTGGAAGTAGATTACAATAAATATTGCATTGCGTAACAAGACTACCTTCTTTGTGAATTGGCATGCAGTCCTTGCTTAAATCGCCCAACTCTTGTGAAAGGGAAGCATCTCTATCTTTCCTCCCCCTCTCTTTTCTTTCTTCACTACACACATATTCCAAGTTCAAATCCTATTTCCTAGACAAAAGTCACAAAACCACTATGATTCCTATTATAAGCGGCACTAAAGGAAATGTCATAAACCCATCCTACGTCAACTTGGTATCAGAGATCAATTCCGCATTCTTACAATGGTGACAGCTTGCGAAGTAAATTCCAATGTTGACGTTCTTTCCAAAGACCTTCAGACTACATAGGCATGCACTACCAACCTGACCAGTGATGTTGTAACATGTTAAAAAGTAATAGTGCAACATTGAAGATTGAAGTCGACATGTTACAAAGTAGTGTTGCTTCCTTATGGAGTACCGTATAGGAGATACAAGTGTCTGTAGAGAGAGTGGTAGCTTTTTATGATTGGCCAAAGACCTTTTAGTGGGGGCATTTCTCAAGAGTTTGGGGGTTCAAATGTTCAAGCATCTTCTCTCGACAACCCTAAAGAATTATTGGGTACCTCCATCAGCGCCCAATCATCTGTCGGAAGATCCTCTATTAGTTGATATTGACTAAGGTCCTAAACTAGAAGTTGGAGATATTTATGGCAACAACAATCGGAAAACATACGTTGATTGATTGGCTACATAACGTCAACAGTTTCTTTATCAGGCAATTCCGATGAGCAAAAACTCTCCTTTACCAAAGCTAAGTTTAAGGGAACATCTAGAGTTTGGTGGGCAAAATACCAACAAACATATAATGCTACTATTAGAACATGAAAAACGCAATGACTCAATACTTTGTACTAGTGAATTACAAGCAACATGTCCAGCTACAATTCACACAATTGGTGCAAGTATGTCTATTGAAGAGTACAATGGTAAATTTTATGGCTTGGCTGTCATATCCGAATTTCCTTGAAATGAAGATGTGATGATTTTGTTGTATCGAAAAGGGTTGAATACACGAATCTCTTGTGGGTTAGTAGTTAGTTGCTAGTCGATTCTATACCATGGTGGATGCGGTTCACGTAGCCCACCAATTGAAGAACTAAAAAAGGCCAGTTCTGTGAAAGCTTTTAACTCAAAAGTGACTTGAAGTAAAAAGACTTTTGTTGATAGAGATTTTAGTAAGGTGACTAATTAGCAACAAGGAAGCTCTTTTGTTCCATACAAGTCATCTCGTCCTAGTGCATTCATGTTCATCTCAAGCAAGCAGTACTACTAAACGAGGTGCTTCACTTGGGGTGGTTATTGTAATTTATCCTTTCAAGACTAGCAAGCAAATTGCCTCTTTTGACAAAGAAGGTCCAAAAGAGTCTGTGTCCGAAGAGATTTGTCATCCCTCTTGGTGCTAACTTGAAAATAACTTTCAATTATCTAGATGAACTTGTGGCACTATCCGTCCTCTTATGCTGACCAATAAGCCAGTACCCAAGAGTGAGGAACTTCTTTCTCAGAGGAGAAAAATTTTCCAAACAAGAGTTAGTTGTGGTAGGCAAGTATGTTCATTGGTCATTAATACCAAAAGGTACATTAATGTTGTGTGCAAGCAATCAAAAAATTAGGTTTAAAGGCTAAACCATATCATGTAGCTTGGATTACTAATACAAAGTTGAAGACTGACAAAAAAAATGTCCTATTACCTTTACCATACGGAGTCTTAAAGAGACCGTACTATGATGTTTTACACTCAAATTGAGTCACGTTTGAGCCAAACATTGTTGTGGGATCGTGAAGCACAACATGTGAGGCGTGCCAACACTTAACTCCTTGATTGATGGCAACAAATATACTCATACTTGAGCTACAAGTGCACAAACATTAAACGGCCTTTACTAATTCAATGGGTTTTCCATACGATGGTGTTTTACGAGTGGCAACTAACTTGCCAGAGTCAAGTTTTTTCAAGAGAGGGGAATTGATGAAGTAACTACGGAATGGATAGACAATTGTCAAAGGCTTTGGAAGCCTAAACTGAAAACTACAAACATCAAAGTTAGATTCAATGCATTCAGATACATTAAACACATGTTCGTGTTCATTCCATCTAATTATTAATAAATCCGATGTATGGATTAAACACATTTTTAGTTTATTGCATTTAGTCGTCGGTAGGTTCAATGTAAGTATTTCTTCGAAGTATGCATTCCAATCTAGGTTAATTTCACTTAAGCGTGGATTATGAATTGAGATGTAATCTTTCATTTTGAAAGTAAGTTGACTTAAATACTGAATTTGGTAACAAGATTGCAGTGTTTGTGAATTGGGTTGCGGTCCTTGTTGAAATCACTTAACTTCTGCAAGAGTGAAGCATCCCTCTCTCTCTCTCTCTCTCTCTCTCTCTCTCCTCTTTCTTCTATGCACACATACTCCAAGTGCAGTTCTTGTTTCCTAAACAAAACATCACGATTCCAATTATAAGCTGTGATAATTGAAATGTCCTAAAAGCCGCCCTACATGAGATAATCGGGGTATTGAAGTGGTTTTCATTTGATTTTAATTTCAATGAATTATAACTCTCAAGAAGATTCACCAAATCTTCGGTGCGGTTGAGCACTGGGCAGTACTCCTCTTTGATGGTAAGGACAGCAGCCAAGTGAAGATCAATTGGAGGAAGTGATTAAGTTGCTGGCAATGGACAAAAGACAGGAGGAATGGGTGATGATAATACAATTATCAACGAAATAAAACTGGAGAGAGAACAAAAATGAATCAAGAAAGGAAAGTGGCTTTGAAATGAGGCACTCAGCAGTTAAATATGACGGACAAAAGAGAAGAAGGATTATAAGGGGCAGTGCATTGAGAAGGATAAGCTGGGTATTTGGCTTTGAAAAGTAAAGTGAAGAGAAGATGACGTCTTCCAAAGAGTTGAAGAAGACTCCTGATGTGGGAGGGACTTGATCAAAATAGTATTGCACAACATTTATAATTATCATGGAAGATTAAACGTAGGACCAAGGATAAGCATCCAGATTTTAAATCTGTTCAGGTAATGTTATCGCTGTTGATGGTAAATGGAAATTGTTGTCCAAACATTGGAAAATCTCCTTCTATCAATAGGCTACGTGTTGAAGCATTTTAGTTGGACTTGAATGATTATTTTGGCTTGTCTTTTGTGTGTTTGAGTACGTGCTTTTTCTCTTTCTTTATTTCTAATTTGATTGCACACGTTCTTATAAAGAACATGGGAAGAAGAAAAATGGAGATGAAAAAATTAGACGGACATGTTACCAACTTACAAGTCATTATATAAGGGGTTGTCCACGAATCTTCTTCTAGGCCAAATAAGTAAATGGGTGTTTCATGAAGGCATTATCAGGTCAAGAATATTCTAGTTGGCCAAAGTTTCTCAGCCTCCTATTATGAGATGATAGCAGTTGGACTGGAAAAGTCTAGCAGCCTACAAAATTATATAGAGAGAGCACGCTATTACGAGTCAGTGTTGAGTCTATTTTTTCCCGCTTTCGTTCTTTTCTTTTATTTGATCGTGCCAGTTCTTATGAGGAGCATGGAAAGAAGAAAAATGGAGAGGAAGAAATTAAATTGAGCAGGTTTAGGGCATCGTGGAGTAGAATTTCACTCTTGATGCATCAAATTCTGTTATTGGGTCTTTTATGAAGTCTTTATCAGGTCGAGAATACTCTAGTTGCCCACAATTTCCCAATTCCAAATTTTGAGATGATACCACCTGGACTAGGAAAAGACTAGCAGCCTACAAAAGTAAGAGAGAGATTTCGAGAACTTGATATGTTATTGTCTGCTCCTTGCGAGAGTGAAAAACCTCTTCTTTCTCTTCTCATCCTCCACTACACAAGCAACAGAACTAAGTTAACTACTCTGAAGTTACGGTTCACAACCCCTGAATACTTTGTTCCAAAACCTAACCAATCATGCCCACATCAACCTGAATTTCTTCTCCTGTTTAAACCTTTAAACTGCATGATCTTGAAAACTATCAAGCAGCCACTTTCAAAACCAAATCATCAAAATAGGTCATCAAACCCAAATAACGTTCTTTTCCGCTCAGAACACCCCAACTATTCCATACCCAAAACACACCACAAATCCTATTATGGACAGCACCAAACCATGCTGCGTATCCTCAAGTTGTCAGACGCCATGTTCTCCATTCCATAATACAATGTTAGTTGGTTGCTGACAAAAAGGAGTTTACACAACTACTTCTATTGGTTCCACTAGAACTAGAACCTTACATACAGTGACGATTTTTGCATGGTTGTTATCCACAAGGTACACGAAACAACAATGCACGTTGCATCGAACATGCACACAGATCCAAAATTATCCAATAAATAGGCCCGGTAAGAAATTTAGAAAACTAAAAATTATCCACCTAGCTGTCTATGGTCCAAAAAAAACTCTGAAGCAACCAACTAGGTTCCACTCATTGCAGACGGTATAAATAAAAAATACAAGACAGTTTCGTCTCTAATGATAGTCCACATGTTCTGTTTCATCTGTCTCAAAAATATTAGTCACAAGCTTCTCACTTTTAAGTATTCGACGGTAAAGACAAAAGTGACTAGTACAATAGCATATAAAAATGTTAATATATTCAATACCACTTCCGAAATTTTAAAAACATTGGTGATAAGTAGAAGGGGCGACACAATTTTCATGCATCCAAAGCTGCTCAAGCCAAGGCATTCTTAATTCCCTGTCCTTCCAGTTCATCACTAAGTTGGGGTCCTCTATGATACACTTGAACTGAACAATCGGTCCTAGAAAGAACCCACTTTTTCAAACCGACACTTTTGGAATAGGGGCTGAGGCGGAGCTAGGAAACTTAGTGGGGGCAAAATATATGCTTCAGTTTCATGTTCAATGAAAAAATACGTGTACCTAAGTGTTGTTTGCTCATATTGGGTACATCATTTATTCTTTGTACACAAATAATTGTTGAAGACTCTTTATGCAAGCAAAATAATACGATGTTTAAAGTGTCATCTCCGTCAATTTTATCACAGTCACAATCCATACATAAAGTGGAAGAGAGTCCGAGACTTTGAACTTTGAATTTCATTAGCCCTTTGTTTATCAATAACAAAGTGTCTAAAAGGTTGCTAAACCAAACCACACTAAGTCTTGTGTCGCGATCAATTAGAGTTAGCTACATGAATCTTTTCAAAAAAACAAGCTGCAGGAATTGTTCTAGGAAAAGAGAGAAAAAAAGAGATGTCATGTTACGTTAGGGACTATATGTGGTACTTCTAGAGGCTACAACTGGGAACATTAGTTACAATATAGGCAAAACTATCATCTCAACAATATAGGTTGAAGCCTGAGGCAGTTTCCCCCACTAGAGCCTCGATGTGGCTCCACCACTGAACAGGTGGACCAGGTAGTACAGAATTTGCTTCTGGAGAGTTAAGGAAATATATAACTATCAATAAGCTAAAAACCTAAAAGACCAAAAAAACAATCGACACATCTGTAACCTACATATGGGCCCTTCAATAACCCGTTATAAGTTGAGGTTGCAAATGACATGGCGATCCTAGCAGAAATTACCCACAATTTCGTTTTCCCTTATTAACTCCCCTTCCAGGGCTTATTTTCAAAACAATAGTCCGAAGGCCAAAGCCTAAACATACGGAGAAAAAATATACAAGACTGAACAAAACAATAGTAATGCTGGCAGAAGACACATCTGACCCTTTCTGGTTCAAATAAAGAAGCAACTAGTTGGGGGAAAAAATTCCAAACCTTGGCTTCTTGTTGTTCATCGGGTCGACCTCTCTTTTCCTGAACTAAGGGCTGCGGAGAAGGAGATCGCTTTGTGTGACTGATTTTGCGATGAATTCTCTCATCTATGCCGGCATTGTCCGTGACAGAGCTTCGAAAAGGGGGAGGTTCATCTGCATCCCTTACAAGACTTTTCCACTCCTTGTTGTGCCGGCTTCTAGATAATTTACTAGGCTTTCCTCGTGCAGAATCAGCATCCAACTGGCGACCATCATTTCTTCTGCTCTGATCCCCAGTTTTGGTTTTTGTTTCGGCAGCTTCATCGGGATGGGACTGCTGAGGTTGCACATACAGATGAAGATTTGATCTTAGATGATCCCAAAGCCTGCAAAAAACAACAGTATCAGCAATGAGAATCACTATAGATTTATATATTTAACCAACAACATCAATCAATTAAATACAAATCAATTACCAAGATACGAAAGAATCACTATCATCATCACCCAAAAAGACATTCAACTCATTCCTTGCTTCTTCTTTGCGCCTCCCGTTTTTTAGCAATACAATCACATACTCCTGCACATGCACATGAAGAAATAAGTCAAAATTGCACAGCTAAATGCTGACTTATTTTGATCTAAAACGAAAAGAATCCCATATCTCCAAATAGCTAGTTCCCGGTGAAGAATGAAAAACCATCACATCTGATCTAAAAGAACCACAGGCCCCACAAAATGTGCATGCAATGGAGAATCTCTCCCATTATGATTATACCAACTTGCTTATTCTGGAGAGGAAAGAAAAAGGAACAACATAAAAATATGCAAAAACAACTGATACAAAAACTATACATCATTTTGTTGGATTAAACCTAAAACCTATGAACATTTTGATTCATTTTTTAAATTCCACTATGAAACACATGATTCTAAAGATGAAAATTAGTGGAATTTAATTAGGAATTGCTTGCAAATTGTGCAGGTGCGAAAAGAAATCAAATATTGAGTTAAACACAAGAATTGATAGCTAACAAAATTCCCAATTTTTAGCTTTCAATGAGCCTCCAAAAACACACAGGTAGAATTGGATCATCGCCCAAAATAAAAGTAGCAGTGTTACGTCTATAAGTAAGCTAGGTCGATGTCAAAGAAATTGGAAGCAAACACTTTTGGATTCTCCTAGATACGAGTTTGAGGCTCTTTCCATTGCTCGGCTGCTTGGGATCTTTGGACCTCGGTTCTTTCTGGGTTTGGGATGCAATGGGTGGGCCCAAGTGATTGATCTTCTACACAATTGGAAAGGATGGGAGTTGGTACAAATAGGAGGAAGATTAGAGAAATGAATCTTTCATGCTTGATGTGGCTAATGTGGCGTGAAAGAAACTAGCACCGCTTACATGGCAGTGAAAGTCCTTTGTATACCTTCCTGGGGATTCTAGAGAAGGTATCTCTTCATTAGAACTTATCACGCTGTGGCCTTTGCTTTCTGTACACAAGCGGCATTCCCTGTCTCCCTCGATTTTAATAAACATTTGTTATAAAAACAAAAATGATTGAGGCTCCTTGCACATGCTCACATCAAAAATAAAATTACATTGACCGGCGTGCCAAATTAGAACAAAACATCTTGGACACTTTCAGGGCACTTGACCAACACAACCTAAGAGTAGAAACTGACACTTAGGAAGTCAGATCAAGAAGGACAAAGAGTATACCTGCGCACAATTGACTAATTTAATTAGGAGGCAAAAAATCCAATGACAATTGGTGGTGCCTTTGTAGGTGTGATGGTAAATAAGTCTTTCTTTTGCTAATTCATGATCATGTAACTAGGAATTTGCAACGAATGTTTCGAGTGTTGTTTGGGGTGGACGGACGCCGCATAGAGGTATAGCGGAACTAGGGCTGGGATGGAGTGGAAAGCATGCAGTTGGTTCCTTTATGACTGGTGGCTCTTGTCAAACCAGGTGTTCTGCATTTAAAGAAGCATGGCAGGGCCAAAGTTCATATTTGCTCTAATGATAAGAAGATTCTACCTTCTTTGTAGGCCAATAAAATCACCGGGCGATGCAACTTCTCAATGGTTGAGCAAATTTGCAAAAGACAAAATACTGCAATCTACGTAAAATAGATCATTATGGATTGAGGGGAGGAGAGGTGAGAAAAATTATTAATTAAAAGGGAAAGAGAAAGAAAGGGAAGGTTGGTAAGTTTTTATTTGTTTGTTTTATGAATAAGAAATAAAAGTTTGAGTCCATTCCTTTTGTTTGGTTATGAATAATTAATAAAGAGAAGTGAAATGATCATATGTTCACTATTTTAACCTTTGAAATTGTGGAGAAAAATTATTTGTTGCAAGATCTTAGTTGGTATTAAAAATATTAATAATAAAATCACATCACTTCCCCTCCATTTCCTTCCACTTTTGGATATGAAGAGACGTGCTAAAAATGATTGTACGCTTCTCGCCTCCATTCCCCTCCACACTCCCCCTTTTCCTCCTCAAATGTGATCCAAACAAGAAAACCACCTTCAAATCCCTCACTCTCCATCCAATTCCCTCAATCCAAATGATTACAACAAGAAGCGAAGAGCAGATTTGTATTTTTACCGTCCTTTTCCCCTCCACGCTCCCCCTTTTTCCTCCTAAAATGTAATCCAAAGAAGAAAATCACCTTCAAATCCCTCACTCTCCCTTCAATTCCCTCAATCCAAACATTACAACAAGAAGCGAAGAGCATATTTGTACTTTTACCGTCCTTTTGCTGATCAAGTCATATTCCCCTCTCAAGGGTCTTAATCTCCATTCATTATGTAATCTTTTTCTCTATGTTTTGGTTGGAAGGGGATACTATCCAAATGCACAGAATCTTCAATATAAACACTTAAAATGTTCACTAGGCTTATCGTAAGTATACACCCCTTATTATACTCAAGAATCGTAATCTCATAGGGATACTTACGAAGGCAAAGCTCAATCCTCAAACAGTGTCATATGACCTACAAACTTCAGTGATAAAAGACAATAACGTAACCAGGAAAAACTTATATGTCCACTCCAATAATGCATCAATGAGAAATGACTTCGATTTACATTACATCTCAACCTTACAAAAATTTCAATTAAATGCACAGACGGGTAAACCCTAGAACCATACCACAAGAGTGTCGTCGGTGTAATCCCCCATTAACTCCTTCAGTTTCTCATTCACTCTCTCTCGCAGCATGGCCACTCCATCGCCCGTGAAGTTAGCCCTAAATGTCCGGCCATCAACTTGATTCGCACCTTCCATGTTCAGTAATACTATCCAAAACGATCACAAAACCCTAGGAAGCTTTTTCCACAGATGATTGTTGCACCCTTCTAAACGCAATCTACCACTGGATAAGTGCAGTTCGGCCTTCGCAAAAGCAATTCTCTCGGATAAAAAAATGAAAAAACAAGATGGCCTGTCGATACATTTACAATCATATGAATAGCTAAATACAATAGCACGAGTGAAGTGTTTTGGAGGGCGATCTGCTGCTAAACGAAGGCGGTGATACGTACAAAGATCTATGCTTAGAAGTTTTATCGGGAAAGTGAGCGAGAACAAATTGAGGGTTCAGTTTCATTGCAGAGAGGAAATCCCAAAAGCTCTACTACGAACCCTATGTCCGTCTCTATATATGCATACAATAATTTACCGTAAATAATAACCAAATTTATTTTTAAAAAAACTGAAAGCCTCCAAAATTATAATGGTTTTTTTAATCAAACTATCCCTCAAACGAAAACAAATCATCAAACTACCACAATTCGAAAAAGAATTATGGAAATAATAATGCCTCTTCTGCCAACTGTATGCCTCTAAGACACTTTCTACAATGGACTAATGTTACAATAGCACGTGGTGGCATTTTACACTTGTGCCTGCGCAACGAGCAGGACATGAGGATGACATGTTTTGTAATTTGGTAATGCCAATTTAGTGGTGGCATCAGTCTCTTAAGCAAGCGGTAGTTGGGTGGGTGAAGGTCTAAAAAAATGGGCATGGATGCCAAAATGGCAGCAGGTTTGTGAGATAATAGATTCAATGAGTGGGTTAAAACATGTGGGCTTGTGGCATTTTGTGTTTGGGTTAGCTTCCTATAGATCTCATGGGCAGATTAGCTGGACTTTGATAGATGTCCTTGGCTAATTGGTATGCAGCAGTTTATAATAGTTCCAGTAGGCAATTTATTTGCAGTTACCAATGGATGGTGTGCTTAACGGTTTCGCTTGGTCCAACACAAATCCTTGGGCAATTGGGGGTGTCAATTGCAGATCATGGTGATCTTGGGGCATGTCCATGGCTCATGTGTAGGCAGCCACATTTTTCTAATTGTAGCTTTTATGTAGGCATGACTGTGATATTTAATGGCGGAGAGAGGAAGTATTTTGTCTAGAAACTTTGGTTTCCTTTGTATTCTTGGTGAGTTATAAAAGGTTTGGAAGGGTTTCCTGTAAACATTGTGATTTTAGATTGTCTTTCTCTATTTCGTGTGTCGGTTGATTAAATCTTCGGTGGAGTTTAGTGCCATCAGATGCCAAACCTCGGTAGCGAAAACTGACCCTGTGACAACTAACTATGCATCTAACTTATGCAATGTAATCATAGATTATGCATGATAGTTACGTGTTATGTCGTACACATCCATTTTATGTGTTTTAGGGTTATATATAATTTCATCATATTGTGTGGAAATGACAACACAAACAATGGCCATCCAAGCAACAGTTAGTCTGGCATAAAAGAATAAAGAGGGGAGAGAGTTTTCGGACAAGCAACCAAGAGATTAGTACCTGCGAAGGCGACTCTAGCTCACTAGCAGTCCTAGTTATTCAAGTAGATGTTAGGGGTTGGTATGCAGGGCTTTATGTCGAACCCACTGTCGACCACCTTAGGTCATTGTAGAGCTTGCCAATTTTGTTAAGTGAGTGGTTACTGGGGGATCGCCCAGTCACTAACATTGTGATAATTTGCAAAGGACAGATCAGATACGATGACAAGCATTGATTCGCGAACGACCATAGGTCTCTTTCACATTTGGACTACAGCTTGATATTTTACCACAAAAAGGGATAAATAAGTTTTTGTTGAGTTGAAAGTCCACTACAATGCCACATAGGGCATTTACTTTATGTTGGACAGAAATAAGATCTCATATGAGGGGAAAGTTGCGGGTTTGCTGGAATGATCTAACATTTTTATCCATCACAACAAGCTCGAGCAGAGTGCATAAATTTCTTTGTGAAGGTCCTAAAAAATGCAATCAATGCAAATGATATATGGTAAAATAGAAAATCGTTCACATGGTGATGTTGCCAGAGACTTCATGTCAAGATTTGGGCGATGAATCGACAAGTCCTGCACAAGGGCTTGATTGTGGATGCTATGAGAAATGACGAGATAAACGGTTCCCACCTATGAGTTTTACTAAAACCATTAAGAGGGACCCATAATAACCCCTAATTTTTTACTTTTTTTAGTAGTCACGGTGTTGTCGATATATTTTATTTTTGTGTTTCCCTGTTGTAACTTAGGTCCATACTTTTAATTGTTTACAAATTATGGTTCATATGCTTTATTTTTTGGTAAGTTATATAGGATGTTTTGATGGTTGCAATTATGTCATTCTGACCCAATTTGTATTCTTGTTTATTAGTAAATGGAAACATTGTCATGGACTTCATGTCAAGATTTGGGCGATGAGCTGACGAGTCATGCACCAAAGTTTGATCATGGATGTTATGATAAATGATGATAGAAAGGGTTCTAACCCACGAGTTTTAATTAGAACCATTAGAGGGACCCACAATAGAGGTTCGATCCTGAAGTTTCTGATCTTTTCGTGTATCATAGTGCTGCTAATGTATTTTGTTTTTGTGTATTTTTGTTGTAAGTTAGGTTTGTCTCTAATTGTCTACAAATTATGGTTCATAAGTATTTGTTCTGGCAATTTTTGTAAGTTGTTTTAATGGTTGCAATTATGTAGTTCTGACCCAATTCGTATTCTTGTTTACTAGTGCATAGTTTATTGTGCTACACTTTTCTCGTTCAAAATGATTTTTTTTTTGTTGCTTTGTTAACGCCAACCCAGTATGGTGTTGTGAATCCAAAAGTTAAGTACACATTGCATGAGTGCATCCTCTTATACACTCGTAGCATGTTGCAATTAGATGTCAATGTCTCAAACGTCTGATGCGGATAGGAAGTCATTGGGTCAAAGGTTTAGACTTTTATCAATAGGCTTATGCATGCATGATTGGACTGCATATTATGTACAACTGTTATCTATAAGATGTACACATAATTGGTGCTTTTTAAATAATTATTTTTTTTTGCAATAAAGTGTATGGGTGGAGATGACAGTCCAATATGCCAATAAATATTGCCCTTCTATAGGAATTCATACTGGCTAGGCAGGTAGGGTAGCCTAAAGAATTACCATGCTAGACTTTGGCAGGAATGGGCATTCAAGAATGAGGAGCAAGAGGACCTTTTACAACAGCTCACGCTACCTCAATACTCTAGTCCCACGCTGGATGGCAAGGGGTATAGACCCTAAGAACAAGGTGGCCTTAAAAGAACGGTGAAATTAATAAGGAGAAAGAATAATAAAATGCTATTACGCCAGTGTCGCTGTTATATAGTTCAACTAGCCGAAAAGGTTACCGGTTCAACAAGTCAAGCATTGATGGAGCTTGAGCACAGGGCGGTCCTGGAAAAAAGGAGGTACAAGTTGAACTACGAGATGTCAAACGAGGAAGTGCAGCTACTTTTGTTACATCTTACTGTAGTTTATTATGTTGTCATAATCTATTATGGTTACGATGTTGGTTAATGAATATTTAAATCAAACTCACCAACTAAAGGTACAAAAGCCAAACAAGTAATAAATTGAGTTACATTTGGTCTACTACGATTAGAGCCAAATGGAAAGCATTTGATATTGAGCTAATCTCTGTTCGAGATATCAATATTTGAATTGCAACTCTGCCTCTTGGCCCCACAAAAAATACCTTCGACAATCTTCCGACCACCATTATGTGGCACATGCAGATGCCTCCCGATGTAGCTGTAGACGTATATGTGCATGGACATCCGATTGCATTCTTCACGCATTTGAGTAAGGGCTCGCACTAACATTTGTAGCGTGTGAGTGGGCATGTTCACTACCAGTTGTCGTGGAATCCTCGAGTTCGCATATGTGCAATCCTCTTGGAAATCGTATCATCCAATAAGCCTAGTCTCATGCATTACACGAGGTGACAACCGTAGTCTTGGGTTTAATGAACATGTGAACTAGTCTTTTTCGTCAACCTAGGCCCGACCCATTGCATAATATATGTCCTATACTGCATATGTTTGCATTTGTGTACTCGACTGTTTAATTGCAATGGTGCTAGCTGACATTATATAGGGAAATTTGGTCCCACTAATACGCATTTAAGTAAACCAAATTAACAAAGCATCACCGTCGTACTAGTATGCATTCAAGTGGTGTGCCCCAATATTCAGATTGGTCGTACTAGCACACATTTAAGTAGTACGCAATTCAACGACACAGACTAGACACATCATATTGATGTCGTAGGACCCATTTATGCAGGAGTATCGACAATCACTTTACGATAATGTGGCGTACTTTTTTATAGGCAATAAATGAAATTCATAAAAACCAAGTAATGCAGTTCATTGTACAAAAGCTGAATACATTCTATGTCATGCCACACATTACATGAACCCAACCAACAACACCCCCCCCCCCAAAAAAAAAAAAAAAAAAAAAAAAGAAAAGAAAAGAAGAAGAAGGTGTTATTCATACATTTCTCTGATCACATTTTAATGCCTCTCCAACCTTTCATGAACATTTACATCTGTTGTGGCTTTGCTTGCACCAAGGTCCAACAAGTTTGCACTTATGTGGGCCATGATTCATGCCAGTCTATTTCATTTTTAAATCTTCGTGTTTTGGGATACCCCTTTGTTCTAGTCTATCTCCAACTGACAAAAGGTATCCAAAAAGTAAAATGTTCGGCTCAAAAGCTAAAAAAATGTTTATAGACGAAAATAAACCAAAACGAATATATTTTTTATATTATTTTTGTCTTTTCTAAATATTTTTATTTTTTTAGACATAATTTCGTACTTGTCTGACATCTCTCGTTTAAACGAACCAATAAATTCACAAAAAATTGACAAAAAAAAAACTCATATTTTTGTAATTAAGGATAAAAATTAATCTAAAAAGAATTAGGCCAATCGTACGTATTTATTAGATTGGTCAAATAAAAGAATGCATGATGGAGATGCATTTTGAGGTGTCTCGCAATTTTGGTCATTCCGTTGTCTTTTTAACTTCTAAATTGTCCTCACAATACATTCCTATTTAATTTTGAACATTCTTAGAACACCCCCAAAACACCCAATAAATATAAGGCGCAAACAAAAAAAAACCTTCCACTACTTACTATTATTTGGTAGCATTCAAATAGGATATAAAATTTAGACCTCAGATATGACAATCTGAATTGTTATGTCCGGAAAATATTAGCGGCTTATACATTTGCAGGGAATAAAATTTAGACATTCATCCCCTACTCATATTTATTTGGTATTTCATATTTTGTAAGAGTATAACTTCTACTAAATTTTATTTATTAAAGAAATATTGCCTTTTGATTATTATGTCGTTTTTATTAACGATTCAAAAATCGGAGGCGTTACAGTTTTTTTTTTAAGGAAAAAAATCACTTTCCAGTTTAGTCCCGATTCTCTCCGACTCTACACCAACCTATAGAGGTATATGAAGGATTTTTGAATTTTATTTCTTTTGGTGGTCTAGGCTTGTGGCCCAAGAAATAGAATATTTGGACACTAAGCCCATTAAATAGTAAGTTTCATGTACATGAATTGTAAAAAGTTACTTTTTTTTTTTTTCATGACTCAAATATTATTACTAGACTCAAATCATTTAAAATTTACTCATGTTAGGTTCAAATAATTTTTAAGCTCAATCCGAAATTTTCAAAATTACACAACTTGACTAAACCACCTAAATTGTCCTATTCTCGATTTACTCCTATGGAGATCGATCTTCTAAATTCTCTCCTCAAACCTACCAATTCTATATGTAAGAATCAATTGAATCAAACTGATTTAAACTTTATTGGACATGCATTGCGAGCCTTAGTATTTGTAAATTGTTTTGAAAGTCCACTAATTTTATAACTAACTAGCGGTCGCGACATATGCAATATGCGTGCAAGTCGATCGAACATTATCAAATATATGAAAAAACACGATCATATTACTTCGATCGTCGTAGATCTAAACAGAATTTTGAAGATAAAAATTAGAACAATGCTAGTGACACTACATAGTTTACCTCATTTTATACCGCATGCTTAGGTGTCAAACAACCAACTAAGCATGCGGTATAAAATGAGGTAAACTATGTAGTGTCACTAATTAGGGGTGAAACAAAAAATCGATGAACCGGAAAAATCGAAAAAAATCGACCGAAATTTTTGGTCCTCGGTCGGTCCAACACTCTGTTTGGTCGATTTCGGTTCTGCTCGTAAAAAATATTTGATTTTTGGTTCAAGGTCGGTTATCTCATATTTAGTTTGGACCGAATTGAGCTGAACAGAAGCCAATTAGAAGATTCGAACCAAATGGATTAGTGTTGACCGAACCGAAAGCTAGTACTGTTGTAGACCAAATTATTCTAACCTTAAGGGCCTGTTTGATAACCCGACTGAAAATGATGGGATTCATAAGTGATGAGATTAGGATTGGATTCATAATACCATGGGATATGAATACCCAATATCCTGTTTGTTTTGGATAGTATTAGGTGTTGGGATTGGATTATTAGTCCTATGACATGTTTGTTTGCAAATCTTGGGATTGGATTGAAAAAATAAATTCTCCTTTTTACCCTTGTGCAAATCTGGGCAATGCAGTTCTCTTTCTCTCTCTGTGAATTTCTCTCTTTTCTTGTTCACTTCTTCCCCTTTTTATAATTATACGTACATAAGCAACTAAAACCAACCAGCAATTTCAGTACAAGAACAAAAACTACATAGGTTAGTCACAAGGACCACAAGGTCTGGTTACACCCTCCTGCGATTAAATCATATCCGCTAGACTACAAAAAAAAATTACACCAGATTCTTATACTGCTATTACACCAGATTCTGCTAGACCACAAAAAAAAAAATACAAAGTTGTAGTACCCAAAATAGACCTAGGAATTGAAACACCTAAAACATAAAATAAGTCACAACAAATTGGATAACGAGAGACATAATAGCACCGAGTAGAAACCAAAAAAGATTAAGGCCACATCGAGACCACCCAAGCACATTTTGATGTGTACAAGTGTTGGGGTTAGGTTGATTCTCTTCTTCCGCAGCTGTGCAACAATGAGGTGCGGCTAGGGTTTTTAACATCAGACGGGAGCAAGACCATGGGTAGTTTCGCCATTACCTTAATTAGTTAGGGGCAGAATCGTCTTATTGCATAGGGTCCCCAATCCCAGGATTACAATACCCCCATGGAGAGGGTATTCGTAATCCCCCCATTTTCCGGATTACAATACCCTCGGATTACGAATCCGGACACTATTTGGTTTAACAAACAAAGGATTAGAATCCCTTCGGATTCGTAGTCCAATCCTAAGTCTGGAGAGGTTTATCAAACAGGCCCTAAAAGTCTAAGGGGTTACACTGCATTTTAATGGCCAAAATTTTATTTTACTCGTTTTTTCATGGCCCAAAATTATTACAAGTCCAAATTCAAGGCTAACTCGAAAAAATTGAAAAAATCGATCAGACCAAACAGCCCCGAACCGATTTCGATTTATCATTTTTTTTGGTTGGGGTCGATTTCACCTGCATCCTCTCCAAACTGATCAGTTTGGTCTGTTGTAGCCGGAAAAATCGACCGGACCGAACCGATTTCACCCATATTCACTAATATTGTTCTAAAAATTAATGTAAGTGAAAAGTTGTGAATATTGTGATAACGAGCGTGAAGAAATGGATTTTTTTTTTTTTTTTGAATTTAGTGTGAGTAAACAAATTTTATGGAAGACAATTTTGTCAACAAGTTTATAAACAAGACAGACTTAAAAAGGGGGGCAGATCTCCTTGTAAAGAATAGATTTTAAGCATTTTTATCTACCTATACTAATAAAAGTCAGCTAAACCCCGTCATCCCAAACCCTAGTTTCGTTTCTCCAGTCAGAAGACGAGTCCACGAGACTATACTCGTACTTCCAAGGGGAGAAAATGACGAAGGTATACGGCACGGGAACGTACGATTTCAAGCGGCACCGGGTGGCGGAATACCCGGTGGAGAAGCTGCCAGAGGCGCAGACGGGGTCGAATTTGCCTAGCTCGATAACACTCGTTGAGATCCAGCGGGACCGTTTGACGAAGATTGCGGAAGCGAATTGGTCCAAGGCGGGCGGTGGAGAGGGGATGGAGAAGAAGCCGTTCAGTCCGGAGCTGGTGAAGGAGATTTACGAGACGGAGTTGGTGGTGAAAGGGGGGAGGAAGACGGTGCCGCTGCAGAGGGTAATGATCTTGGAGGTGAGCCAGTACTTGGAGAACTACCTTTGGCCAAATTTTGATCCTTCGACGGCATTGTTTGAGCATGTTATGTCGATGATACTCATGATCAATGAGAAGGTATGTGATTTTATCGTTGTGATATCTGTGTTTTTTTGGTCCGTTTTTTAGTTTCTGAGGAAATGTGACAAGAGAAGGAAAATGAGTTTTGGGCAAAAAGGTGGGAAACATGAGATTCAATGCGCATGGTGGTCATGTGTTTGACGGGTTTGGGTCGCTTAAATGGCCTTATACGGCCTCTCCTACTTGCGGTAACACTGTACATCTAATCCTTTTCTAGATCCTCCTCGTGGTAAAGGCTTTTATATTTGATGTTGGGAGAATCTTGTACTGGTTAGTTGTTAAGTGAGAAACGTGGAAAAAGATAAATTGTTTTGAATTACTTGGTTCATTGGGAGAATGCAGGATAATGGCTAAAGAAGGGTTGGGTCTGCAACTAAGCAGTTTGCTTCCATGAAACAAATAATGGAAATGTCCTCTTAAAAAGTTAGGGTTATCTCACCAATTAGAATCAGGAAATAGAAATCAGGGTTAGAATCATGGGTCTAAAGTGTGATGTTTACGAAGAGAAGCAGAATGCACCTAAGTTGTGTCAGTTTCTACATTAAATCTTGTTACTTTGGTGTTCTTGTTTGTAAGGATTCCATGACTATATACAATTTAAGGTTCAAAGTTGTCTGTCTTTTTTTTTTGTGTTTTCCTTCAGCAACCCAATGGAGTATTGCCAGTTTGGTTGTAGTGAAGACCACGAACCAGGGGTTTGACAGTTGTGCCAAATAAACGAAACTCAAACAAGATCTCGTGAAGTAGTATTTTCTTTATTGGAGCTTTATTTAATGCCCCGATTTCTTGTAGCATTATCTAAATCTATTTATTCTTATTTTATTAGTCAAAACAAGAATTAAGAGTAATTCCAAATTTATTAAATAATTGCCACATTTCGTTTACCTTGTAATTGAATAAAGAATTCAGAAACTCTAAAAAAAGGAAGAGGAAATGCAATCTTGTTTGGTTTTCACTGGGAATTTGAGTAAGGAGTAGATCTTTTTTGGGTTTTCTATAATTGGAAAGTGAGAACTCCCCGCTTTCTCTTTATTTGGTGTACAATACGAGACGATGGAATGCAATGGGATAGATGGTAGAGGGCTGCCTGCGCCCAAAAGTGACGATTCGCTTGACTCAAACAAGATCTCGTGAAGTAGTATTTTCTTTATTGGAGCTTTATTAATGCCCCAATTTCTCGAAACATTATTTTAAATCTATTTATTCTTATTTTATTAGTTAAAACAAGAATTAAGAGTAATTCCACATTTATTAAATAATAAGAATTATTGTAAATGGAAAATTTTAGAGTGCGGAGTTTAAAATGACGAAAATACCGTTCTGGGTTTACATTGAAATTTCAAAGTAAAAATACAGAGCAAGTATAGATATGGTAACCACGTGTTGCCGAAATTTTCCTCTGCAACACCCGGCTCTTCCTGCTTGGGCGGGATTTCCATCTGCACTTGTTCATCTGGCATGAAACGCCAATGGCAGAGAAGTTACTCCAGTGAGTAATGAAATTTAGTAGTGAAAAATACCCGAAAATAAAACCCAAGGAAATACAAGTAGGTACAATAGAGATATACGACATAACAGATAATAACAATGGAAATAAACTGAACAACAAAGTAAGACGTTGTAGGTTTGTTATGATTTCTTCCGTTTAATGTTTCTAGGATTTACAACCTAGGGAATTCGATCTTACCCTTCAACTTTAGCATTGGGCCTCAGGTTATATTGACCAGTCCTTACCTACCCTATTCTATCTGACTTGAATACTGACCCGACAAGGAAGGGACTTTTTACCTTCCACTCAGGTCAATAACTAGCCCACCCGATCTTGATCCCATCAGACATGGCGTCACCATGTCAGGTACTACCGAACCTTAATTACTTCCCCTTAATCAATTCAAGGACGCTTAAGACACGACCGTCACTCTCTCGAGGTCCCGAGCTATCATCGCAGACGTCACCAAAGTCATTCTCAACTGTCTCCAACACCTCCTAGTTGGGTCCTTTCAACATAACAACATAACCAACACAGTTCAACCCCCAACACCAACTCGTCATGGCGGGGCCACTTAGACAAGTTTTACATTTTCATTCCATACACCCAGTGTATTTACACATTCCACTACTTATAATGCACACCCAACACCCTCCGTTGTCTTATCCAGTTGTCATTCGAACCGGTGTCCCTAACGTTCTTACTCTATTTTCCCCAAAGTTCAGTTGTGTCAACTCTATGGAAAATCGACAGCATGATGGCGGTACTCGGGCTAATCCAACATTTCGAACAAGCCCATAAGTCCACCAATAACATAAACAACATAATACTAACATCATGATAACATCAACGAACTCAACATATAGATGCATGTGCAGTGTTCATAGTTCTGGGTGAATTTTTAGAGTCTGAAATCAGGGTCTGAATAGGACGGCGGTACTCGGGCTAATCCAACATTTCCAACAAGTCCATAAGTCCAACAATAACATAAACAACATAATACTAACATCATGATAACATCAACGAACTCAACATATAGATGCATGTGCACTGTACATAGTTCTGGGTGAATTTTTAGAGTCTGAAATCAGGGTCTGAATAGGAAGGACGACAATATAAAATTTCTGAAATTTTGGATACGTCACCCGAGAGGGCAGAGCTCGCTACTGTAAAACATGTTCTGACTTTTTCCAACGTTTCTATAAAAACAGAACTAAGTCTGGAATTTGGTCAGGTCTTTTAAGCGGCCAGAGCTCGCTCGAGCGAGCCTTCGTTTTTTAGATTCTGTAACTTTTATAGTTATGGATTTTCTAACATGAACAATACATAAAATCATGGATGACATCATGAATTCATGCGAATAAAACATAAATGAACCACTTGAGGTTTGGAGGTAAAATCCCTTACCTCGATTGGTTGAGACATGCGAAGAACAAAGGTGAATCGAGGGAAATTGGACAGAGATTCCTCTCTCAAGAACTTCAACGCCTTACAAATTCTGTCTGAAAACTCACAGCTTAGACTACGAAACTGGGTAAAGTGAAGTGAAAACCTTGATTACAGTATTGGTGTAAAATGGAAAAATAATTCCACTAGGTTTATATAGAACTTGTCGAGTATATCTCCCATGAATTTCCAATTGAATTCCCCAAATAATTTACCATGAAAGCCAATAATGACATTATATGCCATGAAAGCCATTAACCCTAAAGTTGGAATTCAAACAGCTCGCTAAAGCGGCTGAAGAAATTAAAAACCCTAATTAATAATAATTAAACACGAAGGGAAAATAAAAAATGAATTAAATCCTTAATAAAAATTTGGGTTATTACACTTAAGGTTTTATCTCTCTTTTGTTGCAATCGAAGTAGAGATTGTGGAGATCGAGAATGTGAAGACAAGTTATGACATTTTTTTATCAAGTGTGCGGCCTATGATATCTATGACTTAAAACTTTGGATTTCCAGTTTCGGGAGAATGTGGCTGCCTGGATTTGCTTTTATGACAAGAAAGATTTATTCAAGGCATTCCTTGAGATGGTTTTTCGGCTTAAGGAGGTATGGACCCCCTTTTCTTGGCTGACGTTTCCATTCGAAGATCTTTTGTCTCTCTTGTCTAGTTCAAGTGTTTTAGTAGTTCTTATGGTGCTGAAATTTATGGTAGCACATTCATTGTTGGTAAAAACTTTCATGTGGGTTTCGTATTTGTGGTTTTAGATTAGATTCATCATTCATGGTTGGCAACTTAAGTAAGGTCATCATCATCATGTTATATAGCTGAACTCCAATGATTTTTTCTCTACTTTCAGACTTATCAAAAAATATTTAAAAGAGAGATATTTCTCATTTCTTTTTTGCAATTTTGTGGAATCTATGCAGAAGTGTATTATTTGAGCTAGATGTCTTTTTTTTAGAAGGCCAGACTGGGTGCAATTGTATGGTTGCTTCAATTTGACCTGGTGGTCACAGGTTTGAACGGAAATAGCCTCTCCGCTTGCTGCATACATCTAACCTTCCCCCAAACCTGTAGTAGCAGGAGCCTCTTGCACTAGGCAGTCTTTTTCTAAGGTTGTGCTTTGTGAAATTTTTCTGAGGTCGTGCTTTGTGAAACTCAATTTTCCCGTACTCAAATTTATTATGCAATGTACCTCCCTGTGGTTTGCCTTTTTGACACATCACCTCTCTATCACATTAGAATAGCCAACTAATCACTTTGCGATTTTGGATTCTCTTGCAACTCTAACTCCGTTAATAGAAAATTGAATGACTTTAATGCACGTATCTTTTTTTTTCTGGGAGAGTTGTTGTTCTAGTTGTTGTTGTTGTTGTTGTTCCTCATTCTACCTTAAATTCTCTTTATCCCTCTCCCTTAAACACGTGAAAAAGAGAACTAATAAAAAAAATTATATTTAGTGTAAATTTGGTTTGTCTCTCCACTCCTACCTCCTCTATGCTTCACCACCATTCATGAGCACTACCAGCCAGCACCACGACCCGCTGCCATTCTCCACCTCCTCAATTGGAACTCTGTTTGCATCCCCTTCTTACTGATGCATCCCTAGTCCGTATTTCGTTGACCTTTGAACATACTAAAATATTTTATAGATTTCCTTACATATACACCCATTTTGATGGGAATATCTCCTATAAAATAACTTTTTGGCTCTGAAAATCTTTTACTTCTTAGCATTTGTTAATGTTTTTGGACAAGAAGTCCAAAGCAAAACTTTTTGCTTGCATGAAAATCTACAAAAGTGCACATATTCTTGAAATGTGAACATGTGTTCACTTATGTATATAGGGGCCTGATTGGATGATGTGTTATGGAGTGTGTTAATTAAGGATTGTGTTAAACAAAGCTGGGCCCACCTTAACCTAGTGATTGGCAACCAAAAAAATACACGTGTTAACTAACTCGTGTGTTACATAAGGCAACAAAGGGTGGGTTAATTTGCCTCACCTCCCCCCCCTAAGGCTAAATAAGAGGGAGTGTTGGGTTGTGAAAATTACCAAAAAACCAAGGGTGGAATAATATTCATATATTTTTGGGAATATATGTACATATATATATATATATATATATATATATATGAATATTCATATATATATATATATATTATACGTATGTATATACAAATATATATATTCGTATATGTATGTGTGTGTGTGTGTATAATCTGTTTGTGTACGTACATATATATATATATATATATATATTATACGTATATACGAATGTATATTGATACACATATATATTATACGTATATACGAATGTATATTCACACACACATTATATATATGTACATATATATATATATATATATTATTCTTATGTACGTACACACACATTATACATTATACATATAATATATATACATATATATATTATTCTTTTTAAGTATATATATATATACATATATATATTATTCTTTTTAAGTATATATATATATATATATATATATAAGTGTCTATAACTAAAGTATATATTTACATATATTTTTTAAGTATATATAATGTGTGTTTTTGTGTGTGTGTGTGTGTATTGAGTATATATGTATATATTATACTTATATTATAAGTATACATTATGAGGGCTACATATATATAAATATAACTATATGTAAGTGTGTGTGTAGTTATGTACTTATAATATACGTATACATACATACATATATTATTTTTGAAATAATACATTGAATTCATGGCGAGGGGCAAAAATGTCTTTTGATAGTTTAATACACATTCTCCTTCTCTAACTTACCCTTCATCCAATCACTATATTATTTAACACACCCTCATTAAAAATCACATCAATGTGGGCCACCCCATCTTATTTAACATACCCAATTATCTAACACACCCTCTTTATTTAACACACCAAAAATTAAGGCGGCATCCAATCGGGCCCTAGGTGCAATTACAAGTAAAAGAAGAATCACTTAATTGTTGGTGTCAGAAATTTATTTTGAATTGGCTCATTAGATTTTGAAGTCAAGTAGGAAGAGAAACAAAAAAACAAAAGAATGTGTTCCTAATAATGATTAAATTGTTGATATCTTGGTGAGGGTAGTCAGAGTTTTTGCTGGGGACTGATGGGATGGTTGTGAGTTAGACTTTGATCCAATTTAAACTTTTCTTTGGTTTATCTCCTTTTTTCTCTTTGGGCTTACCCATATGGCCTTGTTTGATAACCGGGATAGATTTGGTGGGATTGAGATTGGAATTGGTTGTGAGTAGGATTAATAGTGTGGTTTCTATTCCTTCTTTCATGTTTGTTTTGCATGGGGTTGAATGATGGGATTATTAATACCATGGTTGTTTAGGACCGGACTAAGTTGATTATAATGACGATTTCCTAACATTTAAATGGTTTGAATTTTGTAGGTTTTTCTTTACTTTATGAAACATTATGTAGGACAAGATAAAACTTGCTATCACTAAAATCAACCACCAAAACATAACCTGGCATTTTTTTCATCCTTGATATTTAAAAAATGATTCCACCAAAAGGTAATTTTTTTTTCATTGCATGGTATACAGGATAAAAAAATTTTCCGGTTCGTGGCGTGTTATAATAGAAAATTTGTTAAAAAAAGGCATTAAAGTTGTTCAAATGTGTATATACGTGTGTGTGTGTGTGTGTATGTATATCATATTACCGTGGACATATTGGTAATCTAGCATTGTGGGCTTTGGATGGGATTACCAATACCTAGTCCCCTATGGGTTCCCAGTCCACCCTAAAGAGCGGATTCATAGTCCGGACTCCGATGGGATTCGCCAAACCAAACAAGGGATCGAATTCATGGGTGATGAGGCTTATAAAACAGGGTCTATATGTATAGAATTTTGGCTACATTGATCAATTTAGGAGTTAGGGAATTGATTTTTCAGCCAAATCGATGACGATCGGTTAGCGACAAGACATGAAGGTAAGACTCATGCATATGTGTGGAGTCTCGAGAAGATAGGAGCAGCAGTGGTAAATAAAAAGTAAATAAAAGATAACTAAATTATCTCATAACAGGCCAACGAAAAAGCGCGTAAAAAAGATATACCAAAATGCCAAATCAAAATTTTGCTTTTTCCACTTTTCTATTGTGATATTGACGAGTGTTCTCGGCAAAAATTTCTCTGCTTATTTGACTTTGCTAAATATTTTCACATTCTACACTTCCTATTTAATTTACAGAAAATGTTATAAAATCACCAGTTCGTTACTGATGAGGTAAATGCACTTTTTTAGTGCATCACAAACAGGAGGATTTGGAAAGAATATGAACACTGAGGGCATTGTTGTCTTTTTATCACAACTTTTGAAGAGAAAGTAAGTTTTCATGGCATAGTTGCAATCAGGGTGCATGGCAAATGAATAGCCATTTGGATGGAAAAGTTAACAGAAGCACTAGTCCAAATTATAGGGGGGTAAATTGGTCATTTCCAAATGGCAAGTTGGTGATGGGCCAAAGAAGCAAACCACAAGGATGTAAATGGCCATTTCTCCTTTTTTATTATGACACCTTGTGAAACTTCTTGAACCCCGCCTTATCATGAATTTCCTCTTCTACCTCCCTTTGTGGAAAAGAATGACGCATACTTTTATTTCAAGCAATTAAAATTTCAAATTGTATCAATTGACTACCTAATGGGGAAATTGATCAGTGGAATTGGTGCTTTATTTATTGATGTTTTTGATGTGGGTGTAGGGAAGAAGTTTAAGTATTGCTGAGAAGACAAATTACCTGCTTTTCATGATTAATTCCTTTCAGGTATGACAATTTGTACCTTATGCTTGCAATCTATACGCTTTCGATCTTGGAAATGATTTTTTGTAAGATGTGTTTTCTAATAGTATTTATGTTCGTGGTTGCATTTACATCCTTGTAGTAAAGTAGTGTGTGCATTTACTATAGTTGCTCAATATTTCCGGGGACCTCATTTACTATATGCTTCTTGAAGTTATGGTTATAAAGTGACATTGAGACTACATGTAAGTGTTGTGCTCCAATAGGAAACACATATTGTCACACCCCAAGCCGGGTGAGATAATGGTATCTCCTAGTGATGACGTGGCAGCATCTGCTAAGCCCAAACCCTAGCCAATAAGATAAATCTAAACTAAGTTCAATCCAATCTCTTTTTATACAACGGATATGGTACAGCATTATAGAGATATTAGGCATCTCACCTGGACCACATTCCATATCATCTCTACAATAGAGGACAAAGCCTTGCTCAAAAGAAAAAAAACTATATGGTACAAAGAGCCTTGTTCATAAAAGAAATAAAGGAAGACAGATCAACGACAGCGACCCTCTATTCTTGAACACCTATTGAGTTGTCCAATTGGACTCGAATTTAACAAGGCTGGGAGATTAATGTTTACGTCGGAAAAGTGAATGGCATGCCGATCCTGGAACTCTTTATGTTTTGTTTATCTACATAGTTGATGACCAATTCTTTGTGTTTTATGAGTCTGAAGTTCATGAAATCTGGATATTGAGCAATTCCTTCTGTCCTTGAAATTGAGAATTGGATAAGTAAAAATTGTAGGCACGTTTGCGCCAGACATATTTGCCCTAGTCATTACGCAGATTGTTATCTTTCATTGAAATTCTGTTACCTGGCTGCTAGATAGAAGTTCTGAGATGTTGACTTCTATTGGAGCTAATGTATGTTGCATCATGTTGTAAGAAGCAGGCATGCGTACCCAATGAGCTAAATTGAATTAAGGTTTATACTTTTGAGTTGTTATAGTATCTCTAGACTTGATATGCATGGGGCTTTGCTAATGAACTATTGGTTCAATCATTTTCAGTCAAGTTATTTGTTCAGTGTTCATGTTTTTCATTGGTCTGCATTTCCCTTATCAGCTAAAGGGTCCAAATTGAAATAGTTGAAGTCCTGGCCCCAGTAAAAACAGGAAGACAAAGAAATAGCACTTGCATATATCCCTGTGAGGTTTCTCCTTAGCAATGGTAGAGTGATGGAAATTTTAGATTTTGATGGATAAAGGTTAAAATTTTGATGCTTAAGCGCTTTGTTTACTTGTCGACAGAAACCAGCAAGGGCAGTGTTTATGAATTGTTGGTTGTAGTATCCAAATGTGTATTATTGCATCACCAAAATCCTAGTCTACTGAGCCCCAGTCAAATATAATCCTTTTCCTCACCGAGTTTTGATTATAAAATAGCCAGAAATAGTAGAGTTCGAGAACTAGTTTCTGAAAATCCGATACTAACCACTTACGAATGGGAGGCCAAATCCACCAATTACTGTTTGTAAGCCCAATGATTTCTCTTTCAACATCTATAACTAGGAGCTTTCCTTGGTGGAAACCCATAAAAATGTTGGTAGCACTTTGCTAAGTTTATCTCAAGAAAAGCTTCAATGCCCATTTCCATTCCGAATTTTAAGAATGCCTTGGGGGTTTTGGGTGAACATTTTCATTTTCCGTATGCCCATCCCTAACTCTTAGTGTGATTTGAGAGCTTTGAATATGAAAGATATCTAGTCTTTTTTTCTACATTTTATTAGTGGAGTTGAAGCAAAGTTTTTGTAATCAAGGTGTATCTTTTGAGATTGAAAATAATAGAGTTTTATATTCAAAGCCTCTATAGATAGTTTCTTAATTGATGGATTTTTACTCTTGGGACAATGAATGTTAATTTTTCTTGCAGTGAGTGCCTGGTGCATTCATTCTTACACCTATTCAGATATGTCTTGTAAACAAAAGTGTATTTTGGGATATTTCAAGCCCGCATTGTTATTAACGAGTAAGTGAGACCTCTGAACGAGAAGACTAAAGGGTACGTCACACATCATTCTTAATTGATGCAAAATTCAGTGGTCGCAAATATAGTACCTTGAAAAGTTAAAGCTGGGAGTGATTACAAACAGGTCGCATTATGAATTTTCGTTGTCCTTGTTATTCTTGTTTGTTGTCTACCATCTTGCAATGGCTTTTTCCATTTGAATTCTTCACAAGTCTGACAGCTGTTGTATGCCGTTTATGATAACGACAACAATGTACATTATGGATGCAGAGTACCACATCAAGTATTGCTCAGTGAGCAAGGCATTTTAAATGCTAGGTCTTTAAATATTAAATTTTGGTTTTCATTAAATTAAAGGGTCCATCTTTCAATCAGCCTATTGTGGATTCTTGTTCCATTCAGTTCTCATTTGCTCAGTTTTCCTTTTATGATGACCTTAACTTGAAAACTTATTGTTTATTTTGTTTCAAACCTCCTACTATGACAGAGCTTGGAAGATGATATAGTCAGTGAAAATATTTTAAGATTAGCGAGTCTTCAGTGCTGGCACAGTCTATCATATGGTCGTTTTCTGGTAAGCAATTATGTCTACTGTGGTTCTGCCTAAGAAAGGAGTATATGCTTTTGAACATTTTCCACTTTTTCTTTTTGTTTTTGGTTTACTTCCCTCGATTGTAGATGGAGCTTTGTCTTAATAAAGATATGACCAAGAAATGGAGAAGGATCACCAAAAAAGCTAAGGAAGCAACCAAACGAGGAGAGTTGTTTAATCCCTCAACTTTGCTCGAAGTGACATTTGTGAGAAATCTCATTCAAGAGTTTTTGGAGGTATATATTAGTGATTAAACTGGTGTGATATTTTAAGCTATTTGTCAAGATCTGACAAATATTTTGATAATTTTGCGAACCAGGTGCTTGATTCAAATGTCTTTCCTCGTAAACAATGCGATAGTGATACACTCGATGTAGATGGATTTGAAGAAGTTGACGATGCTTGCATTTTGTACTGTGAGAGATTTATGGAATTTCTTATAGATCTCTTGAGTCAACTTCCAACAAGGAGGTAAACCCACGTCCTGCAGTTATTTCTTCCCATAACTTGATTTGAATGAGTTGGCTTCTCCTCCTTTTTCTGATCCTTATATTTTTATTAGTTTTTCTCTGTCTTTTAGAGGTAGTTGGGCTTTCACTTATGACTTTAAGAGTAGCTTTTGAAAATTGCGTATAAATAAAAAACATGAATAATATTCAAAAAGTACATATTTAAGGTAAAAAAATTCATGTTTCTGTCAGGTATGTTTTCTGAAATTTGTTGCACAGTTTTTTGGCCAAAAAGTGTGTTTCTTAAGAATTATTTAACAGGTACAATGGGAAACAGAAAAATAAAAATATAAGCGGTGTTTGCAAGCACGAAAGGAGCTTATTTTAATGCAAACGATTGGCCTCAAGGCATGATGAACTAACAATGCTGTTTTTGTTGGAGTAAAGATCGTCAACAAGGGCAATCAACTAGATGACGAAATGGATTTTGGAATTTATTAACATTCTCTAAAATGGGTATAATAATTCCGAGGATATCTCACGTGCAGACTTGTTGAAGTAGTTCAACACATTGTTGTATTGAACAAATTATGGCACCGTCCAAGGTATTTGCTGTTTGATACTCCCCTACTATCTAGTGCTGGAAAAAACTTGTGGGGGAAACAACATTAATTTAAAACTTGAGTGGTGAAATGTAAGATGCTTGACAAGTACGGTGGGCCTTCAATAAAACGTTCCCTTCTCAAAACTCTAATTGATGTAGCGTTGATTGTTGAGCACCTATATTTTACGACAAATTACGTAAAAATTCACCTTCTGAACCTTCTCTCCTTTGTCAATTCACTTTTCTTTAGATTTAATTTCAAATGGGGACTTGTTTTTTGAAAAATACAAGGACCATCCTTACTGCTAGAACTCCTCCATGTTCCCCTGCGAATGAGAAGTAAATTGAAAGAAGTTGCTACAAACATGGTTTTTTAGGGAGCGATACCTTCATTCGAATCAATCTTAACCCTTGCATCAAAGAGGATTGCTACTCACCTTTAATAAGGTGTGGACATTGAAACTCATCAAATATGCATCTCTAAGTGTCCTACTTTATTATAGGTTAAAAATTAGGACTAGACATGCATGATATGCTTGGGGAATACACTTTATCTTGATCCAAGGAACCTTCTTTGTGGTTTTAGCAAATACTCCCTCCGTCCCAAATTTATAGTCCTTCTTCGGGATTGTATCTTTTTTGGGGAACATAATACTCCCTTCATCCCAATTTGTTTCTCAATTCTTGAAATTCCAACTTATTTAGGAAACACAATCATTACTCTTAAAAGTTTTTACTTTTTAAGAATACCCTTAACTTTTTTAACATTTAATGAGAGTTCACGTTTTCCAAAGTGTGATTTTTAAAAAAGGAAAGGGCATTAAGGAAATTTTGACAAGTTAAGTTCAAAATTTGACAACTAATTTGGGACTTGTAAAAGTCAAAAAGTGGACAAACAAACCGGGACGAAGGGAGTGATTGCTACAAAAAGTATTTTTCTTTCCAAATATGCCTTTGAGTTAGAATTTCAATGGGTCTTTTCCAAAAAGTTGGATTGATGTGTACAGTACGAGTTTATTTAAACAAAGTGCATTTTTCCTGTCCTGCTTGGGCCTTCTATGATTATACTGGTGGCCCTTGCTGGTTGCTGTTCTGGTTCCTATAAGACAGATCAATTTCAGTTGGTTGCCCTCTGCGAATTAGATATAGAATTCTATTTTGTATGTGCTTTGTTGTTTCCTGGTGTAGCCAGTGAAATGTGTCTACGTCATCGTCGTCGTTGAAGTATAATTTAATTAAATTTTTATTCATGCATAAAATGTTTGTTTCAGCCCACTCCTTGATTGGCTGGGGGACGTGTGGAAATGCCGTCCATCGTGGAATGTAAGTCTCAGTAGGTTTTGGCCAGGTGTAGTCCGCTGCGAACAATATATTGTGTAGTTGGGTTCTCCAGTAAAAATGTTGTTCATCTTTCAATCGTGCCAGAAATTCCTCTTTGTTGGAGCATTCGGTTATGATAGAACCCCAACGGCTGTCTCGTGATTTCTTGGGGCTCTTTCTTGAAACTTTGAAAATTTTCTCTTTTCTCGAACTGTCCTCCTTTGGCAATGTAATCAGCGACATTTGTCTGATCGAGGTACTTGCACGTTTGGATGATAATTTATTTCCCCATTAGATAGGTCATTTAGATCCCATTTTCGTGGATCTTTTATGTTGAACCTTTTGGAGCACTAGATGAAGATATATAGATGAGGTTCTCTATCCTTGTGTTGTTCAGTGGCCACCCGGCAATAAGTTGGTTCATACGTGTTGAATATATTTCATAGTATGTTTAAGACTAAATGGGCAATGAGAGGACATTGATGGTACGTTAGGAATAAGGATTTATCTTGAATTCTGAAGTTGTTTGGTGTTCTGGCCATTTTTGTGGGGAAGGAAGTTCTTTTTGTGGGAAGGGACTCTCGCAACTAAGATCGAAATCTCTACTGTTACAGGTTTTGGCAATAAGTGGTAACGTTTGTGGCAAATGCAAGTGGGAGTACGGTAAAGTGAAAAAAGAAAAAAAGTGAAAAATTTGAAAAAGAAATCTTGGAGCCTACGCTTTAGGAATTTGTTGTATATATGGGTACGTTAGGAACAACTTTGTGGTGAGGGGAATATGCTTTTGCGGTGTGACAGCTATTGTGGAGATTTTGTGTTCTGATATCTTGTGGTAGCCTTTTCTTTTGCTTTTGATTGTTTTTGATATTATTGGCATACAATATTGTACTGTCTCGAAGATTATCCTCAGAGTTACGGTCAATTTACTCAAATGTGTGTGGAGCGTTATTTGACGTGGCAAATAGGACTGTGGCAAGAGAGTAGGTGGACAATGTCATCCTTCCTCGCATCCGCGCCCAGCTGCACATTGCCTATCAACTTTGTACCTTTCACAACTATGTTGTCATATTGGCGATCTGACCTTTTGTTTTCCAAATTAATATTATTAAGTAACCGAGATGAACCTTTGTTACTAAAATTAACATCCCTCAATTCTTTATCAAATAATTGTAGTCTACGTGCCCCCTTCTTGTTCCTCTTAACATATCTTGGAATATGTTGGACATACCGGCGATGAGTACAGGTGCGAAACTGACCTCGTCCATGGTAACTATGTCTATAGCTGAGACTCGCGGTAAGCTAAAGGTGTGCGAAATTGGCTGCTTCGTATTCCTTACATTTTTTATAAACAACTCTACTTCTTTAACTCTGAATTCCTAGATATTTTATTACCTCTACTGACCCTTCGGTTGAGACACCTTAGCTTTGAAATTAACTCTCTCTCTTCCTCGCAAGTTGGAACAAACTTCACCGGCACTGTCTGCATGCTCTGTTGCCACAGTTCTATTTGCTACGTCAAATAACGGTCCACACATATTTGAGTAAACTGACTGTAATTCTGAGGATAATCTTCGAAACAGTACAACATTGTATGCCAATAATATAAAAAATAATGAAAAGCAAAAGAGAAGGGTTGACACGAGATACTAGATCACAAAATCTCCACAATAGCTGTCGCACTGCAAAAACATATTCCCCTCACCACAAAGTTGTTCCTAACGTACCCATATATACAACAAATTCCTAAAGCGTGCCGCGTGGCCCCAAGATTCCTTTTTCAAATTTTTCGCTTTTTTGCTTTTTCCACTTTATCATACTCCCACTTGCATTTGCCATAAACTTTACCACTTTCAAAAAGGAAATTTAACCAAGTTTCAATTGTTATATTTAGAAAGTGGACTTTCATTTTGGGACATCTTAAATGGAATAATGGACTATGAAAATGGGACGGAGGGAGTATACAAAAATTATTGGACCACGATTTGTACTTCAAGTGGACCACACAACTCATAGTTCTTGAAACATAAGCTTATTTATGACCCAGGTTATAGAAAATTAGAGGCAAGTTCTCATCAAAAGTGTTGATGGGAGTTAAAGATTACTTTCTCAACCACGGTACCACCCATCATGGCTAATGAGATCCCTCGTGAAATATTTTTCAAATACAAAAGTTCAGTATCCTCCCATGAATTAGTGCATTAGACAGAATTGTCTTGTCCAAAATAACAATATTGGAGCTATTAGCTAGTGAAAACCTTCATTTGTTCTTCTCGAATTGCTCCATTATGATGGATCAAGGGCGAGCAGCTAGGCTGCCAGAGGAACCTGCTTTTTAGCGAGTGAAGGGAACCATTGCTATGGTGCCCAAACGTTATACATGGCGTCCATGTCATGCCCTACTAATAGGTGCACCATGTTGAATAGGAATCGGCAACGACCTCGAGGACGTGTGAGATCTCTTAACGGACCCTGCCGGTTCTAATCTCGAGAATAAGGGGAGCACTTTTGTGAAAGTTCCGATCTCGAGCTTGAACAGCGGATAAGCTGATGCCATAACTATTAAGCCCTATTCCTAAAAGATTTCAGAACAGCCTGCTGGTGGTACAATACCTGCAATGACGAAGTTGGAAAAAATTGGCGAAATGCTCAAAACCAATTCTTGGCACTTTTCCCGCTTCCAGCCCCAGTACTCAAGCTGGATTGTTCCTAATGTTGCAATGCATGTGACTGTATTCCTAGATTCTCTCTCCTGTTCCTCCTTTAGACATTCTTCTCCTTTAACACTAAGTGTCAATTTTGCCTACATTTTCTCTAATTGAGAATAGACATCATCATATCATCCTTTCCCCGTTCCTTGTTGGACACCATCTACTCCTAGCTCTTGCCATCTATTCTCAAGTCTGGAAGGAGTCAAACAAACTGGTAATAATCCTACTTAGCCATTTCCAATTATCTGCTTCTGAAGATATTAGGATGCATTAGAGTTGCAACGACTCGCTTAATGGTTAGTTGGTCAGGGTCATGCATCTTGGAATATGGTAAACTGGGGAGAGCAATAGACTTGTCAGGTCTTTCTTTCTTTCTTTTTTTCTTTTGATCACTGACTTTGCATTTCTTTCGATCAGTTTAAAATTAAGGTCGGGCATACTTGTCAGATCTTAATTACGGATGATGTCTACGTGCACATAGAAATATTGCATCTCCGTATGGTGACCTTCCGTATCATGTCAAGATTATAACCGGTTGGTATCATTACCAAATGGCACTTTGACTGTATTACGCTCGAAATTTGAATTTCCTTCTCAGGCTTCCTTCTTTTGCTTTGGGTATTTCTGTGGTAACCTTGTTTGTGCTGTTGCAGATTTTTAAAGCCTCTTGTTGCTGATGTAGCTGTTGTCTCCAAATGTCATTTAAGTGCTCTGTATGTGCATGAAAAGGGGAAACTCTTTGCACAACTGGTTAACTTGCTGCAGTTCTATGAACGTTTTGAGATTGATAGTCGTTTAGGGAGACAAATGACTGATGATGAGGTGCTTCAGTCTCATTATGACAGGCTTCAAGCTTTTCAGCTTCTTGCATATAAGAAGACTCCCAAGGTCTGGTTTATGTTGACATATATACATATACCACTGTCTCATTAGGCAAATGATTCATGATTTTAAAGCGTAATAATTTTGTGATTGTCTCGGTTCAACCATATCTTAACAATCCTCATCTTTGTAGCTGCGGGAACTTGCGTTTGCTAATATTGGCGCAATTAATAGGCGCTCCGATCTGTCGACTAAGTTATCTGTGCTTTCTCCTGAAGAGCTGAGGGACCTAGTCTGCTGTAAGGTTAGTTGATTATTTTTGTTGGCTCTTCTCTTTTAGGGATAAACTCTTCGCTTTTAGGAATAAACGCGTCAAGTTCATCTACCCTTTTAGTATTTCAAACATATTCCCACTAAAGTTCTAGTTGCATCTCCTATCATTTTACTTACAAGGGCTATGTCGTTAGTTAATTCAACTTTTGTATATTGATGCCTTGCTGGTTTAAAATGCGACTGTAAAATGTACTTAACGGCCTTCTCATATTGCCAAAACACAAGTTCTTGTATTGTGTTGCTGTTTTCTACACAATACATCAGAATATTTGGCCATTCAAGGTGAAAAATGTTCTCATTGCATAAAAGAGCAATACAGTGAGGTTGAGTTGATGCACCTGCCAGCTTCCAGCAGTAGTGAAAGAAACAAGGACAAACACACACAACAGAAGCAAAACAACATGGAGACAAATGGACAATGAAAGTGAAGTTTGGTGTTTTGTGCAACCATGAGTGTGACATGTTAGCTTTAGTCGGCTTCCTGACTGAAATTTGAGCATCACCATATTTATTTGGTCAACTTCTTATATTTCAATTTAGCTTCAGTCTTCTATGTTTTTGCACCAAATAGATATGTAATCTCTCTTTTGTCGTAGTCATCAGTGAATTCCATCACTCTTGAGTGCATATGTAATTGCAATTAATTTTATGTGAATATTGTAATTTTTTTGTATTAGAACGCATTGTATGTTTGCTTCTTCAGCTCAAATTGGTCTCGAAGGATGATCCATGGTCAGAAAGAGTTGATTTTCTTGTTGAAGTTATGGTTTCATTTTTTGAGAAACAACAGTCGCAGAAGGAGTCCATAAATGCTCTTCCCCTTTACCCAAATGAGCAGATAATGTGGGATGAAAGCGTTGTTCCAAGCATCAACTACACGGGGGAAGGGTGTCTGGCACTGCCAAAACTTAATTTACAGTTCTTGACACTTCATGATTATCTCCTTAGGAATTTCAACCTCTTCCGCCTTGAATCAACATATGAGATCCGGGAAGACATTCAGGAAGCTGTGCCACACCTCCTTGCTCATATTAATAATGAGGGAGAAACTGCTTTTCGTGGTTGGTCTAGAATGGCTGTACCTATAAGGGAGTTTAAGGTTACTGAGGTAAAACAGCCTAATATTGGAGAAGTAAAACCATCATCTGTGACAGCAGATGTTACTTTCAGCATTTCCAGTTACAGAGCACAGATAAGATCGGAATGGAATGGCCTTAAAGAACACGATGTTCTTTTTCTACTTTCAATCCGTCCTTCTTTTGAGCCTCTAAGTGCAGTTGAAGCAACAAAAGCAACAGTGACACAAAGGCTTGGTCTTCAATATGTACGTGGATGTGAAATTATTGAGATGCGGGATGAAGAGGGAACTCTCATGAATGATTTCACAGGGAGAATTAAGCGGGATGAATGGAAGCCTCCAAAAGGTGAAATGAGAACCGTGACTGTTGCTCTGGATACCGCCCAATACTACATGGATTGCACTGATATAGCAGAGAAAGGGGGAGAAGATGTTTATGGTACCTTCAATATTCTTATGAGGAGAAAGCCCAAGGAAAACAATTTCAAAGCAATTTTAGAATCCATACGAGATTTAATGAATGAATCTTGTATTGTTCCTGATTGGTTGCATGACATATTTTTGGGATATGGCAATCCTTCCGCAGCACTATGGACGAACATGCCAGATCTTCTAGAAGCAGTGGATTTCACAGATACGTTCCTTGATGCTGATCATGTTAGAGAGAGTTTTTCAGATTATGAGGTTGGTATTGCCTTTTGCTAAGGCGACGGAACTGTTGCTATTTAGTGTTTTGACTAGCTAGTTTATGGGTTTTTTCCCTTATATGTTCGTTTTTGTTGTTTTAGGTTTGTTTTACAAATTCCAATGGCACAGAAAACTTGCAGCCGAAGCCTCCATTTCGAATTAGGCTTCCGAGAAATCTGAAAGGAACTACGCATGCTCTTGCTGGCAATGAGAAGTCTACCATAGCTTCAGTTGTTGATGCTAATACGATGCATGCTGGTTCTGAGAAAGAACAACTTATTGTTGAGGCTTATGTTCCTCCTGACCCAGGTCCATATCCCCAGGATCAGCCAAAGCAGAATTCAGTCAGATTTACACCTACCCAGGTTCTTGCATCTCCCAATTAATCTAATAATGAACAGTTTGATTTTACTTGCTCCCGTTTTATTGTTTTTTCTGCATAGTTTCTTTTTCCTGATCTTTTTTTGCTTGTCTTTGTGGTTTGATGTTTTTGAGATTTTGAAGGCAAGTTTAGCACCACAAATGATTTATTTGTCTTGCATTCCATTGTCTCGACTTGAAAATATTTTGGGAAATATGTTCAGTCTTTTCTTGGTGTTTGTTTGAATGGAAATATCTTAATGCAATATTTGTGGAAAATTCTGTCTCCCTTTAGGTAGAACTTGATTACAGGATGAATCCTGTAACTTATTTATCTCTAAAGCATTTCATATGCTCAAAACAATTGAGTCCAAAAAAGACACGCTGGCATACAAGCTTCTGTGTACAGAAACAATCCATTAATGCATAGCATACTAGGAATTGGAAAATAAGTAACCCAAATACTAAGCAAGGAAAATACTTGCAACGAATCTCAGTCACTGCTCACTTATGAATACTGACACATTTAGCGAAGATAATCTGCCGAAAGCCCGAGGGACGAGGCAACAACCTAGGGTAGAGAAGAAACACTTCTCCGAAAAGGGAAACATCAATTTACCAGCCATGGATCAGGCTTTTGTGGCTCTTGATCCAGTCACAGTGGATTCTAAGGAACATGCTAGTTTCTAACTTATTGCACAAAGCAAAGAGCCCAGACAAACACGCACCTAAAAATAAAGGAAGTGCTTTTGCTGGTTTTGATCCAACCATTCTGGATCCCAGGTAACATGCATTCCAGCTATATTGCATATAGGCAAAGCACACCCAAAATTAAAAGAAGTCATCTCATCAATACATTATAAATGTACACTCCAAAAATTGGTTAAAATGGTCAGGGTGACAAGATTGGTTATGGAATGCTGTCTTAGGAAAAAGGTAATTACAGCCTCTTAAGAGATTCAAATGGGCAGTAAGATCAACTAACACGTAACCACAATGAGGCCGTTGTGTCATTTTGTTTTAAATCACATGTTGAAGTTATTAGATATTATATAAGGATTTTTAAAATTCTCAACCAAATACGAGTTAGTGAGAGATATTTTTTCAGGCATTTTCTAGGAAAATTATGGAGCATTATTAATATTCTTACATAGAAAAATTCATACATAGCAAGGAGTCCTGATCTAGTGAGAAGGATATGTATGGTGGTATGAGGGAGGTCGACTTGAACCAAAAATTTCGACATTGAAGTAGCCAAGAGGAGGAAAGTGAAGTGCTACTCATCGAGAGAGGCAGAGGCCTCTCATTCCTTGACACCATGAAGTTTTGAGATTGTGTTTGTGACAAGCTGCAAGAAGCCTCTTCCAGTTTGACTCATAAATAGGGGCACCGAAGGTTGGTGTTTCGGTGTTCGATAAACAGGGAGAGTTTGCGGCACTTCTAGTGGGCTCTGGTGACAGATCTGTGTATGTGTGTGTGTATATATATCCCGGAATCAAAGAATCTGTGGCGTTTTTGGTTAATGTCTGTGTGACATATCCGACATTTCTAGAAGCTGGTTGAGTAAGGGAAGTGAAGAAAACACTTACCTAAGATTTGAGTCATCAGAATAAGATATTTGCAGTGGAAGAAAGGGTTCTTTGTGCCGTGCTGATTTCGGCTTGGTTTATTTTAGTAGGTTTTATAAACTATAGCCCTCTTAGGGGTTGATAGGTGTAAAAAATTAACTGGATTATGGAGCCTAAACATTGGAAGATTGAACGAGGGTTTGAACATTGTTCATGGTGATGTACAGATCAGAAGCTTGGAGTTCTTATTTTTGGGTTTATCGGAAGCTTCTAGGTTTGGTTACTTTGTTTTGTCTTTGTCTCCATTTGTCTCCCAGAGCCTAGTGCTGCAACCATTTGTCTCCACCTTGACTAAAGGTTGGCTCTTTTCAGAATGGTGGGAATTCTGGCTTCTGCGTGGTGTGAGTTGGGGGTTGGTTGGGGTGTGTGTGTGTGTATGTGAAGAGAAGCTGTTTGCAGTTCCTTTTTGATTTGGTGCATCCCTACCTGGGGATTTTCGCTGGACATACTTGCACTGAGTTGACTAAGATTTGTTTTCTTTCTTTGTAGATAACCGGACAAATGTGTCACTGAATTTTAGGTTTTCGAATATGATGTATATTTCTATTTTGCCCTGATGTTATTGTGTGAATCATGAAACTTATTCATAAACTATCATCTTGATGCTATTGAAACTACTGTAATTTGCTTGAAACTTCGATGTAAGTGATTTTACTATGTTACATCGATTTTACCCTGTTGTCCTTTCATTTTCCACTTGTTTCATTTTTTCCCTTCTTGTTACGCAGATTGGAGCAATCATCTCAGGCGTTCAGCCCGGATTAACAATGGTTGTTGGTCCACCTGGTACAGGGAAAACTGATACAGCTGTGCAAATCCTGAACGTACTTTACCATAACTGTCCATCTCAGAGAACTTTGATAATTACTCATTCAAATCAGGCTTTGAATGATCTTTTTGAGAAGATAATGCAGGTACGAGCATTTCTTAAAGATGCTTTATTTTTCCCGCCCTGTGGATATCTTACTAGTATTGCAGTTTGTTTCTGCTCCTGCAATCATGTTTTGTTTGTTATAAGCTTGCTTCTTGTTAATGGACATCGATTGATTGTGACAGAGGGATGTTCCTGCTCGTTATCTTCTTAGACTTGGTCAAGGTGAACAAGAATTAGCAACTGATCTGGACTTCAGCCGACAAGGTCGGGTGAATGCAATGCTTGTTCGGCGGTTAGAACTGCTTAGTGAAGTAGAGAGGCTTGCAAGATCTCTTCAACTGCCTGAAGATGTTGGTTACACTTGTGAAACTGCTGGATACTTTTGGTTGTTTCATGTCTACTCACGGTGGGAGCTGTTTCTTGATGCGTGTGCCAAGAATCAGGATAAGGCAACCTTTGTTCAGGACCGTTTTCCTTTCAAGGAGTTCTTCTCCAATACACCTCAGCCAGTTTTTACAGGCCAGTCCTACGAGAAAGACATGCGCGCAGCTAAGGGCTGCTTTCACCATCTTAAAAGGCTGTTCCAAGAAATTGAAGAATGCAGGGCATTTGAATTGCTCAAGTCAACTGTTGATCGATCAAATTACCTAATGACCAAACAGGCCAAGATTGTGGCGATGACTTGCACCCATGCAGCTCTTAAAAGAAAGGATTTTCTTCAGTTAGGATTCAAGTATGACAACCTTTTGATGGAAGAAAGTGCCCAAATCTTGGAGATTGAAACTTTTATCCCAATGTTGCTCCAGAGGCAGGAAGATGGGTATGCTCGTCTTAAACGCTGCATACTGATTGGTGATCATCATCAGTTGCCACCTGTTGTGAAGAATATGGCTTTCCAAAAGTACAGCCATATGGATCAGAGTTTATTCACAAGGTTCGTTCGTTTGGGAATCCCTTACATTGAGCTCAATGCACAAGGTAGAGCTAGGCCAAGTATAGCCAGGCTTTACAATTGGAGGTATAGAGATCTGGGTGATCTTCCATATGTGAAAGAGGAAGCTATTTTTCATAGAGCAAATGCCGGATTATCATACGAGTATCAGTTAGTGGATGTTCCTGATTACCATGGCAAAGGTGAGACTGCCCCTTCTCCATGGTTCTACCAAAATATTGGGGAGGCTGAGTACATTGTCAGTCTCTATATGTACATGCGTTTATTAGGGTACCCTGCAAATAAGATATCCATCTTGACGACTTATAATGGGCAAAAACTTTTGATCCGCGACGTTATTGCCAGACGGTGTCTTCCATATGACTTCATCGGGCCTCCTAGCAAGGTATGTTATTACTAGCTTTCTTTGAGCCTTAATAGTTAGTAGATTACCATGGACATAGGCTTTGAATGTTCATTGTGTAGGTGAAGTTCAAACTTGCCCATTCAAAAAGTATAATGTCACTAAACACATTTGGCTCCATCTGGTTAGGGATCAAGGTGCTCTGAATTTGAAGTACTCTGAATTTGAAAATGACTCTATTCCCTGTTGTTGCATCTAAAATGCACAATATGACAATGAAAAGTTCTATAATAACTATCCTTATTGTCATTTTCTATTTCCTATTCGCTTCCCAGATTAACTACCTCCTTCCTTGGTATGTCTGTCGTTAGTATCCATCCCCATCCAATGCAACCACATCTAAGGGGACACGTCACTACTGTTGTTCCTCTGGGAATAGGTCCCTTGCCAGTTATCAGAGAACAATTCGATGGTAAAATTTGGTACCAATGAATGGATTAAACAAGTGGAACAAAGCCTACCAAAAAGCGTAGGTTAATAGCTAGTGGAGGCTTTTGGAATGTATGCATCCCTTTGAATTGTTGACTTCTCATTATATTAAGATGTGATTGCTTTTATTGATATTTTGTTTTGTTATTTTTATTTAGGTTACCACAGTTGATAAGTTCCAGGGCCAGCAAAATGATTTTATTTTATTGTCTCTTGTGCGTACTCGCTTCGTGGGCCACCTTCGTGATGTTAGAAGATTAGTTGTTGCCATGTCTCGTGCTCGACTTGGACTCTATGTTTTTGGTCGGCGTTCTCTGTTTGAACAGTGTTATGAACTTCAGCCCACTTTTCAACTTCTGCTCCAGAGACCTGGTCTCCTGGCCTTGAACATGACCGAAGCAACACAAGTTACGGATCGTCATGTTGAAGACCCTGGACCAATCCATCTTGTCAGCGGCATCGAAGAGATGGAGAGCATTGTCAGTTACAAAATTTATCAGGTATGCTAAGTTGATGTGATTTTTCAGGATTGATCTGTGGGTTACACGTTGTGCTTCCTATGGCCAACTCTGTAGGATGCCTTGTGTTTTTTGGAGTAAATTGATTTAGGGCCTTTTTTTTCCTTTTGAGTTTCATGCTTAGTACATAAATCAACTGAACATATTTGTTAGGCAACTGATTTACCATGGCATTTGTACTCCCCTATGGTTACTAGGCATTGTAAGCCAATCCGTGGATTTGTTATGAATCTACTTACTAATGTTCCTTTGCAATTGAAGCACTCGAAATATCACAATCACTGTAGTTGAACAGTGGTGCTATTTTCATCTGGTTTCATGCCTTCAAAGTTGGCGCATGTTATCTTAGTTTGCCTTGGCTGTTCCTCTCCGAATGGTAGCCAGATGATTGACGTTCCAAAAAGAAAAGAAGTTGGCTGAGGTTTTTCAATTTTGGCAGTTCATTTGCCTCATTTTTCTCGTCTTGCTCAAGTTGTTTTGGGTTTCAACAGTTGAGTTTATCATCTGGGATTGAGTTTGGTAGTTCTAGTCTTTTTTTACTCAAGATGTAGGGCGATGAACTTGAGGTGAATTTGATGGAGTACTAATCAATATTTGAATGGCTGCGCAGCCATGAATGTCGAGATTTGAGTTACTCGAGTTCAGTTGATGCACGATCCCAAGGTTTAGTTGTCGATTTGTTTTATAAGATGGATGACCAATTAGTTTATTCTCAAGAGTCGAGGCATTTGCTGAATCTCTACAATATGAAGTTGTCCACAACCCACAAAGATCTGGTTCTAGAGCAAATGAAAATACATACATGATATCTGCTAAACACAAAAAAGAAGTGACATATAGAATGAAGATGAACTAGCTATCCCATGTTGCTATGGAAATAGACGAAACTTGTTTGGTTCCAATAGCTTGATACAACTCCCAATTGTCTGCGAGAACAGTGGTGTAATGGGGATATGGTGACCTATAAAGCACAAATACAAATACGATACAGATGCGGTGATATGCCAAAACGGCATAAAAATAGATCCAAAAGAAAATAGTACCAATACCGTGAAAGGAGACAATACAGAGGGAGGTGGGATTGCTCAATAGACTTTCGAGCATAGCAATCAAAACCGCAAGTACAAAGTTTAATAAATACCCTACATTCAGTTCTACTTGTACGCAATACACACACGCATGCAGAGAGGGAGGGAGCAAGGGGGAGAGAGTATTATTTTCATCTTTGAAAGTGTAATGTTTTTCTCTCACGTATTTTCATCTTTGAATCTATTGGTTGTCTAGTGTCATGTAGATATTATTTTCGTATTTTGCTCTTATAATTAATTCTTCAAAAGATTTTATTTTAACCCCTGCCAAGTCTAGGGGTGAAATCGGTCCGGTTTCGGTCGGTTTTCGATGCCGCTGCTCAAAACTGATCGGTTTGTGGTGACATTTCCGGAAACCGATCTTGTCCAATCTTTTGGAAAAACCAAAATCGGTTCAGTCTGATCGGTTTTTCGGTTTCCTCTGAATGGGCTTCGTTCTGAGCCAGATATCTTAAGAAAAAGGGACTTGTTACTTTAACCCTTGACTTCTGGGTTTTGTTACTTCTGTAGGTCGCGAGAGATGACAAGAGCGAGGGGCCTTTGGGGTTCTTCCCTGTCGTCTTTGAATCTATGGTCCTTGACTTCTGATATAGAGAGTGGCGAGGGAGAGAAGTTGAGAGAGAGTGAGAATGAGAAGAATGGCCTCTGGTCCTCAACGCAAGAGAGAGAGAGAGAGATACGGAGAACAAGACTGAAACCAAAAGAAAAATGCTTTAACTCTAAACGGCTAACCTCTCTAGTCTCTATTAGGGTTTCAGAATTAAGTCGGTTCGGTTTCAGTTCGGATAAAAAGAACGGCTAGGATTAAGTCTAGGATAATTAAATGGAATTAAGTCGGTTCGGTTCAGTTGGGATAATAAGAAATGTGGCAGGACCGAAACTGAACCGAAAAACCGAAACAAAAATTCCGGAAAACCAAAACCGACCGTATTATTTTCTGGACTGACCAAATCGAACCGAACCGATCTCGGTTTGTTCGGTTTTTTGGTTATGCTTTCACCCCTACCTGCCATATCCTGAATATGTCCTGCGGTATCCTGTAAGTATCCCTTATGTATCCGAGAAGTTACACTTAAATCAAATACTAGGTACTTAATTGCCATATGAAATACGTATCCGGTGCTGATAAGCACGCTCCTACAAATGTTCCAGCTGGAGCTCAAGGTCCTAAGGGACACATGGCAGCAGTAGCAGATAATTAGGCAATCTGTCAGGATTTGTTACGCTAGCTGAAGTGATTCTGTTAGTGAGTTTGTTAGAATTGGTGGGAAATTCAGTTGATAAATAAGAGGAGGTAGGAGGTAGGTGGAGAATGTTAATGTGTAATAACCAGGACACGAGCTCCTTGGCTGTACTGTTCATTGAATAAACATACACCATTTTTTTTTTCTTTTTCATTCTTGCCCCCATTCTTACGAGTGGTATCAGAGCCTTCCTTCCTCAGAATATTCTTGTACTATGGTTGAAAAAGAGCCCAAGAGTAGAAGCATATGGAAGAAGCCATTCGCGAGAATGCTGACAAGCATGCTAAATTGATGAATGGAATAAAAAATCTCATTACTGTCTTAAGCCTGAGGCCCTGAAGTATGATCTGATTGCATCCAAGATTTCAAGTCCAGTTGTAAGCATGAAGAAATTTCTCAAACTCTGCAGAAATCTCCAATTGCTTGTACCAGTTCTGTTCAAAATCAAATTTGAAGATTGATTTTCCCAGATTCCAAGGAGACGACCAAATAGGGTGGGTTTACAAGTGTGAACGTTTCTTTGAATATAATCAGACTGAAGAAGGGCAGGAGGTAAATTAGCAGTTATGCCTTTGGTTTGAGAAAACCCAAAAGGTTGTAGCCTGGAAGGAATTTGTGTGTGGACTGGAGATCAGATTTGGCATAACATTTTTTGAGATGCCATTGGGGAATCGACAAAACCTAGACAGACATCTACTGTAAGCCAATTGCACAAATGGCTTAACAGGAGAGTTTTTGCTAGCTGTTTTGTAAGTGGGTTGAGAGAGGATATCAAGGCTGGTGTACAGATTCAGCCTGCTAATATCACTCAAGCCATTGGATTGGGCCTTCAATTGGGGTAATACCTGAAAATAAACTCCCAAATCCTTCCTCAAAATTTACTTCTATTAATACCACTCACATTTCTATCAAGAGAAAAAGGGTTTTGCTATAATTGTGATGAGAAGTATGTCAGAGTTCATGGGTGTCAAAAGAGGCAGTTGTATTTTTTACTTGGTGAAGATGAAGAAGAAGAGGATATAAGCCTAGATCCACAAGAAATTGAGGAGTTTGAGAAGTTGGTACCAAAACATTTGCTGATTTCTACGCATGTACCTACCATTCAGAACCATGAGAATGGTAGGGGAACTTAAAGGTAGTACTCACAACTTTATCGAACCTGGTGTACCAAAAAGATCTGGTTGTCAGATTGAAGATACTCCAGAATTATCAGTAGTTGTAGCTGACGGGTAACGCTATGTGCAAGGCTTTTTCTTGGGAGATGCAAGGGAAAACTTTCACTACAGAAGTAAGATTGCTACCACTTGGATGTTACAATATGGTATTGGATGTACAGTAGTTGTCAACCTTAGGTCCTATCTTGTGGGATTTCAAGAACCTGAGTATGGAGTTCAAGTTGCATGGAAATTAAGAATTTGCAATGTTATCTCAAATGTGATGGGTGCAAGAAGGACATGGAGGAGGTGAGGAGGATTTAATCATTTTAGGATTATTAAAAAACGTGGTGGTTAAGTCTCTGTCTTCAAGGAACACCACCTAAGATGTTGAGGGAGGTGGTGAGGGAAATTTGGGGTGGGAGATGGGTAGACTTGACTCCATTTTGATGATGAATGGGTTGGATGTTGAATCTTGGTGATGTGGGATAGAAGGGTTGTTGAGAAGGGGGGTAGTGATTTCAGGGTGCAATTGAAGTGCAGAATCAATCGAATACATTTACTTTTGTTACTTGTTTGTACAGTTGGTTCTTGAATGCATGTAATCCTTCTTTAGATCAATTTCTTGATATGACAGCTTGTGGATACACATGGAAGTGCAGGAGGAATCCCCTTAACTCCCTTTAATATAGAGCTACTTATTTATCCCAAAAACTTTGTGCAGTTTTGACTTCCCTAAATTACTACATGTTTTGTGAAAAATATTATTTTAAAAACGTAGTTACCGTCGTGGTTTGTGGACTTCGGAATCCCACCTTTATTATAGCTGCAATACTTGTTTGCTACCATCTTCAGCCCCCACCCCACCCCGCCTACTTCTCTCTTTCTCTCCCACATACAGACAGGCGGTTGTGCTTTTCACATTTTGAGTTGGCTGTTATTGCATGACTTGATTACCGTCGTGGTTTGTGGACTTCGGAATCCCACCTTTATTATAGCTGCAATACTTGTTTGCTGCCATCTTCAGCCCCCACCCCACCCCGCCCTGCTTCTCTCTTTCTCTCCCACATACAGACAGGCGGTTGTGCTTTTCACATTTTGAGTTGGCTGTTATTGCATGACTTGATTACCGTGAGTTGGCTGTTATTGCATGACTTGATTTAATTTTTGTTTGCGCAGTGTTAATACTTCCCTCATTGTTCAGGAACAAATGACGAGGCATCAATTTTCAGCGTACTCAGGACAGGTGGCTTCACCAATTGGTGCTTTTGAACAAAATGGCCTGCAGAATTTAGGCCAACGGCGCAATTCCGATACCATGGGTTCTGCTATACCTCATGTCGCAGATGTTACGCTCGAAGATAGGCAGCGCGAGGGAAGGTCGGATGATGTTCCACAGATGCAAACTATTGCAAATCAGAATCAGGATGATTTTCATTCAAATGAAGAAGCTAATATAGAGGTTGCTACTGATGACAGAAATGGCGTGGCTCCTGAAAGCTCTTCAAATGAAGAAAGTAAAACAGGGGAGTAATCTTATAAAATACTGGTCGCACGTCTATGCTTATTTAGCCCCGGTGACCTGAATTCAGGTTCTAATGCTTCTAATTTCATCGTGATAATTGGCTCTCGTAACAGTTGTTGTAAATCCACCCCATCTTCTCTGATTGTGTAAACTTTAGCTTTGGTGTATCACTATGAGGTTCTGAGTAAAAAAATCAGGAGAAATTTTGTATCTTTTTTTTTTTTGATCAGCAGAAATTTTGTATCTTACAGCTAAAAACTTCAAGCCCTCAAATGTAAGTGCACGCCAATGTTGTTTTGCAGCTCTGAATTTTATGCTAGTTTATGGAGATTTTTGTGGGCATTAGGAAGTCGGTAGGTCAAAATATGTATGAGAACAGAAGGGCACTATTTCAGTTTAAACTCTGACTCCCTGTGTAGTGAAAGAGAAGACGAGGTTCTGTATGTCCAGAACTGGATTTCATATTTGAGTGAACGGTGAAAGTAGGTTTTTCACCTTTATCCATTTATCTCAAAATTCAAGGTAAGAGAGGTGTGATTCCGAAGGTTCAATATGATTCCAAATTAAGACAGATCATAATGGAGAACAAAATGACATGGTTCCTAGTCGCATTAGGACAAATGTTCGCATTTTTTGGTTCTTTGTAAGATAACAAGGGGCAGCTGCTGATGATAGAGATGGCAATTTCATCCGTCCTATCCACCTCCACCGAACGGGGCGGGGATTCGGGAATCTTTTCGGAGATCGGGTAGGATTCGGGGATTAGTTTTAAAAAAATAGAGAACGGGTAGAATTTGGATGTATGGGTCGCCGTTTACGATTTTTGCTCAGTTTCTCGTGTACTTGTAAGAGTATAGAATTTGATTAGAATTTTAGTTTTTACCTTTGGATAATTTTTAGTTCCAATCACACACCAACTTTTTGCTAAATTTAATACACAGTTTGCAAATTTTAAATACTTTTCAGTCAGATACTCTTCCTTTTGCTTGAGTTTTTCTTCTATTTGTAATCAAACAATAAGTCTCGATTTGTATGAAATGCAACTTGTTTGTTTAGGTAGAAGAAATTTCATATAGATTTTAAAATAAGGGACGACAAAATTTGTTAAACAGTAACGAATGTCATTAAAAAAATCCAAATGCAGGTAGTTATCATTAATTTTTTTCTAACAGTAATGAAAATGTTAATTAATTAATTAATTTTTTATCTCTATTCTCCGTACGGAGCGGGGATGGAGGGTAAAAACAATTCCCATTCGGAGATCAGGGCGGGAATGGAGATTAAATATAGGTTCGGAGATCGGGGACGGAGATAGTAATATTCACCTCTAATCCACCTCGTTACCATCCCTAGTTGATGTCATATTTGGCTCAATGCTCAAAATAATCCGAAGAACGCCACCATGAAAGGGATTGGGAGAGCATAAAGGTTTTGAATACCGGATCGGTTTGAGTACTGATTTTTCTATTAGTACGGTATGTATCGGTACCGGTCATATACCGGGTACCGTATCGAATTTAACGCAATTATTAATATATATAAACCATAGAGAGAGAGGTAAAAAAATTAATTACCCTTTTTTGCAATTATTAAAACAAAAAACCCAATACCTAGCCGGTATGGGCCGGTATTTAGAATGGTACGGTGTTAGAGGTATCTAGTACCGTTTTTACGCCAAAACGACATGTACCAACTGGCAGAATACGGTATTGATAACCTTGGTGTGTATATAAAAAGACCATTTTGCAACTGAATAGACAAGAAGTGAGAAGGATGATCTGTGAACCATATAAACAATTTGTGTTGTCTCGACCGAAGTTATTAATTCCTTACCGTACCGGTTGGTACCAGCCTGTACGTCTTGTACCAGTCTTGTAACAGTACCGGACCATCGGCGTACCATCCCAACTACCGTTCTGACTTATTTCGATTTGTTTGGGGTTGTTTCGACTGGTACCGTCTCATACCGGTCTTTTTTTTATATTTAAAAATTTTAATTAATAATTTTTTTGAGTAATTAGATATAAAGTGAGACTAAAATCATTTTCTTTTATGTATGGTGATTTATTTTTAAGTTGTGAGCCTTTATTTTATATATACAAAATGTGACTTTTGATTAAAAAAATTATTTAAGACTTGTATATTAATTTTAGCGGTAAATTTAAAATAGTACGCCTGTATATATCAGTACCGTTACGTACCATATCAGTAACAAAATCGGTACGTTCGCCAATATAAGATTGATAAATTTGATCTCGACACAATAAATAAGGTCATTGACATGTTTTAGAATTCAATCCGACAATCTTGGCAAGCCCATCAAAGTTTATGTAGCAAAGATAGTTTTGTCTCTGTATGAACAAGGGTCTGATCATCCGCATGTGGATATATTCGCATCATGAAAATCTCATAACATTTATCCTCATGACAGTATGAGTATCGACAATCTCCAGAAATTAATCGGACAACTTTAGCTTTTTTTTTTGACAGTCTAGAACGAGGGAGCATTATTCATGGAGGCAATGTAACCAAGTCATGATAACCTCATAACATTGATCCTAGCAATGATATGAGTCCATTCACGATCTTCTGAGTTCAATCGGGCAACTTGGGCATTTTCTCACAGTTCAAAATAGAAATTGAGAGCACAATTTACAAAAATGACATAATCTAGCAATGACAACCTTACCACAAAAAGCGCATAGACATGAGTTCATTGACAATTTTCGAGGTCAAAACAGACAACCTTGACCTTTTTAGTAGTCTAAAAGTACATTCAAAGCATCTTTAGTATAGGATGAACACACCTGCATCAAACGACGAGTTTTTGAAAACAATGCGAAGACACTACCTTGGCATCATATTCTGCATCTTATTGTACAGCTCCCAATACCGAAAATGTGTATTGCCTGACTAACTCGACCCTTGTTTCTATTGCGCTCGAAATTTTTCCGACCCCCCTTGGGAAAATGAATTGTTGAACGGGGCAGAATAATTTCTTGACTTGATATGTGACGGAAAATAAAAATTATTTTTATAGCTGAGACTTATTTAAAACTCAGAGTCGTCACTTGACATGATATTTGAGTGTGTCAAGTCACCCTCTAAAGTCATTTCCAAAGAAAATGCCTTTAGAAAAATAATTTATTTTGACCCAGAAATACGATTTTGTTTACAGAATAACTCATTTTTAAAGAAATCTGGTTTTGAAAACAGAGACGGGTTTGAAGATTTATTGTTACGAGTTGGAAAGTTGTTAGGCACCAAACATTACCCTTTCGGTATTGAATTTTTCTATATTAATTTTATTTTATTATCCTTGGCCAAAGTGATAAATATCTAGTGATTAAATATACAATTGGATAAAAAAGCAAAATAGGGTGCGAGGATAAGTCCTCGGCTTACGCAATTCATCTTTGAGTGATAAAATATTTTAATTGAGCGTATGTTAATTTTTAACCAAAAAATGGTATGCAAACTAGCGTCTGCACGTCATATTTCTTTTCCTGAGGTGCCATGTACCTTAAATCTCTAGCGTAGGAACTTTTAAGTTTAATAATAGCCAAATTTTATTTTATTAATGAATTACCATATTAATCTTTCTTGAAATTACAATATGTCGTCTCGGCCTAAACCAAATAAGCTATTATTACATTTTTATTCCCTTCCAGCTGACTACCTATGTCACTAGCGTTCTGAGAATTTCAAGATTAATTTGGTACAAAGTGTCGACGTCGTTCCGATAACTTTTCGAGAAAGCATGATACACAAATTGATGATTTGCACGACATAATTTCATTTGAGATTATTGAAAGACTGGGAGACATGGACAATACAACGGCTATTCATATTTCTCAGTTTTTAGGCAGGACCCATATTTGCTTAAATTTATTTTTGTCTGCAATTCTTCATCCTGACAGTTACTCAATTATTGACGGTCCAAATTGCAAATATAGTAAATGTCACTTCGATCATGATAGTATGTTGTGAAAAGATAACGTGTACTGCCCGTTAAATTTTTATTCCAAAACACTAGCTTCTATGTCACCCGTGTGTTTACGAAATTCTGAGATTATCAAAATTTTAGTTACATGATACGAACAACGTGTTAGCGTGAATTAACGATCACTATTCATATTACTTAGCTATGGAGTAACGAATTTTTGTCTTTATTGATTTTACGTAAAATAAAAAAAGATAGTAGCAATTGTTACGGGGAGACGGAAAAGGGATAAAAATAGAAAAATACTACAAGAATCGGAAGAGAAATAATTTAGAAGTTAACCTCGGCAGGTGCCAATGCAATCGACCGATATGCTGAGAATGTAAATATTAGCTCCAAGAAAATTTGTATGGCGAGGATACTAGAATTCTCGTTATAAAAATCTTGCTTAAGTTAAAATCATAAAAAGTAAATTGACATTGGCCAATACCGACTTTAATAATTTTAACCTCAAAAAGACAATGTTCTGATATTCTAGAAGCGTGGACTAGAAATTCTAGAAATAGACTAGAGGTTCTAGAAATGCAGACTAGAGATGCAGATACCGACTTTCCCGAGTGTGATATTTACATTGAAAATAAGAAAGAAAAAGAGAGCAGAAATTAAATAATAAAAAAAAATTTAATAAGAAAAGTAGAAATTAAAATGAAGCGGTTGTTGCAGCGCTACCTTATATTGATATTCAAATCAGTTGATTACATGAAAATAAGAAAGACATACGAATGGCTAAACAAAATTATAACCCGACATAACACTAGGCCTTTAAACCCTGTTATCACGAGCTTTGCTAGTGTAATAGCGTGTTCGGATCTTTCTAAATCTAAAAATAATTGGACAGAGCTTCCTCTTTTTTTGGCTAAAAAATCCTATTTAAAAAGCCTAACTCTAATGTTGTTCTCGGTTCCGAACATTTCAAAACTACAGAGTCGAAAACACATGGAGGAGAAAGCAGAAGTCTTTGTTTGAAGGTCGGAGCTTTCTTTTCTATGGTTGGTATCTCTGGTAAAAAAATATGACTTTTCGAGAACTAGAAAGGAAGGAGAAACTTAAAAATGAATAAATTCTCTTAAAAAAAATCTGACCTAAAATTACTATCCACTTTCATGTGCACAATGCACTTATATTTATAGAGAAACAAAGAAGAGAGAGAGAAAGAGGGTCGGCTGGAGGGAGGGAGGGAAAAGAGAGGGGGGAGGCGAGAGAATAGAGAGAGAAAATGCACAGAGAGGGAGAGAGAAAATGACACGTGGAGAGGGGAGAGAGGAGAGGAGAGAAAATCCACTTTCATGTGCATTATGCACTTATATTTCTAAAAAGGCTCTTCTTTTAGTGGCCAGATCATTTTGAAGATCGGGTATTGAATATCGTCCTGATTTCTTTGTACACCTGTGGTCGGGGCGATTTTTCTCTTTTCTGGTGTAGGCTACTTCGGTCACTCTTTTCTTGGCATCTTTAGTTATGGTTCGGTCTCGCTGATCACGGTGCTCCTGTGTGCTTGGCCAGAGGGTCATCTCGTATCTCTTTGGATTTCGTCCTTCAGCTTTGCGTAGTTCTCTACCTCTGGCAATTAACTTTGATATGGTGTTTGGGGTATTTAGAGTTAGGAGTTCCCGCAAATGGTCTCAGGATGGTAGTCATAACCTAAAGAACTCAACCGTGCACTCCCCGATTTGATTATACATGCCCTAATATATGCTCACATATTCCTTAAGGCCTTCATCGGACCCTCTCCTCATGGCCAGGAGGGTGTTGACGTATTTGTTATGGGCTTGGTTTGCAACGAACCTTTAGACGAATTGATCAGCCAACTGCCCCCAGTTGTTAATGGACCATGGGGAAAGTGTTTGGAACCAGTTTAGAGCCGTTTCACCAAGGCTTGTGGAGAACACTTTACAATATAGGCTATCTTGGCATGACTATATTATCACGGAATTCAAGAATCCATTGATGTGGGCCATTGTGTCTGTTCGGCCATTGTAAATGGGGAATTTGACGGGACAAACTTTCTCGGTAATGCCTCCATCTCAATCACAACCAATAGAGGTGAGTCAGGCAATTGTAATTCTCTTTGGGTCTCATCCTCTTCTAGTTGATGCAGACCCAACTGTTGATTCAGCCATTCCCTCATGTCAGGAAGTTAAGAGAACGGTGATGCGATTAGAGCTGCCACATTGAGATGGTTATTCGGGATGGCTCCCACCTGTTGATTCCCTTCTCGGGTCGGTGTTCATTGATTTCTGATTGCTCGTCACACCCTAAGATAACAGAAAGAGCATGATCCCTTTCTCGTCGAAGGGCTCTATTATCTCTCTCTATTTTTCGCACGTGGCTTCTCATATGGGCAAGCTCCTAATCTCATCTTCTAATCCGATCTCATTGGATGTCTTCTATATCATGGTGGGTTCTCGAACGAGACCTATCACGAGTTCAGGATCCTCTCCCTCCATTATGTTGGGTATGCATATGAGACTTATTGCTAGTCCGTGACCTCCTTACTTCTCGCAGAGGATCCTACTACCCTTCTACTGGGGCCAAAGGCAATGCAGGTGGTAGAGGAGGAGCCATAGGAGGCGCAAGTGGTGGTGCCAATGGAGGTGATGGTGGAGGGATTGGAGGAGGTGTTGCCGCTTGTTCTCCAGGCCGACCTCCCGTCAGCTTTGGCGATGGGACCCTTGGAACTTCTTTCTTTGGTCCCCTTGATTTGGGGGGCATTGGGGTAGAGATCTGGACATTGCCTTCCCATTATTCCCTTTCATTAAATCTTGGTTAGGTGTCTCTGCCATGAAATATTAGCTTTTTCACAGACAATACCAATTGTAAGTGGGTTGATTTTTACAATCATGGAGAAAAATTAGGACCTCACTATCCAACAGAAATAATGTTCTCAATATATGGACCTGTGATCTGCAAAAAATAATAACCGGTCAAAGGACCGTCCGTCACTGTGACGGGAAGACACTCCGATTATTAAGTCAGACAAAATTTCACAAGAATGAACGTAATCAAGTTAATATCCTCTATTAGCTAGTGAATAGTGTGTACATTTCCCTGTTGACTTGGACCTCTATTTGTAGACTTAATTTGTCCTAATTCTCTTATAATACTGATTCCCGATTAGAGTTGGAGTGAAATATCTTCTGATTGGCCACTAACAAGATAACTTCTAATTTGATCTTTATAAAATAGTTACCTTCTTCCATTAGAGTTTCATTCAATTAATAATTCTTATGTTAACTTAATTGGCTGTGGAATTCTCATCTATATCTGTTTAGTCTTATCTCGACTTACTCGGAGTTCTAGTTTATCCTGGATTCGAAGTCACTCACTATCCTTCTTGGGCCAGTGATATATCAGACCGTACCTTCTTAGGTCGGTAATATGCAGACCGCCTTCCTCAGGCCGACAACTTACTAGGCACCTTTCTTAGGTTGACTGGTCACTGATCCATCCTTCTCGGCTCGGGTATAGCTAGAACCTTCCTTCTCAGGTTGGCCATGTCATCACGTGATCGACACGTGTGCCATGATATTTATTTCAATCCCTTGCCAAATTAAATGATTTATTTAAAGAAAAACTTATCATTTCTCATTTAAGTTTTACATCCGTCAGAAGTCTTTTGGAACACTAATAAATGCAAAACTTGGGATTTGAAATTCAGCGGTAAGAACTTATTCGAATGCTTTGGGAATTGATAAAAGGATTGTTGGGCGAACCAGAAATCGAAACGGTGTGAATTTGAAATGGTTGGCCCGAAAAAGAAAAGAGACGCGCCGCCTAGCTAACCAACAAGCATCACGTGGCTCCTCATTAATGCGAAATGACGCTTCTAATGACTCTCTAAACTGGCGCATGTAAGGCATCCGTTTGCTCGACTTCGAACCAGTAGGAAAGGGAACATGTGACATTGTACCTCAAAAGGTGTAGGTTTATGCATCTACAAAGGGAATCTTCTCGCATGTAGTTTTGCATATTGGCTGACTCAAAGGTTCAATTCGACCACTAGTCAACACCTCAACAGTTGGTTGACAAAGAGTTAAGAGCCTAGTGTAGTGGTTTAGGTCGGCATTAGATTTGGATTGTAACCCTAGTAAGGCCCAATTATTAGGTAGGCCCAATGGGTCAAAACGAAGCTCAATGTGCATAGTTCGCATGGTACGGCGCACTCAAATCCCTTACTGCCGCACATTGTGTGATTGGGTTGGATTGGGACCAACCAAAAAGACCCGACGGAAGTCGATACGTTCATTTGCACATGGCTCGCAGATGGCTTGGTCCTGACACATGGATCCGACCTAGTATCCAGTGTGTCATGCTTGACGACAGGGTCGTGATGGTTAGTTCTATTGTCATGAAAAAACGTGCTTTGCATATACTAGCTTGGAGCACATGTTAGATCCGTCTATAAAGGGTATATTCAGGAAAAAAGTTCGGTACATATTATTCTATCTCTAAACAATACTTTTAGATTATTTGTCTAATCGACGGACTTACAAAAGTATTAAAGTGTTTTCCAGTCAACATCACTCAAACAATACTTACTAGTTATTGTTTTTGCACTAATAGAGCTAAATAATCAAGTATGAGTTATACCAAAATTCAATTAAAAAACTGATATGTGGGGTAAGAAGAAAAGATTAGGGCAAACCTAACACCTGACAAGTACCCCCGAATTGCGGAAATTAGGTTGGAAGATAGTACCACTTAGGGCTCGTTTGGTTCGTGAGTTTTTGTTTGCTTATATTTATGCAATGAGTAAATAACTAAGCATGATTTGGTTGATGAGCTGCTAGTGCTCATTTACAAAATAACCAATCAGAATAAAATATTGTTCACCATTTGAAGATGACGACGTCGTTTGAGACACTTGAAGATGTTTTCTCAATTTCCATCTCTTCTTTATTTATAATTGTTTCTGACATTATGTTAATTTTTTTATTAGTTACGTGAGTCAAATTAAGATTTGTGGGCTGTTATTTTGGGTAATAATTTTTTTTATAAAACTTGTAAATATTGACACAGTTTTTATGATTATTTTGAGACAATGGTGTATTTGCGGATATTATATATTTTGAGTTCGGTATAAGAATCACAGGTTAAAAATAAAAATATAAAAAATTAAAATAAATTAACAATAAAAATAATACCTTTCTTGGTTTTTTTAATTTATTATTAGCGCTTGTTAATGAACTTTTATTGGCGCTTCAAAAATCCCTCAAATGCATTCCTAGCGTTTATAAAGCGAGGAGAATATCTCACGTCACTGGAAAATTATTCTTTGTGCTTTTTAAACACCGGCAATATACGTCGGCAAGTTTTAGTTTTCCCGACAGTAGTATTTGCTGAAGCGTTTTTCACAAACGCCGAGAAGAGTGCAATAAATGCCGGTAAAGAGTATTCTTGGCGTTTTTGAGATTTTTACGGGGTTTTAACAAACACAAAAATTCTAGCTTTTATTGTAGTGAAACAAGGCTTATTTTGTGTTTTGAAATACACAAAAAGTTAAATAAGTTGGTGAAACAAACGAGTCATTAATATACTTTAGAAAGTACGATAGTAAACACTTTTATTTTGAGTACTGTGAATGATAGGTGGTAGAGTTATGTTTCGCTTAATATCACAAAGAATAATTAGGTAAAGGGTCAACTACAATAAAAGAAAAAAAATTATTTACAGATATCGATATATTTTTTATATATTATTCACCGCCTAGGTGGTAGTGGTTAACATTTTTCTAAAAAAAAATTAGAGGTGTCTAACAAATACACTGTCATTCTTTATATTTTTAGAATAATTATGACCACCATAATTTTTAAAAATAACATTAGTTATTTTTTTATCGTTAAAATCAGTTAAACATCTTAACTTTTTAAAATTTAAAACTCATTATTAAGATTTTTTTGAAATCAAAACTCAGATAGAGAGAATTTGTCAAAGTTTTGGTTTTAAAAAAAAATTCAATTCAACATATGCTATTTCGAATTTGATAAAAATTATGTTGCAGTTCGTTTTGCTGTAAAAGTCGAACTTCAAATTTCATGAACTTGCTTATTCGGATAGCACATGAATAAATTATTTAAAATTAATAATTTTAAGTTAGAACCATATTTTTGGATTTATTTCTATCAAGCGAAGTAATTATGTTTTTAAAAATTAATTATTTTACAAATATGTTTTACCAAGTTTATCATGCCCTATTTATTAGCTGTCAAAATTTTAAAACGAATATGGATGATATAATAAGATGAGAATATAGTAGAATAAGAGATTTATTATAAAAAGATGGATACTTATAAAGAATTATTTTTTAGTATTTTTTTGAGGAGCTAAAATATATTAGATCACATGAATATGTAGGTGACATTATGGTAATCAGTAATAACATTATTGTAATTAATAATAACATTTGTGAAAATACAAAAGAATACATGAGGGGTACAAGATATGAATAAAGGGAATAATTAGATAATTTTATTCATTTTTAGGCAAATAAAATAGTACTCAATATATCATATCTAAGATCTAAAAAGTTAACCCCAAATCTTATCCTTGGTAATAAATAATGATTTTTTTTACCGCTAACCAATACACCCTAGAAGTCTATTTGTTAGATGTTAAAATTATAAAATGAATATGGTGGATATAATAAGATAAGAGGTGAATAGTTATAAATAATTTATTTGAGTATTTATTTGAGAAAGATGATATGATAAATATGAGTAAGTAAATGATATTCTTGTAATTAATGATAACATTTGCGTAAACAAAAATGGTATATGAAAGGAGAATAATATATAAATAAAAAGAGTGATGTCTAAATTTAATCCCTTTTCAACCGGATAAAATTTAAAATACCGAATATCATATTCGAAGCAAGGTTCTGTATCGGCTTGAATATCGGTTTGTCTATTGCTAAGGTATGTAGCGGTACCAGTCACATATCGAATACCGTATCGAATATATATATATATATATATATATATATATATATATACACACACACACACACACACATATATATAGTGAGCTTCTAATAAATGATCACTTACTTTTTTACGGTGATGACTTCCTATTTCTTGATCAAATTATGATGATCCAAATTGTTCAATGTGTTTAAAATATATTTTTAACGGTACCCGCAAGAAATCAGCTCAAAATAATATCCAAAAATGCTTGATCCATTCAAGTTTTTATAAAACTGTTCCTGTTAGCATTTATCAAAAATTATTTAGAACAAATCCTTTTCGATATTATTTTGACCCGATTTCTTACGGGTACCCTTAAAAACATGTTTTAAACATATTGAACGGTTCAGATCATCAAAATTTAGTTAGAAAATGGGAGGTCCACACCGTAGTAAAATGAGGAATCCCTCATTAGAAGTTTACTATATATATATATCAAAAAGAGAGCCAAAAAATATTTTTATGATTAAATTATATTGTATTAATGTTGTTGGTTTTATTCGTTAGGATACTTGACTAAAGTGTGACCCATTATTCCATAAGTAGTGTAACGAAGCAACTGTTGTTTATCCGATATGATCGTATGAGATTAAATTTACTCAAAATGATTTTCGAGGTGAATAATAATTAAGAGTTGAATGTAAAAAATAACAAAAAATTTACTAAGAGGAAAAAAAATTAAAAAAAATTCGGTACCGATCGGTATTAATAACGGTACGATATTAGAGGCACTTAGTATCGTTTTTAGGCCAAAACGATACGTACTAACCGATACTTTATCGACCACTACGGTGTCAATAACCTTGATTCGAATCTCAAAACTCGAATATAAAAATCCAAATTACTCCATTATATTTAGAATTCAAACTTTATTCCTTAACAAGGGGCCGTAAAAGTAAAAAGTTAGAATGAGTACAAAAAGTAGAGAGTTTTAGTGGTTTATGCATGGTACGGGGCGAACATAGTAATGCTTTCGGGAGAGGGAGAGGATTGTCTCCACACTATACCATCACATCAGGGCCTATGCTCTTTCGATTTCTTATTGGTCCACCGCATTTGATTATCGTACGCTGATGTTGACGTGTTGCTAACGTTGTACGAAGATTTTCATTTCTTTCTTTTTGCACCAAGAAACCAAAGAAATATCTCTCTCCAATAATAATAATAATATCTATTACTTTTGTTCTTTTTTATACTGTGCCGCGTTTGGATTGACCTTTCTTTCTTCTCCTTAAATCTTTTCAGCATCAAAGATTCCATTTTATCTTTTTTAATAATCCAAACAAAACCTTGCATATCTATCTTTCTTTCTTTCAGTGAGGTTCTAGTTTATAAAGGGCAAGCCCGTCTGTGAGCCGAGGGTAGCCCCTACACTTTTTTTTATATTATGGGCTTTTAAATTTTACAAGGCGTTGTATTAGGTTTCGGATTTAGGTCCTATTTGGCCAAATTTTTTTTTTGGCTTATTTTTTGTTTTTATTTAAATTTTTTTTGTATTTGTTATTTTTATGTCATTTTTTCGTGAATTATTGGTTCATATCGACGAAAGGAATCTAAAAAGTATAAAATTATGTCCAAAAGTTAAAAAAAAGTCACTAAAGACGAAAATAAGCCAACATGGACGCTGTTTTTGACTTATTTTTTGTCTTTTCTGAACTTTTTTCAAATGTAGCCGATGATTGATAACTTTTCTGAAAGCTCTTGTCGAGACGAACCAACAATCATCAAAAAATTGATGAAAAATAAAAAATTAAAAAAAAATTTCAAATAAGGACAAAAAACTAAACAGTAAATAATCCAATAATAACCACAGGCCAAATGGACCATTAATACACCTGAGCCTTAAAAAGGATAATATCGTAAGTTCACTTGTGAAAGGACAAAAAAGTAATACTACTATTTTTCTACTTATACAAAGGTATGTAGTCAATTTAGAGTATGCTATACATGTTACCGATTAGTTCTTGAAACTCCTAAGTTAATAATCGAGTAAACTTATAGTGACTCCAAATACGTGATCATCAAAGTTCGACTTCAAACTAGCCGAGTTTACAACTCATTAGGGACGACAATTCTGTCCGATCTGTTTCGATCCGATCTGTTCGGATTATAGAGTTTCGGATATTTTTTTAGAGAACGGGACGAGGATAGAGGTATGGGTTAGAATCGGAGATCGGAGGCAGATATAGACAAATTTGACCTCGATCTCTCCCGTTGTCATTCTTACAACTCATCTTATCACTTGGAGTTAAAGAATAGTGCCACTATAAAAACGGGTAGTGTGAATGTTTTTGACCATTGAATAAACATCGACTCCTCCGAAAGTCAGTTTCTTTTTTTGACATTTCCAACACGAGCTCGGCCTCATTTATAACTCTTTGGGTTTGGTGTGTGTATTTACGTTCACAAAACCAAAACACGGTGTACCCTTCATTTAGGGTGGGTTTGAGAGAGAGAGAGAGAGAGAGAGAGAGAGAGAGAGAGAGAGAAAGAGAATATATCATAAAGGAAAGTTGACTGTGATTTGTTGCCGATTCCATATATGAGAATCAATCCAACCCCAATACCCCAATTTGGTGCTTCCTAAATTTAGCCATATTCTTCCTCATCCCCAAGGCTTTTCTGGGTGTGTCCCTACTTCGTAAGATTTTTAATTTCTTTCTCTCACTTCACACCATCCTACGAAACTGGAAAACCATACTTGTAAATGTTGATGATTTGGGATTTATCTTCTGGATCTTTGCTTATTTTCGTAAGATTTAGTTTCCGTATTTCACTAGACACAACCCCATCTACATCAGTAGAAACTTTCTTGTACTTGCTCTGGTTATATATATTCTCCTCTTATATATATATATATATATATATGTATATAAGGAGAATATACTCATTTTCATGTTTGAGCTTCATTGTTGTGTTTGCTGTTGTTGTAGATATTTTAATCCCGTGGGTGTGAGGTTGATTATTCTGGGTTTTGTATTTGTTAAATTAGTTAAGGCAGTGTTTGGGCGAGGGAAGATGGTGAGAGGGAAGACTCAAATGAGGCGAATAGAGAATGCAGCAAGCAGGCAAGTTACATTCTCCAAAAGGCGAAATGGGATTATGAAAAAGGCATTTGAGCTATCCGTTCTTTGTGATGTCGAGGTCGCCCTCATCGTCTTCTCTCCTAGAGGGAAGCTCTATGAATTTGCCAGTTCAAGGTACCATTGATATCTATATCTATATATATATATATGTGTGTGTGTGTGTGTTTATTTATGTACATTTTTATGATTTTGGCTATTTATTTTCTTGTGGTTGTGTTTGGTTTAGAATATGATTAGCATGTTTTGAAGGTATTAGTGTATTTCTACACTATGGTTTTTACTTTTTATCATCTTGGGCAATCCCCATCCCCCTATTTGGGGTTATCTGGTTAAATGATTTAGGTCTCTCTCTCTCTCTCTCGCGTTGGGTTTCTTTCCTATTTTTTCTTTATGGTGTACAATTAATAATTTAGTTTCTTGAACTTGAAGAGTAAATTAAGGGAAACAGAAAAAAAGTACCGAACTTAGTTCTAGCTTAGATTTAGTTGTTTCTACCAAATAGGCCCAATAATATCTTTGATGGATTTTGTATATTTTGTGCCATTAATTTCCTGATCTATCGAAGATCAAAAGGGCGCCATTTTCTACCTCATATGAAGTCTTATTATCTTGTATCATAGAATTTTAATTTTCTTGTAACATGTTTCTATGATTTAGTCCTATATATTATATATATATGCATGCATGTATGTATGTATGTATGTCTTCACAGTTAAATTTGTGTATATATTTTCTTCGATTTTGTTTGATTTATAGCTTCTGATCTATCTTCTGGGGGTTCAAAATATAGCAAAAGAGCTATTGATTTCCATTAATTTCACTAGCTTATCTACTTCTAAATAGATTATTAAGCCAAACATTTTCAGAATTAGGCAACGTGTAGTAAGTAATTTCTCTCAATTATTTCTTTGCTTAATTGATTGATTGGCCGTAATAGATGTTATTGGTGTCGGACCAAAATTTCCGTATTTAAATGTACTATCACATGTTTATAACTTGACACCTATTCTTACAAAACATAGAATTAATACGTATCGTACCGAATAATATTATACCATATTGAACATAACCCTTTCTTATTAATTCGATGAATTCACACTTCCTACGAAATTATGGCATTTTTAGTGACCCAACCAATTAAATATGACATTGTTGTACCAACCATCATTTTATGCTTCCCAATTAGTACATATGTGTACCCTTTTCCAGTACCATCTTCAAAACACCCACTGGAACTCCTGGGGGATTAATAGTTGTTGGTAAATGGGATCCAAAACCATTTCAGCCACAAACCAAGCAATGCCTTGTCATCCTCTTTGATACCTTGGCTATCGAAAAAATAAGTGTTCCTCGGTCTTGATATCCATTTACACGATATAGAGATGATGAATCACTCAAAACAGGATGTGGTTTCCACTAGATTGATCCAAATTATGCAATTAGGTTATCTAAAAAGAGGAAGGGATGGAATACATGTCTCTCTCTTAATGAAATGTTGATGCTTACATTTTGGGGTTGCAGATGCTATATATATTTCATGCAACTTAAGCTCACCCCATCTTTTTTACCCTAATTGTCAACCTCCATTATCTTTTCACTGTTTTATCCATTTTCTTATACCATCTTACCTTGTCCTCCTTCCACTTGTATCCACATTTTGAATTAGAGCCTTATCATGTTTGAAAAATGTCTGGTTATAGTTGGATTTTATCATCATCTTTATAGTTATGTAGGTTTGCTCCCCCAAGTTTAACATATCTGTTGTATGTTTTTTTTTTTATTATCTATAAATTTGCTACCAAATGTTTGTAATCACAAATACCAAAAATGTAACAATGTTACCGAATCGAGTCATGCGTTTAACACATTCCCTTTAAGAATATATCGCTGCCTCAGCTTGGGTTTTCGAGGATAGCTTCGGCGTCATCTCCTAGGGTATAAAGCAGCTCCACGAACAAGGTAATACCTAACCTCGTTCGCCTATCAAACTGTCTTGCGTTTGCCTCTCTCTCACTTGAAGGATAAACTCGGGAGTATGTTCGTAGATGGAAATTTGGGTGATATCGTAGTCTTTCAAAAACAAAAAACGAGTTGGTATATATAGAACCAAAGAAAACCCTTTGAGTTCTTAAAACCGAAAGATTTTTGGCTTGCTAGCCGTGAAGGAGGTTTATGACCATGAAGGAGGTTTGTGGAGATTTAAGTAGAGACTCTTGGGTGTGTAACGTAAGAGAGACCATCAGGTTGCTGAGAGACCTTCCGGTGTCCATTTCATTCACTTGTTTGAGACCCTCCGAATTTCCAACAATGTTATAGTTTTGTGTCCATCCACTTTTCAAGTGCATGTAATTTTGTACAAGTATCGTGTCGTGTCGTGTCTAGATATCTTATGGCTCTCCAGGAAATGTGCGTCTGTGGGAAAGAATGGCTACTTAGGCATGCATGTAGTGTGCAAAACTTTTATTTAACTGCAGATTTACTAAGACTTTTTTTTTTTTATCAACCGAATAAGAATATATATTAAACCCAAAAGAGGGTACATTTACGAAGTAAGATGATAAAACTACTTTAGTTTATAATCTCTATTTCTATCTTTAGTAGGTGAGATTTTTGTAACCCACAGATTTGTTCATTTCTAATATTATCTTTTGTGAGTTTGAGACACCTCCAAGTTTTTTATATCGGCAAATATTTCTTTTGTTAATCTCTAAATCTTTACTTACAGATATTAAAAGGATCAAGGGAATAACGACATCACAACGGGAAATGATGAATCCCAACAAGGTTGTCAGTATTACTTTGGATGTTTAGTGCTTTTTATAGACTTTTTTTCCCCACTCGAACGGCCCCCAAGTTGCTCGAGCGGCAAAAGGATGCTCGCAATATCTTGCGTGTAGTATGTGAAAGTACTGTAGAGTTTGGTCTCTCGCTCAAGTGCGCTCGAGCTGTCTACTAAAAAATGGTGAATTTGCTTTTCTTGATTTAGGTCAACTTTGATTTCAATCCTAACTTCTTCAAGATAACATCTGACATCTACAAACTAATCTAATTACAAATTTGACTCAAACTATAATGCTAACATCGTCAAATTTCAATTGAATTTGAATTCTTATTAAACTCGAAGTTTAATTGAATTTAAACTCAAATTTCACGAAATTGCTATTATTACAATTTAGGAATTAACAATCTCCCCATTTTAAAATTCTGGGACAAAAACTAACTAACAACTTGATGATGCACCAAACCCAAATTGAAATAACCAATGATCAACGTTGACATACATAAATGATCGACCAACAAAAGAGATTATTGATGCGCTGATCAAATCAATATTTATTTTGAAACCTCACCTCACCTCACCTCAAAAGTATAAAAACCAGTGGCAGGTCAGAGTATCGGTCCACGAGGAACTGTAAATGAAGAAATACGAGAATTCATGGCTATAGCGTTTCGGACACTAACCTCAATTTTGAAAAAGAGTTTAAGATCTAAAACTGCAAATAACTAATAAGATTTAATCAAATAAAGAAAGTAGGCTAGATCTTCAGAATCCGTTTAACCTAGACTTTGGTATTCAATATCTCGTCTTTTAATAACTGTCAGGTCCTCAATTTGAATAGTTATATTACATAGATATATGATGATCTAATTCTCACCACATGCATTAACCATTTCCCAAAAGGCATTCACATCACTTTTTTTTTGGATAAGTGTGAATGATAATATCAGAAAGAAAGCCTGGGTTGCTAGCAAGGAACCAGCAACCTCAGACTACAGTACGGTTACAAGAGCAAGGAGAACAATTTACAGAAATTACAGATTACAGATTATAATTCACCGAAAGACTCCTTGGAGGCATCGAACAATTTCTAACACCGGATAATGATTCAATTGTGGTTTGAGCTTTCCCCAAGTAGCAATTCTCACTTTGATGACTTCGGCAAAAAGCTTGGGTTGAATCCTTACGCCTCGAAAGATCAGTTGGTTCCTAGCGATCCAGATTGACCAAATCGTTGCATAGACTGTTGCTGCCCAGAAGGTAGATGCTCTCTTGGAGAACTTGGCTCCTGGGTTACCGGCTAACAGGTTTTCCAAGTCTTGAGGGATGGCCCATGAGATATTCCACCAATCCATGATGCAGTTCCAGAAAATTACCCAAGTTCTAAACTAGGCCATCAAAACTCCCAAAAGGCCTATTACACTTATCAAGTTCAAAATAATGGGGTTGGCCATCACAAACCAAAAGGGCCATTTACAAAAGATAAACATAACAAAGGTACGTTAAGTGTCATAAGAATTTAAAAGTAAGTTATATTACATATTTTTCCAAAAATAGATGAAAAAATTTCAAACAACTCTAACTAAATGTCTTAAAAAATGCACACATCCAAGCATGTCATGTACACCAACCTACTCCTCGGAAGCGGTACCTAAAATGAAAGAAGGGGTGAGCTACAAGCCCAGTAGGAATATCGATAACAATGTGTCATGAATATAACATGATGCAATGAATCAATAGAAGATCGATAAGTATAACATGAGTAGTGAATCAATGGACAACATTACGAGGTAATACAACAAATGCTAGAATAACTTGTTAAGCATTCTTAATGGAAGGAATCATACATCGAATGGTTTACAATTCTACTTGTAACATCAATGTCATGGTTGGGGCATAAATTAAGCTTAATTTGACGAATTTTTAAAAAATAATATTTAGTAAAAAAATTGAATAAAAAAATGACCATAACTTGTTATATTTTGAACCTGTCGGCTGTCTCGACGCGAATGGCCGGTCTCTGAATGTTCGTCATGTCTAGATATGGCTGGCCGAGCAGGATCTCTCTATTTGTGGAGGTTTCGATTTTCTCTTTCCATACAGCGTATATAACGTCTCATCTCTTCAATCTCTCAGTCATGCCTTCAGATCGGATCAATGTTACTATTTTTCTCGTCTCGACGAGATCCATCACAAGTTCGGGATCCTCTCCCTCCATCATTCTGGGTTGGTGTTCGAGATTTTTCCCTGTCCTTGACCTCTCGGCTTCTCGCAGAGGATCAGGACGTTGTTCTACTAGAGATAATGGCAATGTTGGCAACGGCGGAGGAGCCATTGGTGATGCAGGAAGTGCGACTGGTAGTGGAATGGTAGGAGGCATTGCCTTTTCACCCAGCTAGCTTTGGGGGGTGGGACCCTTGGAACTTCTTTCCTGGGTCCCCTCAATTTTGGGGAATCGGGGGAGGAGATCTGGACTTGTCCCTCCTGTTGTGTTCTTTCCCCTGATATTTCTTAGGTGTTTCAGCCATGAGTTGTTAGCTTTCCCACAGACAGCGCCAATTATAGATGGATAGATTTTCTCAATCAGGACGGAAAACTAATACCTTACTATCCAGCAGAAATAATACTCTCAATTTGGTGAAACTATGATCTGCAAAACAATAAACCATCAAAGGGCCCTCTGCCGTTGTGGCAAGAAGACATTCCGATGATTGAGTCAGGCAAAACTCATAAGATGAACTATAAAACTCAAGCTAATATTCTCTATTAGCAAGTGAATCAATGCACGAGTTAGAATGTACCTTTTTCTGTTGAGTCGGAGCTTTATTTATAAACTTTTCATTAATCCTAATTCTCTTAGGATTCTGACTGGAGTGAAGTGGCTTCTGATTGGCCGCTAATGAGATAACTCTCTACCAAGCTGTTACCTTCTGAAAGGAGTCTAGTACATTCCTAGTATTTTCGAAAAAGTCTAGTATATTCCATAAGGTAAGATCATCATTCAAACATCGTCGTTTAACATGCCATATTCATTTCCATAATTTGCTCCAACAAATTCAAAATATGCTAATCAAGCATAATATCTCATAAATATGATGAAATGTGTCAAACAATAGCCCTAAACCATAATTAGATCATCCAGAGAAGAATACCAAAATTTTCAAAATCAGGCAATGTCACTAGAGCAAGTTGGAGGCCGCTCGAGCGGTCTAGTCGATTTTTTGGGTTTCCTAGCAGATTCAAGAACTCGAACAAAAATTAACATTTCTACTCTAAAACACCGACATTTCAACCACAAATAGCCTCAATAAATACATAATCAAGGTATAATATCCATACCTCAAGCATATTTCGGTGAAAATACTTTAATTCAAAGAATGTGTTCCCAAATTGGTTCTTAAATTCCCAAATTGATTCTTATTAAGAACCACAGGTCAAAACATAAGTGGACATTTACTCAAGCATAAGATGTATTAAATTAATGGCGATAACTGATCAAGACTTTAACACTCCTTGTTTGGTTCGAAAACAAGAACTTGAATCAATTTCAAACAAACAATAAAAATATTTGAGAAGATGTGAAACCCTAAGTCATGGGATGAACCTCATCCTCAGATCTCGTCTAAAAAGGTTTAGCCTAGCAAATTAATCGAAAGAACAATAAAATTAATGAAAAACATCTTACCGAATAATGGAAATTGAATATAAATTGATCGAATCTTACCAAGGCGTAAAATAAATGAACTTCAATTACGAGCACATAGAATTGAATAAAAACTGCAAGATCTAAAATTGTATTTAAAACTGGAAGAAAAAATGCTAAAAAAGAAAGAGGATGAAGGATAATAAATGCCTAACCTACGCCTCCAAAGGGTTTAAATAAAGAAAACCTAACAAACTAAAGAGAAAATCTCCTAAACAAACTAGGAAACTACTTCAAACTAGGAAATAGAATTAAAAAAAATAAAATAAAAAGGTATTATAAATCTGTTGTTCGCACACACGACTGACCAGTCGCCCTGATAGCCTGTCGGTCGATCAATTTACTGGAATGTTTAACTTCATAATCCTGACTGGTATAGGCGACCAGTCAGGGCCTCAACTCTGAACGCACATGACTAGTATGTGCAACTAGTCACCTTCAACCTTGGCACACATGACTAGTTCACGCGATCAGTCGGGCTGAGCCACTAGAACTTCTTGACACTCATGCCCGACCGGTCGCCCATTAGTCGCAACCGCCTTGACCCACTCAAACATCTAAAAACATTCTTCGACCAGTCAGGCTCGGCCTGACTAGTAGACCTTACCAGTCACCCAACATGGCTGCAACTTCAAACTTCCACTTCCGAACTTCGCAATGCCCTCAGACCTTTGGCACTCGTTGTAATCACACTTAAATCAATCCTTCGGATGTCAGGATTGCCTCAAAATATCCGGACATCAAAATTTCACTACTGGACACCCCATTAACGCAGAAAACCTGTAAAAAGTCAAAGAATACCAAGCGTACATTATCAAATAACAATATTGGTTAACCATCACATGCATGCCTATTTAGGACTTATTGAGCTGTTATACATGACATACTGCGGGCTCTTGCCCCCCCCCCCCCCCCCCCCTCCCCACCACCCCCAAACTTGGGGGTTGCTATTCCCTAGCAACTACAGCTTCAGAAAACTTCTAAGAAATAAAACTACAACCCGACAAAAAACACGTACGAACATTCCTCCCCTGTTTCCAACACAAGACACGACACAAATGTGCAACATGAGACACGAGAGAATACGATGCAATTCAATTCAGTCTTTCCAGCAACCTAACCGTCCTCACATTGCATGAACCATTCCGAACACTTTAGTTATCCAACACATGCAAATCAATTGACCCTCACAAGCTTCGATTCAAACCTCACCAGACTCTCTCACGAAGAAAATCGATGCAATTCATACCAAGCAAACAGCTATCTCATAGGTTGAAACTGTGAACGTAGTATACCTTAACTTATTTAGTTATTTAATTATTTGTTCTTACTTTAAGGGTATTTTTATCTTTTTATCTTATTAGGGTTCTTAGGGTTACTAGGTTTAGCCTATTTAACCACATTCCCTGCAGGCCTTTATCTTCCCGGATTTGGGATCGCCCACCTTCGACAGACCTTCGATCACCCTCGTCAGTCAACGCCGCAGTGTGCAAAACTGCCGCCGTTCTCGTCGGCCGCTGCATCCACCGCCACAGTTCGCCGGAGATACATCTCTGGTAAGCTCGATTTGTGAGTTCCTAGATCCGGGATCGCCCCCCTTTGCCAAACCTCCGTCCATCCTCGTCGGCAGCCGCCACCATGTGCAAAACCACCGCCGTTCTTCGTTGGCTGCTGCCGCCATCACCGTCGTTTGTCGGAGACTCGTCTCTGTGGGTTATTCTTTGGTATTTGGTCTACGTCAGTGGGAGATCTTCTGGTGTTCTCTGGTATGCTCTAAGTCAGTGGTCTCTGCTCTACATCAGTGGATTATTCTTTGGTATTTGGTCTACGTCAGTGGGTTTATCTCTTGTTCATTCCTCATGTCGGATGATAAAACGCAAGCCATCAACATACAGTTACCAGGTAACAACTATTCGTATTGATCCCATGTTATGAAAAATTTTATTGTGCTCAAGGGGTTATGGAGATATGTCGATGGTTCAATCTTACAGCCATCTGATTCAAAAGCCGACAACTACAAAACTGCTCCTGCAAAATGGGATATGGAAAAGGCTAGGATTCTTACTTAGTTTCACAATTCTGTCGAACCCAAACAGTACAACGCAGAAAGTTTGAGATTATTTAAAAACTATGTATTTGGAGTCAAATTTCGCTAAGCAGTATGAGCTTGAGATGTCTATTTGAAGTGCTACTCAAAGGGATAAGTAGTTCAGGAGTTTTACAATGAGATGATTAATTATTGGGATGAGTTGGCTCTTATGGAACCTTCAGATTTGCAATCCCTTGATAGTTATGTTCAATACATGGAGAAACAACGTCTTGTCCAGTTTCTCATGGCTCTTCGAGATCAGTTTGAGCCTCTTCAGGGGGTTATCTTGCACCATTCTCCCTTACCATCAGTTGATGGTGCCGTATGTGAGATTATTGCCGAGGAAACTAGGTTTAAAGTGTCTTATGTTACATCTCCTGCTCAGTCTGTGTTTGCCACTCCCGTGGCTAATTCGAGCCAATCTTTGGCACCGATCCTATCCACTCCAGCTTCCCATTTGATTCAAGTAACTAGCAAGCCCAAACCTCGTGTAGCTATGGATGAATGTAGTTTTTGCCATCAGAAAGGTCATTGGAAGAATACATGCCCCAAACTTGTTCAAGCCAAGGGCCGTATCTCTGCTCACTCGACCACCCCATCATCCTCTTGGCTTCCACAGCACTCCTACCGTGCCCTAACAGCCCTCGAGGTCTCTACCCCTGACAGTACTCCATCTTCCTTCTCCTATGAGTAGTTTCAACAGTTTCAAGCTTTCTTTGATGTCACTGAAAAGAATCATCAACAAGCTTCTACTATGACCACTACTCTACAGGTTTGTCTAGTCCTCACACCACAGGTACCTTACACACCACCTGAATTTTTGACTCGGGTTCTTCCCATCATATGTCCCCTGATGTTTTCCTTATGAGTAACTGCATTTTTTCCATTTTCTCCATTAGTATTGCTACTGCAAATTGCTCCCGAATGCATGTTGTTTCTGTCGATTCTATTTCATCTCCCTCATTATGTCTTCCTGATGTCTTTTATGTCCCTCACTTATCTTTAAGTCTTATTTCGATTAGTCAATTGTCTGATTCAGATTTTGACATTTTGTTCTTTTCTTCTAGTTGTGTTGTGCAATATCGGGCGTCCAAGAAGCAGATTGAGACCGGCCGTAGAGTTGGTGACCTCTATACTTTGGAAACCTTGCACCTTCCTCTGATATCTTCTCCCACCGTCTTCTCCTCCTTTGCTTTAAAGGTAACATTTTTTCCTTTTTACCTTTGACATTCTAGATTAGGTCATTTGTCTAGTGAGCGTTTGAAACATTTAGTTAAGTCTGGTCTTTTGGGTACCATCCTTATTAGTGACATTTCTGATTACAATGGTTGTAGGTTGGTCAAAATGTCCGCCTTACCATTTAATAAAAGTACTTTTGTTTCTACTTCTCCTTTTCATCTTGTCCACACTGATTTGTGGGGACCTTCTCCTATTGCAACCAAGGTAGGCTTTATGTATTATGTTTCTTTTATTGATGATTATAGTTGATATACATGGATTTATTTACTTACGCACAAATCGAATTTTTTTAAAATTTATCGCAATTTTCACAATATGGTGCATACTTAGTTTCTACTACCGTCAAAATCCTTCGGTCTAACTTGGGTGGGGAATACTTTCTTTCTGAATTTATTGAATTTTTAGCGACTCATGGCGCTATTCACTAATCTTCATGTTCGGACACTCTTGCCCAAAATGGTCACGCTGAGCGTAAACATCGGCACCTCTTGGATACTGCTCGGTCTCTTCTTCTCTCGTCATCTGTCCCTTCTGTTTTCTAGGGCAAAACTGTGCTCACTGCTGCCTATCTCTTGAATTGCATGCCTACCCCACTTCTCTCCAGTACTTGTCCGTATGAGCGTCTTCATGGTCACCTTCTCAACTATTCCCTTCTTCGCGTGTTCGGGTCTACATGCTTTGTTCTTCTGCCCAAGCAGGACCACAGTAAACTCAGTCTTGTTGTGCTTTCTGTGTTTTTTTAGGATACGGTATCCACCAAAATGGTTATCCTTATGATCCTGTGACTAAAAAGTTATATGTGTCTCACATTGTCACCTTTATCGCGCGTTTACCCTACTTCTCCCTTCCCCTAAAACTAACCCTGTTACGAAAGACGACCTCGTTCTTCTTGATCCTTTTCATGCTGATGTTTCTCCAATTGAATACAGTGCCACTGTGGATGTTTCTTCCTACCACTTCGGCTCCCTCTTCCTCTACCTTCATTCCACTTTATCCTTTCGTCTATTCCCATCGTCATACAGCTTCCCTTGCCCCAGTTGCACCTCCTGACTCTTTGGCCCATTCCCGTGCATCTTCGGACCCTAATTCTCTTGACAGCCGTTATCCCGCTCGCGATCGTCATCCCCCAGTAAGACTTTGCTTTACTAATACTTGTTTCTCTTCTTTTTATCGTTCTTTTCTTTCTCGTATCCATGCTTATTTTGAGCCTCGGTCATATAAAGAAACTTGTAATGATTCTAATTGGGTGTATGCCATGAATGACGAGCTGATTGCTCTTGTCAAAACTCATACTTGGGATTTAGTCTCTTTGCCAGTCGGAAAAAATCTCATTGGATGCAAATGGATTTACAAGGTCAAAACTCATTCTGATGGTTCCTTAGAGCGGTATAAAGCTCATTTGGTTGCTAAGGGGTTTTCACAGGAATATGACATTGATTATGAGGAGACTTTCGCGCTTGTTACCAAAATTACCTCAGTTCGCACTTTGATTTCTATCGGTGCAGTGCATCAATGGCCTCTCTTTCAGTTGGATGTTAAGAATGCATTCCTTAACAGCTACTTATCTGAAGAAGTCTACATGCGTCCCCCTCCGGGACTTTCTCATACCACCGGGCTTGTTTGTCGTCTTCAACGTGCACTATATGGTCTCAAGCAGTCTCCCCGTGCCTGGTATGAGCGTTTCCACTCTGTTGCTCTACAGATTGGCTTCCTTCTTTGTATGCATGATTCTGCTCTATTTATTGGTCGCACGTCTACGGGGCTTGTTCTTCTCTTATTATATGTCGACGATATGATTATTACGGGTTCTGATTCTGCTGCTATTAGTGAGGTGAAGTCTCATCTCTTTCATGAGTTTGAGATGAAAGATTTAGGTCCTCTTCGTTATTTTTTGGATATTGAGGTTGCTTCTTCCCCCAAGGGTTATTCCTATCTCAGACCAAATATGCAATCGATATCCTCCATCGTGCCCATCTCACTGATGATAAGCTTGTTGATAATACTATCGAATTACATGCCAAGTTCTCTACTACCGATGGAGTTGTCCTTGATGATCCTACTGAATTTCGCTAACTGGTTGGTTGCTTGGTATATCTCACTGTGACTCGTCCCGATATTGCTTATGCCGTCCATATTATTAGCCAGTTTGTCTCTGCCCCTCAATCTACCCATTGGGCTGTCCTGCTCCGCATCTTATGGTACGTTCGTGGTACTCTCTATCAATGTTTACTGCTCTCCTCCACTTTGAGTTTGACTCTCCGGGCGTATGTTGATGCTGATTGGGCCTTGAATATTATTGATCACAAATCAACTTCTAGGTTTTTGTGTGTTTCTTAGCGACTCCCCCATCTCTTGCAAAAGCAAGAAATAATATGCTATTGCTCGCTCCACTACTGAAAGCTGAATATCGTTCTATGTCTCAGGTGACTGCCGAAATTCTCTGGCTTCGTTGGCTTTTGTCGGATATGGGTGTTTCACTTGACTCTCTCACACCTCTTTATTGTGATAACAAAAGTGTCATTCAGATCGCACATAATTTCGTCTTTCATGAGAGAACGAAGCATATTGAGATTGATTGTTATTTCGTCTGCCAGCATCTCTAGTCTGGCGCTATTGATCTCTCCTTCGTTCCATCCTTTCCTTCAATTGGTCGATTTCTTCACTAAGACTCACACCACTGCTCGCTTTCGTTTTCTCTTTGGCAAACTAATGATGCTCTCCGCTCTCACATCCTGAGTTTGAGGCGGGGTGTGAACGTAGTATAACTTAGCTTAATTTGTTAGTTAATTATCTATTCTTATTTTAAGGATATTTTTGTCCTTTTTATCTTATTAGGGTTTTTAGAGTTATTAGGCTTAGCCTATTTAACCACATTGTCTTGTACAATAAACTCATTCAATAATACAGTAGAATAAAGTTTTCCTTCTATCAGTCACATGTAGCATGATAGCGAATACAAGAGTTACGCAATGGATTATGCAATGAATTAAAGCTCAAATCAGAGGACTATGCCAATTGAATCAATCATATGATTATTCCAATTCAACTCGTGCAGACACAAAACATGCATGTCATACCAAATCTAATTCATACATGAGATCAATCGTAGGACTTCCGGGCTTGTAATGATCTTGGGTGAACAAGAAAAATTGATCAACGGAGTTGGTGCCAGTTGTAATTTGGCTAAAGGATCAACTATCCCTGTCGTTGGCACCGAACAACCTAACACTAATCTATTATCCGTTCCAAATCAACAATATCCAACCAATATCAATATCAGGAAGAAGAAAAGACTGCTAGCAATGCATTTCAATACCAAGAGTCCCACAAAATTAATACCAACATCAGTATCATTTCCCGATCTAGATTTCACAAACATATGTCAGGAAATAACATCAGAAGATAATCATAAGAGTTTATCCAACACTTACCAATCAGCCAAAAAATGGTTCAACTATTCAATGGATCAAAGTAACTAAAACAAGTTACCACTTGTCAGAATGTGTCAACAATCAAAGGGTGATCCCCATACTCATTGTACTATTGCTCTGGATCCTGCGACTTTGAACTCGACCCATCCGTCATACGCTTTCTGTTTCCATCGTCCCCAATTCAAAATTTCTCTCCTTGTGTCTCCTCAATATGTGAAATACAAAATTGGAGTGATAGAACAGATTGGAATGAAACCACTCACCTGAACCTGCAAAACACTTGACACTATAGGGCTAGCTTATATTGGAGCCTCCGTATCATATGGCATCGTGGAGTATGATTAGGAGGTAATTCCTTGAAGATAGAAATGGAACTGAAAAGGATTCTATGATCTTTATCTGTTATTAGATTGTGATAGAGAACCGTTACAGGAGATTTGGCCATATCCCATAATCTTAGGAATATAATCAAACAAAGCTAGAACAGTATACAATTGAACAATGTAGCCTTACGGAATGTTCTTGGAAAGTTACGTCTTCTCAGATTCTGCATGCAATTGAGCTGAGCAGGCACCTAGGTTGAGGAGACATCTAATTATCCTACCCACACGTGCCTGAAGTACCATCACTTCTTATACTCATCAGCTACTTCCCTATTTCTGAGTGAACACTTTGTGAGGAAATATCAAAATAAAGTGAAATGACTATTAAGCTTTTTCTCATTTTTCGTGCTACATTAAATGCTATTGCAGGCTTTTCTCCTGCGACTACACGTGGCTTTCATCTAGCCTTGGTTGTACGTTGCAACGAAGGCTTATGTTGGAGGCTTAAAGAACTCTTGAAGGACCCCTTGATTCTTCATTTTCCTTTACTTGTTTGTAGAACTTCTCGAGCAAAGCCCTTGGCAATTCTTTTGCAAAACTCTGAACTAGCTCCATTAGCCTATCGTAATCCTCCTTTTAGGTACGTCTTCCTCTCCTAACCTCTTATTGTTAGAACTGGTTGACCATAGATCTTCAACTCAAACCCTCTCGACTTGGGACACCCATGGTCCTCCTTTTTTTTTTTGTGTTTGTGCCACTACTTTCATGGTTGGTCGTCTTTCCCTATTTTCGGTGAATTTGCTCACTCCCCTGTAGTTGAGAAGAATTATTTTAAAGATTTTTGCAATACTATCAGCCCCGTGATCCCGTGTATTCAATATATGGTTAAACATCAAATCCCTCCAGTCTGAGGAGGATTTAGATGTTGATCAAACTAGGGTTCAATCTATTTTGAGGGTTTCTGGTTCGCAAAGCCTTACCTCTACATTCAATGCTCTCTCCCCACATCATGTAAGAATGGTTTTAGGTACCCAGCCTCGCGAGGCTAAGACATGCGTCAGTCATCACTGAGGAGGAAGTAATGTCTTTGAGGGCTAAATATTAGATTCATGACTCTATAATACTAAGAATTTCCAATGCTGCCGAGAGACATGAATTTAGCCTACATAGAGTTGACTTTGAGGCTGACTTGCGATTACCCTTCCCTTGTCCTGTGAAGGAAATTTTGTAGTATTTGAACATATCCCTAGAACAACTCTTGCCCAACTCGTGACGAATCGTAATGGTTTGTGGGGTGCTCTAGGTAGCAGGAAATGATGAGAAGGCCCAATTGAGCAAGGAGGCCTTCTTATACACCCATCAAGTAAATGTAACTACTTTGGGTTGGTGGTACTTTTTAAGGAGGGACGGTGGTCCTGCTCTAGTGGATGGTCTTCCTGCGGCCAATAAGAATTGGAAAGATAAATTCTTTTCTGTATTTGGGGGAGGATGGGAATTCCTAGCATGGGAAGACATAACCGACTCCCTTAAAATCTGGCTTTTCTAGAGAGAGCCCCATCCTACTCATGAGCACCTCTTTTGTCCATAACCTTTAGATTTTCATGTGTACTCGTGCCTGATGCTTTGTCCTAAAAAGGTAAATACATCCATCACCAAGGATATTGCAGAACAAGTCAAGCTTGCTGCCGATTACCCTAAACACAGTTATCTTGTGCTGTTAGAGCTAGAGAGACATTAGCTAAAAACCTCTTTCGGCCCAGAACCATCAAGTGAGGCTCTTGCTCTGGATAGAGATAGTAAACACAACATTTTCACAGTTCTTTATTATTGATTCCTTATATTTCTCTCTCCTGCTGCTATTTGTAAAAATAATTTTTTTGTGTATTGTTCTTGTAGAAGGAGGCACAATATATAGGACACTATATAGACTCAATAAAGGAAATACAAATCAGTTATACAATCAAATCAAATCAAATCCTATCTTTTGATACTAAATCAAATTCCGAATTCTATGCCTGTTATACTACATTTTCAACACTCCCCCTCAAGTTGTTGCGAAGAGATCGATTAAGCCCAACTTGAACACAATGGGATGAAACTTCTTGTTGTCATCCGTTAATTGATCTTTAGACTGCATAAAAGACGTGCATATCAACCCCTTGCTCAACTTCTCCTTGACGAAGTACTTGTTAATCTTTATATGCTTCGATCAGTCATGTTGGACATGATTATGAGCGGTGTTGATGGCAACTTTATTGTCACAATAGAGTTTCATCGGACCATCATTTCCAATTCTCAAATCGCGTAACAAGGTTTGGAGCCACAAAAGTTGGCAAACGCCATGAAACATGGATCTATACTCAACTTCTGCGCTGAATTGAGCGACCACTAACTGTTTCTTACTCCGCCAGGTAACCAAGTTGCTCCAATGAAAGTACAATAGCCAGAGGTAGAGCATCTATCATCTACAGAACCAGCTTAGTCCGCATCAGTAAATACCTCCAGTCTTAAATGATCATAATTTCTTCTTTCTTGGAGCTGACTTGAGATACCTTAAGATACGATAAACAACATCCACATATGTGACACGTGAATCATGCACAAACTAACTAACAACCCTCATAACATACGAAATATCCGGTCTAGTATGAGCTCAATAAATCAATCAGTCCACAAGTCTCTGATATCTCTCTTTGTCAGTATATTCCCCTGTATCTCCCACTAAGATGATGATTAGCCTCAATAGGAGAATCTGCAAGTTTACAACCTAACATGTTGGTTTCATCCAATAAATCAATAATATACTTCCGTTGTGTAAATAAAAATGCCTTTATTAGACCTCGCCACTTCCATACCAAGAAAGTATCTCATTGATCCTAGATTCTTAATCTCAAATTCTTGAGCCAGTCCAGCTTTAAGGTCAGAAATCTCACATACGTTATTGCCTGTCATTATCATATCATCAACTTAAACAATAAAGATAACAATTTTACCACAACTTCCTTTGATGAACATAGTATGATCAGCATGATTATTTTGGCACCCAATATAGCCTTCAACAACCTGTCAAACTAAGCTCTCGGTTATTGCTTTAATCCATACAAGGCCTTTCTCAATCTACACACATTTTCTTCGCTTGCAGACGAGGAAAAACCTGGTGGCATCTCTATATATACTTTCTCTTCTAAATCACAATGGAGAAAAGTATTTTTCACATCAAACTAGTGAAAGGCTAATTCAAATTTGCAGCACAAGAAAGTAGAGCCAGTACAGAATTCATCTTTGTTGTCTTCTCATAGTCAATGCCATAGGTTTGACTAAACAAGTCTCGTCTCATATCTTTCAACTGTCCCATCGGCGTTCTGTTTAACAGTGAATATCGATTTATAGCGCACTGGTTTCTTTCCTCCGGGTAGAGCTACTAGTTCCCAAGTACTATTCTTTTTCAAAATTGTTATCTCCTCTATCATAGCTTCTTTTAACTTAGGTATTGTGCATCCTGCCAATTCTGTGTAACAGATATAGAAGAAAAAGATGAAACAAAGGCATGGTATGAAGGGGACATACGATGGTATGAAGGGGACAAACGATCGTACGAGATACAATGAGAAATGGGATATTGTTAAAAGTCTTATGTGCGTAGAACTATAATTAAATTAGGATTAAGATTTATTTCCTTATGTAAAATAGAATTAGAATTAGTTAAGGATCTAATTAAATTAGGACTCGTTTTGCTTGTATAAGCAGTACGCTTAATGAATAGAAAAGTATTTTGCATTATTAATTCTAATGTGGTATCAGAGCGGGACAGAAAACCCTAAACTGTCACCACCACCACCATCGCCGGTATTTACCGGCCTCCGTAGTTGTATTCATTTTTTTTCCTTTGTGGTTGAATCGTTGTCGCTCTAACATATCATTGTCTCCCATCACAATCTAGCTGCTTAGCTTTTGTCGACGGCAGCCGCCAGTTTCTAGAGTTTTCTGGTGCCTAATTTTTTTCGACGGCATAGTTCACGCGTGCTCACTATTCATGGGATACTGTTCACCTGCGCACTCTTCACAAACTGCACTGTTCATGCGCGCGCTGTTCATGGGCTGCACTGTTGCAGTTTTTGCACATTTCTGTGCTATTTCAGCGCATTTCAGCATTGTTTCCGCACATTTCTGTGCTGTTTTTGCACGTTTCTGTGCTGTTTCCACACGTTCTACACTATTTCAGCATGACTCACGATCAATAGGATAGATAAACATCTTCCCAAAAATAATGTTTAATAACGATGCAAAATAAATTCTGTGTGAGCTTCCAAAATAAAATGCATCACTTCAAACATGTCAAGCAATGCATGCTAATACTCCAAGTTATTACCAGAAAAAGATGAAAGCGTTGAGCTACAAAACCTAATAGAAAAATTTAATACCAATATATATGAATATCTAATGAGATGACATATGACATGAACATCAAGGATAATAACAGATTTTCATAACTACAGCACGTGGATAATCAAGGAAAACATATTCATCAACTCCTCAAGTTCTAACCCATTTACTTAATATATCCTTCTTTCATTCAATAACTCATGTATCTCATTCACATATCGATGTTGTGTGTTCTATCGTCATCTCCTAGCACACTCCGAAAGACACTAGTAACATGGTATCATCCACCAGTACACTCCTAAAGGACGCTAGTAATGTTCTCCCAACAATCGAGTGTCAATGTTTATTACGGGTCTAAGTTCAATTATCCATCCATCATAATGTATCATTAATTCCATTAAATGTATAACCATGATGAGAAGCCAAGAGTTAAGGCCTAGGGAAAATCCTCAGCAAACTACGCAAGTCAAGTGGATGGAACAAAATAAGTCATCTGGATGGATTGCATGATGGCATGTTGAAACAAGATGTTGCAAGCTAGGTCATCTGGATGGTCCAAAAAGGTCATCCGAATGAAGTTGATTTTCAGAACAGAGATGAGATACAGAAAGCTAGTTCATTCGGATGAATTATAATTCTCAGAACAAACATGAAATGCAAAGAGCTAGTTCATCCAGTAGGTCAGAAATGGGTCATTTGGATGACCATGTGTAAACTAACGAGGGAGAAAAATATGTATTGTATTGAATGATAAAGCTGTACAACGGGTCCTCTATTTATACAGGGAGAGGAGACCTAATTACGGAAATGAAATCAGCCTAATTACAATCTATGATTTACATAATCAGAATCAAATCAGAATCAAGTTAATTATGGTAACACTATATTACATGCTAACACTCCCCCTCAAGTTGGTGCGAAGATATTACTCAAGCCCAACTTGGATGCAATAGTGTGAAAACTCTTGCTGCCGAGTCCTTTCGTGAAAATATCAGCCAGTTGATCTCCAGATCTCACAAAAGGCATACATATCGAACCCTCACTGAGTTTCTCCTTAATGAAGTGTCTGTCAATCTCGATGTGTTTCGTTCTATCATGTTGAACTGGATTATGAGCAATGTTTATGGCAGCTTTATTATCACAGTAGAGTTTCATTGGACCACTATTGCTAAAACCCAAATCACGCAGCAACGTTTGGAGCCAAAGAAGCTCACAAACACCATGAGACATGGCTCTGTATTCGGCTTCTGCACTGGACCTAGCAACCACAGATTATTTTTTACTTCGCTATGTAATCAAATTTCTTCCAAGAAAAGTACAATAGCCCGAAGTCGATCGTCTATCCTCCACAGAACCAGCCCAGTCAGCATCAGTGAATGCTTCCAAACGCAAATGACCATGATTAGAGAACAGGATACCTTTTCCAGGAGTTGATTTGAGATACCTCAGGATGCGGTAAACCGCATCAAGATGGGCGGTGCAAGGATCATGCATAAACTGACTAACGACCCCCACCGCATAAGAAACATCTGGCCTAGTGTGAGCTAGATAGATCAATCTACCCACAAGTCGCTGGTACCTCTCTCTATCAGTACGCTCTCCCATATCTCCTTTCAGGTGATGATTCACCTCAATAGGTGAATCTGTAGGCCTGCAACCTAACATACCTGTTTTCTCCAATAGATCGAGAATGTATTTCCGTTGAGAGATAAAAATCCCTTTATCAGACCGTGCCACTTCCATGCCAAGGAAGTACCGCATTGATCCTAGATCATTGATCTCGAATTCTTAAGCTAAACGAGATTTAAGGGTCTGGATCTCTTTCACATCATTGCCTGTCATTATTGTTATCAGAGATGGGAGAAAGTGTATAGGGTGTTAATGAACCCTAACACTATATTACATGCTAACACCATGCACAGAAACTGAAGTAAGGTTCAAACAAGTCATAAACACTCAAAGGAGATGAGAGATCCCTACCCCAATCTTCAAGATGCAAGATCCAAGATGCAGTGGAAAGTCTTAGCTCCAAATATTAGAAAATCTCGAAACAAAGTCCCTCCAAGTAAATACACGCTAAATAGCTACCAAGATCAATGGGTTATGAAGGATTTTCGGAGGAATCGAGACTTGGAGCAACAAATATGAGTTGGGAGAGTGAGAGAGAGACCAAAATATGATAGAGAGAGAGAAATAACATTATGGGGTTGGGTGAAATATCTAACACTGAAATAAACATAAACCAATACCCATATTACACTTGCTCTCTTCACATTGCAAACATGCTACCAACAACTTTCGAAGTTACACATCATATGGTCCCAAATCACATAATATGCATAAATACAATGCCCAAAAAATATTTCAAAAATTATTATAAAAACGAAAAAAATTTCCGAGTCTACATCCTCCCCTCCTTAAAGAAATTTTATTTTTGAAATTAGACAAACAACATCAAAACGAGGTATACATCAACAATGCCAAACTAGTATGCAATAAGTCAACAACTTATCAAGTTCGAATAGGAAACTCAAAACAATTAAGACGTAAACAAATGTGGGTATTTCTTTCGAACTTCGTCCTCTCTTTCCCATGTCCGCTCTTCCTTGTCTTAATTGGTCCATAGAACTCGGACAAACAGTATTATCTTACCCCTCAACACTTGCTTACACAAATCCAAGTATATATCGGCTTTTTCCCATAAGATGCATCGGTCTCCAACTCAAGTTCAGACCATTTAAACACGTGTGACGGATCTTGCTCGTACTTTCTTAACATCGACACATGAAATACTTTGTGAACATCTGATATTTTCAGCGGCAAAGCCAAACAATATGCGACTTCTCCAATCCTCTCGACAATGTCAAACGGCCTGATATATCTCAATGAAAGCTTACCCTTTTGTCCAAAATGTGATAAACTCCATCGCGATGATACTTTCAAACACACATGCTTCCCCACCTCGAACGATAATGGGCGACGACGACGATGATCGGCATAGTTCTTCTGTCGACTTTGTGCAGTTAACAATTTTTGACAAACCATCTTGACTTGTTCGGTCGTCTCTTCTTGAGAGGACAGAAGTCATCAGCGAATCACTTGCATACCCTCGGTAGTTTTTCCAATCAAGTCTGGTCCCACAATAGTCACTTCCCCCACTTCGGTCCAACACATTGTTGATCTATACGGTCTCCCATACAAGGCCTCACATGGTGCCATCTCGATACTAGATTGATAACTATTGTTATATGTAAACTCAACAAGTGATAAATGATCTTTCCAACTACCCTAAAAAACCATGACACATACCCAAAGCATATCTTGTAAAATTTGTATCGTTTGCTCGGATTGCCCATCTATCTAAGGGTGATAAGCAGTGTTAGAACAAAACAACGGAAGTACCCGGCCAACCCCAAAAAATAACGGATCTCAAAAACATTATTGGGTTGTCATCATAATGGACTCCACCTTTCCTAGATCAATGAACACACCTCCATTCGAAACGACGTGCCCCAAAAACTTAACTTCTAATAACCAGAACTTGCATTTACTAAGCTTAGCGCACAAACGGTTCTCTCTAAAAAATTCAAGAATAATGCTAAGATGAGAATGGTGCTCCTCTTCCTTATGCGAGTATATGAAGATGTCATCAATGAAAACCACAACAAACTGGTCAAGATACATGTGAAAAAATGTGGTTCGTAAGGTCAATGAACATTGCCGATGCATTTGTCAATCGAAAAGGCATGATCACGAACTCAGTGTCTATTGGAGATGTCTTCCTTCCGGACTCTCAATTGGTGATAACCCAATCGCAAGTCAATCTTCGAAAAACAAGTCACCCTAGAATTGGTCAAACAAGTTGTCTTAACGGTGACACAGTTAAACTTACGGTAATCGATGCACAAACGTAGTGATCCATCTTTCTTTTGAGCGAACAAGATTTGTGCTCTCCACGGCAATGTACTAGGATGAACAAATTCCAAATCTTACAACTCCTGCAACTATGTCTTTAATTCCCTCAATTCAGTAGGCACGAAACGATATGAAGGCATAGAAATAGGAGCGGTGCCAGAAAGTAAATCTATCATGAACTCGACTTCTCTCTCGGGTGAAAAATCAGGTTATCCAGAAAGTTGCAAATCACTAATAGTAACTCTCCACGTACGGAGTCATCTTCATCTAGAGTCAAACTTGCTAACAATGTATAAATAGATTCCGCTCCCGAGGTCCACATAAATAATGCTCAAGGGTTCCTAACGCTCCCTAAAGAACTCAAAATAATCACCCTCGAGTGAACACATACAAACCCGACCCTTGAAGCAATTGATGGTAGCATGAAAAGTGGATAGCCCAATATAAGGTCAAATCCCTACATGTCCAACACATTGAAGTAAAAAATGAAACAACGGTTGAGGATAACAAGTTCGTAATTTCTACAAATACGGTTAAGTGGTGATCTTCATTGAGGAGGTGTTTCAACAAATAGTGGTGGCTATTAGAATTATTGAGAGAGAAATAAACTCTGTATATTATTGTGTATTAAATCAATGTACAAAGGCTCCTATATATAGGAGAGATAGAGATAGAGATAGAGATAGAGATAGAGATAGAGATTGAGATAGAGATTGAGATTGAGATAGAGATAGAGATTGAGATTAGAGATAGAGATAAGGATACATAATCCTAATCCTAAACTAACTAGGATATATTAATATTAACATACAATATTACACGCTAACACTCCCCCTCAAGTTGGTGCGAAGATATTACTCAAGCCCAACTTGGATGCAATAGTGTGGAAACTCTTGCTGCCGAGTCCTTTTGTGAAAATATCAGCCAGTTGATCTCCAGATCTCACAAAAGGCATACATATCGAACCCTCACTGAGTTTCTCCTTAATGAAATGCCTGTCAATCTCTATGTGCTTCGTTCTATCGTGTTGGACAGGATTATGAGCAATGTTTATGGCAGCTTTATTATCACAGTAGAGTTTCATTGGACCACTATTGCTAAAACCCAAATCACGCAGCAAAGTTTGGAGCCAAAGAAGCTCACAAACACCATGAGCCATGGCTCTCTATTCAGCTTCTGCACTGGACCTAGCAACCACAGATTGTTTTTTACTTCGCTATGTAATCAAATTTCTTCCAAGAAAAGTACAATAGCCTGAAGTCGATCGTCTATCATCCATAGAACCAGCCCAGTCAGCATCAGTGAATGCTTCCAAACGCAAATGACCATGATTAGAGAACAGGATACATTTTCCAGGAGTTGACTTGAGATACCTCAGGATGCGGTAAACCGCATCAAGATGGGCGGTGCAAGGATCATGCATAAACTGACTAACAACCCCCACTGCATAAGAAACATCTGGCCTAGTATGAGCTAGATAGATCAATCTACCCACAAGTCGCTGGTACCTCTCTCTATCAGTACGCTCTCCCATATCTCCTTTCAGGTGATGATTCACCTCAATAGGTGAATCTGCAGGCCTGCAACCTAACATACCTGTTTCCTCCAATAGATCGAGAATGTATTTCCGTTGAGAGATAAAAATCCATTTATCAGACCGTGCCAGTTCCATGCCAAGGAAGTACCGCATTGATCCTAGATCATTGATCTCGAATTCTTGAGCTAAACGAGATTTAAGGGTCTGGATCTCTTCCACATCATTGCCTGTCATTATTATATCATCAACATAAACAATAAGGACAGCAATTGTATCAGTACCTCTCTTTATAAACATTGTGTGATCTGCATGGCTCTGCCTGTACCCAAAGCTCACCATAGTTTTTGAAAATCTGCCAAACCAGGCTCGAGGCGACTGCTTCAAACCATAAAGAGCCTTCTTTAACCTACACACTTTCCCTACACTAACTGGGGAAGAAAAACCTGGAGGAACCTCCATATACACCTCCTCCTCCAAATCACCATGAAGAAAAGCATTCTTCACATCAAACTGCTGAAGTGGCCAATTCAAGATTGCAGCACATGAAAGTAATGTACGCACCGAGTTCATCTTCGCAACTGGTGCGAATGTCTCCTCATAATCAATGCCATACGTTTGCGTAAAACCCCTGGCCACCAATCTCGCTTTATATCTCTCAACTGAACCATCAGCATTATGCTTAACAGTGAAAATCCACTTATAGCCTACAGGTTTCTTTCCTTCCGGAAGCTTTACAAGTTCCCAGGTGCCATTCTTTGCTAAAGCTTTCATCTCCTCAACCATAGCCCCTTTCCACTCAGGTATCATAAGTGCTTCTCTCCAATTCTGTGGAACAGTTATAGCAGAAATAGAAGCAACAAAGGCATGGTACGAAGGAGATAAATGATTATAAGAGACATAATGTGAAATTGGATGCTGAGTACATGATCTGACACCTTTCCGAATAGCAATAGGATGGTCATCAAACTCAACTGAATCAGTTGCACTAGAAGAATCACAATTAGGAAATACACTAGGAGAGGATTCATTACCAGATGAATTAGGTGAAGAGACTGAAGATGATTCTGGAACCGAAGTAGGGTTTGCTGATTGGCAAAGTGGTGGAGCACATGGAGCTTTAGTTCTCCTTTGATACGTTGCCAAGGCGGTAGGCCACTCTCTTGGCAATCTATGCATGTTCTCATCCACTCGTCCATCACCATCATGTGTTTGAACCTTCTTAGCAGATACCAATTCGTCTTCTTCCTTATTCTCCCCCTCACTATGAAAAGAGGAAGGCAACAAAGACCATGATGACCATGATGACTCCAGAGATTGGAACACCCCTCCTTCCTCTCGCATCTCTTCCGGACTAACACTCTCCCCCTGAAGAGATGAAGGAATATACAAGGACTCTGTCTCCCAAAAAGTAACATCCATTGACACAAAAAACTTCCTAGACTGGGGCTCATAACATTTGTAGCCTTTTTGGGTAGGAGAATACCCAACAAAAACACATTTTTGTGCCTTATGTCCAAGCTTTCTCCCAGAAGGATGAGGAGCATGAACAAAACACACACAGCCAAAAACACGTGGAGGAATAGATGTGGCGTGACAAGTACTAGGCAAACATTCAATGGGTGTTTTGAACTGGAGCACACTAGATGGCATGCGATTAATGAGATATGCAGCAGTTAAAATAGCCTCCCCCCAAAAATATTTAGGAACTTGCATGGTAAACATAAGAGAGCGGGCTACCTCAGCTAGATGACGATTTTTTCGTTCGGCAACACCATTCTGAGATGGAGTATCCACGCATGTTGTTTGGAAAAGAATGCCATGTTCATCAAGATATGCACGAAAATTTTTATCAATGTACTCAGTACTGTTGTCACTACGGAGAATTTTAATGTTCGTGTCAAATTGGGTGTACACCATCTTATGAAATGATTTTAAACAAGAAAAGACTTCATTTTTAGTCTTGAGCAAATACACCCAAGTAACACGAGAATGACAATCAATAAAAGTGACAAACCATCTATAACCCTTCAATGAAGTAACGGGGGAAGGACCCCAAACGTCAGAATGAATAATCGTAAAAGGAGAATCACTTCTCTTATTAATAGGTGCATAAGATGAGCGTTTATGTTTAGCAAGTTCACACGCTTCACAAAAAAATTGACTCCTAGGACAAGACTTGACTAAAGTAGGAAAAAGTTTCTCTAAAATCCCAAAAGAGGGATGACCCAATCTACGATGCCACTGGTGCAATAAGGATAAAGCTGAACCTGTATCGGCTTGTAAAGCTTGACCACATGATAATGATGGTTGAGGACAAGGTGCATTTTCCAGATAGTAGATGCCACCAAGTGCTTTACCACTGCCAATCACCTTCCCTGTTTTCAGTTCCTGAAATACACAATGAGTAGGAAAGAAAGTTATAGAGCAATTGGCAGAACGTGTAAAACTACTAACAGAAAGTAAATTAGTGGCAAAACTTAGAATATGTAGAACAGAAGATAGGAAAATGGAGGGAGAATAACGAACAGAACCTTTCCCTGAAATGGCAGAGAATGAGCCATCTGCAATTCTAACTTTATCCTTACCAGAACAAGGGAAGTAGGAATCAAAAATAGAGGAACAACCTGTCATATGATCTGACGCACCAGAGTCTATAATCCAAGGAGTGGAAGAAGAAGACGCTGTGAAAGCACTGGACAGTATACCTGAATGAGCAAAATATGATGAGGCAGGAGCTGATGTAGAAGGTGTGGAAGTAGGGGCTACAGTAGATGAAGAATCAGCCCTCGCTGACAGAAGACACCTGATAGCCTGCAACTCCCCCTGAGAAAGACCCCCATGAGACTCACCATGTGGCTGAACCCCAATAATCGGTCCTGGATCAGTCACAGTAACAGCTGCAGACTCGGTGAAGTGAGCCTGGCCATGATAGCGCCCAGAACCACGGCCACGACCACCACCACCACGACGTCCACCTCCTGTGTCACGAGGAGGACGCCCATGGAGTTTCCAACAGGTGTCTCTGGTGTGATTGGTCCCATCACAATAATCACATTTACGCAGTCCACTAGATCCACCATGATTTCCAGACTGTACCTTTCCACTCTGTGGAGATCCGAATCCGCGCCCAACACTAGGATGAGGAATAACAGCTAAAGCAGAACGCTCAGAAGTAGGTGGAGCAAGCATGGGACTGCGCCTACTCTCCTCCTGCTGAACAATGGCATATGCATCCGCCAAGGAAGGAAACGGAACACAGCCCAATACTTGCACTCTAATCTGATCATACTCCCTATCAAGGCCAGCCAGGAAGTCATAAACACGCTCTTTATCAATCCGTTGAAGCCACTTAGCAGCATCAGCTTCACATGCAGCTTGAAACCCCTGATAAAAATCAAATTCCTGCCATGCACCACACAACTCAGCATAATATGTAGCAACTGGGCGATTATTTTGCTCCATAGAACGAAGTCTCTTTCTCAGTTCAAAACACTGAGCATCATTACCCTGCTGAGAGTACATATCAGAAACAGTTATCCAAACCTTGTATGGATTCTCAAGTAACAGAAACGGATTACGGATATCAGGTTTCATAGAATTGAACAACCATGTCATAACCAGGGATCGCTGAGCTTTAAACCTTTTAAGGTCCAACGCATCTGTAGGTGGGTTAACAGGACCCTTAATAAACTCTGACACGCCTTTGGACTCAATAGCCAATGTAAAAGAGCGTGACCAAAGCATATAATTTGTTCCATCCAATTTAATTGGACAAATATCCACAGGAGCACTATCCAACGCCTTACTAAACTGGCCAGAAGTGTACACTGTACCTGAGGCTTCATTCAGCCCTGATTTCTGCTCATCAACTTTTTCTTCAGACATAATGCCAACAGGATAATCCGCGTGACCAAAACCCGAGTGAACTCGACCAAAATAAACCTAGAGAGCCGGCGGGTAGGGCAACAGAGGCGGGCGGCGGCGGAGCAAACAGAGGCGTGCGGCGGCGGAGCAAACAGAGGCGGTGGCGGCGCAGAGGGGCGCGGAACACGGCAGTGCTAGCCGGCGTGGATGGCTGAGTTGGCGCGCGAAGGTGAGAGGCGCGGCTGCGGGGCAGACGTCAAGCTGACGTGGAGACGGCGACGACGGGTAAACCCTAGGAGGCAGTCGGCGTCGGAAAAAAGGGAGGGGATAGATCGCGTCGACGGGTAAACCCTGGTTGACGCAGTGCTATACCGTCGGAGAAGTCTCAGACGACGGCAGCGGAAGAGTTTGACGATTGAAAGGGTCGGCGGTGACCAACGCAAAAGCCGACGGTGGTGGAAGCGATATACAGCAGCGGGAAGGTTGTTAACGCTCTGATACCATGTTAGAATTATTGAGAGAGAAATAAAATCTGTATATTATTGTGTATTAAATCAATGTACAAAGGCTCCTATATATAGGAGAGATAGAGATAGAGATAGAGATTGAGATTGAGATTGAGATTGAGATTGAGATTGAGATTAGAGATAGAGATAAGGATACATAATCCTAATCCTAAACTAACTAGGATATATTAATATTAACATACAATATTACACGCTAACAGTGGCTCAAGTCGTTCAGTTTTCAATTCCAAAGCACGTACAAATGGTGCAACAATGAAGGAATACGAAGCTCCCGAATCAAAAGAACTCTTGCAAAAGTGTTGAACAAAAAAAATGTACTATTTACAAGTGATTCTTTTCAAGCCTAAGAAGTAGATGATGTAATGGCAGATGTGATATTGAAAGCCTCTCTGTCGAGAACCATGAGTGGGTGTCGTGGAACTTTCTCCTCTCTCAGCATGAGAACCCTAGCCAGAAGTGGCCTGATGAAAATGAGACTGCTAATGCTGCCTCTAAGAGCCCCGAAACTATTGTTGTCCTTGACCCTGCCCAAACCTCGGTTGTTGCACGGGACCCGCCTCGCTGCGCACCCTCGCCCCTTAAGGACAATCTCTCGCAATATGACCATTCTTGCCACAAGTCTAACAAACCTTTGGAGGCACAAAACAGTGAGCACAAATATGACCAAGTTGGTCACACCGGCAACACACAATTGGTAGTCTAGAAGTGTTACTCTGAGTATCTGAAGAACTCGGTGGCCTAAGGTTCGATCGGCCATGTGGTGACTGAAATGGTTTCCTCTGCCTCTTGCTCCTTTGGCTCCCAGAACTGCCTAAAGCTGAAGAACTCAAACTAAAGGTAGTTTGCTTTGGTTTCCAGACCCTCGGATTCCTCTGTGCCATAGTTATCAAAGGCACGCCTAGGCTCGAGGCTTACCAATGCTCAGGTCTGGCGTATCGACCAGGGCCAAGTGAGGCTCCTTCACTAAGGCTCCTGCTTTTTGATCAAGTCTCGTGAGGCGCAAAAAAGCGCGCATTTTCTAAAATAAAAAAATAAGTGAAAAAGAAGACGTACATGTTGATCATATCACATACATCATGCCTCTCTTTCACTCTCTCTCATGATCGCGATCTCACCAAGCCACCAAGTATGTTTCGTCGATCTCTCTCTCTCTCTCTCTTTCACACCAAAAGGACAGAATTCTTAATTGGCCTAATTAACACCTTGTATATTGTTGTATAATATGATTAAATTATTGGATTTATATATATAATCCAGCTATTGGGTCACTTTGGCTTTTATGATTCATATCTTATTATATCTTGTTCCTAATGGAAGCTTCAATGAATGGACTCATACTATTCTATTTATTTTTCTTATGCACTTATCATTTTGTATTCTTCTTATATACACAAAGATATAAACATGTATATGTATATGTACATATGGGTGTGTGTGCACGCTTGCCTTGCCTTAAATAACTTGGTCGACTGTTTATACACACACACACACACACACACACACACATACATACACACATCTCATTTCAATAAATATATATACACACACACACACATACACACACACATCTCATTTCAATAAAGTCCGTGCCTCGCCTAGCCCTTCGCGTTTAGGCTCCAAGGAACCTTTGCACCTTAAATAACTATGCTCTGTGCATCTCTCGGCAACTTTACGCTCCTAGCGCACTCGACTATCTCCTAAAACCTCACTTTATGCTAGTTCACCACAAAACTCTTGACTGAAGAGTGAAGACCCTTCTCAAAACAGAGACACTTCCTATCATCCGAAATCACAAGTTCTGGTGCAAAACTGGAGAAAAATTAAAATTTAGAAGTGTACTCCAAAACACTAATCGTACCTTGTTCTAGCTTATCAAAATGCTCCCTCAAAAGCTCACAGTATGATAATATGAATCTAGAAAGTATTTTTCCTCAAAGAGAATCTCGAATTTGGCCCAAGTCAAGTTCTCGACATCCAGGTCAACGGCTTGAGTTGCCACTCTAGCAGCCCTTCTCGCATCCTTCCATGCTTCTAAAATGGATTCCCACCATTCGTTCACCTCCTCCATAAGCTCACATGCCACTATTTGGACCCTAATACCATCCTCCACAATCATCAATGCGTTGAAAATCTTCCTAATCTCAGCAAGCCAATGGTTTCACCACCTTCATCACTAAACTGCGAAGGATTCAAAAGGTTAGACTCGGCAAGTGCGGCAACAAACTCTCTTGCAAAAGTACTCAGAATAACTGGCGGTTCTACATTCTGCTCGACTGTCTCATTGACTTCCTCGCGAGGACCCTCTACTCTTTGACTGACTACATCATATAGATGTACCTCACAGCGATGACCTACGCCTCGAATCCCACCCCGTATCACTGCACGTCTCGGAGGCATTAGGCTATGATGTTAAGAAAACACTCTTCAAGTCAAACAAATGTCATAACAAGGCCAAAACCTCTCAACAATCCCCAAGACGGGTCAAAAAACTTCGCAACTCTACATAACAACGGATGCAATGCTAATGAATTATATACACACATGTACACACAAATCATGCCAAAAGTAGCTAGTTTAAACCCATGAGACAAAGTGTCTCTCCATGGTCTCGAAGTATTCTAACTATGATCTAATACCAAGTTGTCACGCTCTCGATTTTCAATATAATAAATCATAATAAAATGTTGGTAAGAGCCTCACAAGACTCGTAAACAAATCCAAAATATTCATTCATGATGTACCAATAAGTTTAAAGTTTAATTATTACATAAAAAGGGCAAACCCAGCCCAAGATACATCAAAATCATAATAAGAGTTTAAACATTTTACTTCGGGTCATAGGATAAACAATGAAAGTTACAATACATCTTCTAAAAAATAATGTTTAATAAAGATGCAAAATAACTTCTTTGTATGAGCTTCCAAAATAAAATGCATCACTTCAAACATGCCAAGAAATGCATGCTAATAATCCAAGTCATTACCAGAACAGAAGGAAGCATTGAGCTACAAAGCCCAACAGAAAAATCTATACTAATATCTATGAATATGTAATGAGATGGCATATGACATGAGCATCAAGGATAATAAGAGATTTCCGTAACTACAGCACATGGATAATCAACAAAAACATATTCATCAACTCCTGAAGTTCTAACTCGTTTACTTAATATATCCTTCTTCCATTCAATAACTCATGTATCTCATTAACATATCGATGTCGTATGTTCTATCATCATCTACTAGCACACTCCTGAAGGATGCTAGCAATACAATGTCATCTCCTAGCAGACTCCCGAAGGATGCTAGTAACATGGTGTTATCTCCTAGCACACTCACGAAGGACGCTAGTAATGTTCTCGCAATGATCAAGTGTCAATGTTTATTACATGTCTAAGTTCTATTATCCATCCATCATAATGTATCATTAATTCCATTAAATGTATAACCATGATGAGAAGCCAATAGTTAAGGCCTAGGGAAAATCCACAGCAAACTACCCAGGTCATCCGGATGAAACAAAATAAGTCATCTGGATGGATTACACAATGGGATGTTGAAACAAGATATTGCAGGTTAGGTCATCTGGATGGACAGAAAAGAGTCTTCCGGATGAAGTATGATTTTCATAATAGAGTTGAGATGATCCCTACCTCAAGGTTCAAGATGCAAGACTCAAGCTCCAGTGGAAAGTCCTAGAGCTCTAAATGTTACAAAATCTCGAAACGGAGCTCCTCCAAGTAAATACACAGCAAATAGCTTCAAAGATCAACAGTTATGAGGATTCTTGGAAGAATCGAGGCTTGGAGCAACAAATATGAGTTGGGAGAGTGAGAGAGAGAGAGAGAGAGCAACATATGAGAGAGAGGGGGAAATAACGTTATGGGTTTGGGGGAAGTAACTAACACTTATATAAACATAAACCAAACCCCATGTTACACTTACCCCTTTTACATTGCAAACATGCTACCAACAAGTCTCAAAGTTGCACATCATTGCACATTGGTCCCAAATCACATAATATGCATAAATACAATGCCCAATAAAATATTCTAAACATTATTATAAAAACAAAAAAAAATTCAGGTCTCTACAATCAATAACACCTAAAGTTGTAGCACACTAAATTTCATTCTTAACCATGCCAACCACCCATAAAATAAAATCCTAGAAGGTGTGATGCTTTTAACTGAAAATGTTCCATATATAGACTCCTTCCATATCAAAAAGACGACAATGATTTTAGATTAAAATTTTGTATATTGATTGAGCTCCATACCTAGAATATATAGCCTACATTAGAGCTAAACATATAAACAGAATAATAGCCAGAATCTCCTACTAAAGAGCGAGAGATACAATTATGCCTAAAGAATAGGTCCACATGACCAAATACTAACTTAGGAAAGTAAATCAAGAACAGGTCCACATGACTAAATACTAACTTAGGAAAGTAAATCCTAATTCCAACTCCCCTTCAAGCTGAGGCGAAGATGTCAACGAGCCCTAGCATGATAAGAGATTACTGCAGTAATGACGGACCAACAGACTTGGTGAACATATCAGCCGTTTGATCAGAAGAGGGGACAAAGCTAGGAGTGATAATCCCTAGACAAACTTTCTCCTGGATGAAATGGATATCAACCTCTATGTGCTTTGTTCTCTCATGAAGGACCTAGTCAAAGGCCAACATAATAGCAAACTTGTTATTGCAGAACAATATAGTTGAGTCTATCACTGGGAAGCATAGCTCAATCAGAAGGGAACCAAGCCACAAGACCTCAAAAGTGCCCTGTGCTATGGCATGATGCTTGGCATCGGCAAAGGACCGTGAGACAAGAGTTTGCTTCTTACTTTTCGAGGATATGAGATGACTACCCTGAAAAGTACAAAGACTGAAAGTCGAGCGCCTTTCACTCTTTGATTCTGCAAAATCAACATCCATAAAGCAGAAGAGACCTGACTGTACTCCTGACACGTAGGAAAGCCCACGATTAGGACAAGTCTTAAGATACCGGAGAATGTAATAGACGGCATCCAGATGATGAGTGCGTGGAGAGTGCATAAACTGACACAACACTCACGACAAATGCAAGATGCGGTCTTATATTTGTTAAATAGATGAGACGACCCACAAGACGCTGATAAACTATTGGATCCGATAATAAGTTTCCTGACTCTATTGATAATTTAAGGTTCGGGTCCATAGGAGTAGAGGCAGGCCTACACCCAAGCATACCTGTATCCTGAAGAAGGTCAAGAGAATACTTCTGTTGAGTTAAAGATATGCCCTGACGAGACATAGCAAAATGCCCTGGGATTACACTTAAATTGTATAATACCAGAAGCATCATTTTCAGTAATGATAATGTCATCAACATAAACAGAGATAATGCATTGACACTAGTCATGGCGTCGAATAAAGCAAGTATGATCTGAATGACACTGAAAGAAGCCCATAGTCATAATCACATCACTAAAGCAGCGAAACAAAGCTTGGGGAGACTACTTAAGGCCATAGAAGGATTTGCGGTGGCGACATACTTTCTCGGAAAACTCCCTCTTAGCTCCAAAACCCAGTGGCGGATCCATGTAGATAGTCTCGGAGAGATCACCATTGAGGAAAGCATTCTTGATATCCAGTTGATGAAAAGGCCAAGAATAAGAGACAGCCAGAGAGACCAGAAGATGAACTTTGTTTAACTTAGTAACGAGAGCAAATGTGGTACCAAAATCTTTTTTCGGAACTTGAGTGAAGCCTTTAGCAACAAGGTAAGCTGTATACCTGTCAATCCTGCCATCGGCTAGATACTTGACGGTGAAAACCCACTTACAGCCAATAATTTTCGCTCACCAACAGGCAAAGCAACAAGATCCAAGTGTTATTTTGACGAAAGGCTTCCATTTCCGCCTGCATGTCAGCCAACCACTTTGGATTTTAAAGAGTTTCATGAACGAAGCGAGAAATTGAGACCATATCCACCTGGCCAAGAAAGGATTCATAAGAATCTAAAAGACCCTAGTAAGAAACATACTGAGCAATAGGGTGAGTAGTACTATTTGAAAGAAGAAACTGAGAAGGGGGTGACGCACACAGGTGGGATAACCGGGAGGAAAAATATTAGTGAGTGAAGGAGGTAAGGTACCTGAATCCGGGGAAGATGCTGGCAGGGGATCAAGAGCGTACGAGCGATGAGAATATACCTGCAAGAGGTCAGTAGTGATGATAGGCGGCAAGGGCTCACGAGGGGCTCATAGAAAGCGTCCCAAGGGGACTCAAGGATAAGGATTGGGCATGGAGGCAAAGAACCATCCTTCACAGAAGTCTGCATAACGGGATCCAACAGGGACGAGGTACTTAAAGAGACTGGAACAATTTCCAAAAAAGTAACATCCAATGAATGATAAAAGTGACGAGTGACGAAATCATAGCACCGATATCCCTTGGATATTGAGGAATACCCTAGGAAGACACACGTGACAACCTTGTCATCAAGTTTTTTACAAGTAGGACTGCAGTTTTGAACAAAGCAAGTACATCCAAAGACACGAGGCATGAGAGGAAAGAGAGTATTAGGCGCTGAAGGACATGAAGAGGAGCCTTGCCGTGGAGGACTCGAATGGGAGTATGATTTATCAAATAGGTGGCTGTAAGGACAACCTTGTGCCAAAAATATTTCGGCACTCCCATACCCCGTAAGAGACAACGAACAACAGACATGAGGTGTCGGCGCCACTTCATTCTGCTCAGGGGTGTAAGGACAGGTAAGTTGTTGAAGGATAACTTGTTGGTTAAAGGTAGACTAGAACTCATTAGTGATATACTCTCGACCATTATCAAACTTGATATTACGAACAATAGTTTTTTTACTGGGTTTTGATCATTTGGAGGAAATTCATGAAGTGAGGGAAAACCTAAGTTTTTTTCTTCATGAGATAGACCCAAGTATAACAGGTATAGTCATCAATAAATGTTACATAATATCGGTTTTGAGTGAGAGCAGTGATAGGTGACGGACCCCAGACATCAGAGTGAATAAGGTCAAATGCACTAGGGGCACGGTGCATGCGAGGAATATAAGAAGTTCGAGCATGTTTAGACAATTCACAGCAAAATTTAAAATTTTTGCATGCTTTATTCAAAGATGGAAAGAGCCAACATAAATATTGAAAGTTTACATACACTAAACTGGCATGCCACAAATTCAAGGTTTGAAGGGAAAAAACAAAAAATATACTGTTGACACGAATGCTTAAAGGTTGGATGATGACACGGTGGGCGACGGAGAGTCTCCAAAGTAATAGAGTCCATCATGCTCATACCCCTTGCCAAAAATCTTCTTTGAAGTCAGGTCCTGCAAGAAACAACAGTCGAATAAGAACAAAATAGCACAATGAAGATGCTTGGCAAGGCGACTAACAGAGAGAAAATTATAAGCAAAATTGGGCACGTAATACACAGGGGGGAGCAAAATATCTGGGGACAAGTGAGCATGCCCCTGACTCCGGATGGGAATGGAGGACCCATCCGCAATACAAATAGACCGAGTAATAAGCGCAACGGGGGAAGTGAAGGTAGAATGCTCACTGGTCATATGATTATTGGCTCTAGAATCCAAAATCCAAGTGGGAGGGGCTGGACTTACCATGAAGAGCGGTAGAAATACCTGCAGCGATAGTAGCTGTGGGGCTGGTAGACAAAGGAGATGGAGCAAGGCCGAAGTGCAACTGTAGCTGAGCAATCTATGACTGAAGCTGACTCAAATATGGTGAAACAAGTACGGGAGTCATCTCGGCAATGGCCCCTGTACGTGGAGCACCTCAGCCATGGGTGTTGCCACGCCCACTTCCCCAGTTCCAAGAAAACTAATGCTTTAACTCATGATGAAGAGTAAAACAACGATCTATGGGGTGACCGATTTGGTGGCAATGTTGACAATAAAGGCGGGTGCTCAAAGGAGAGGCAAAGGCCATCTGATCAAGAACAGATGATGGCGTCTTAGAAGGTTGCGGTGTAGATCGAATTCAGCGTCGCCGTTCATCACCATCCAAGTAGCAAATGTCTCATACAGAGTAGGCAGAGGAGAGATGTTCAAAATCTTTCAAACCCATCAAAAATTAGTAAGTGTGACGACAATCTAGGCGCTTGGACTCGATAGCGCCATCATTGGGAAAGTCACTAAGAGGCTCATATTGAGCGAGCTCCTCCCATCTGGTCTGGAGATATCCAAAATAGTCGGCAAAGTCCTAGAACAACCTGAGAGGCATGAGAGAGATCCTGATAGAGCTTAAAGATCCGAGAATCACAGTGAGCATGGGCATCTATCCGCTACAAGGCTCTCCATAAGCCAGAGACGGTCTCATGATACATAAACTTGTGATAAACGTGAGGCTCCATTGAGTTGAACATCCAACCCAAAATAATGCAATTATCTATTTCCCACTCCTCAAGGTTGGGATTAGACTATTCAAGTTTAGGATAAGACGTAGCTGGCTTAAGCTGCTTTACAAGAATCCACCCAGTCTTGTGTTTTCCACCGAGGTAGAGACGAAAGGAACGAGCCCAGGCATTGTAATTCTCTCCATTTAACAACATGCTCATGACATGTTGTGCGGGTTGGGAATGGGAAAGAAGGGGAACCATAGGGGCAGTCAAAACCAAACTGGTAGACGAAGCAATGTCCTTTCCTATATCCATCGAATGGAGCGATAGAAAAAAAGACTAGAATCATGGCTGGATAGCGAGGAAAATCACCCAAAGAAGCTATAAAGTATTGCCGGAAAAGCAACTGCAGCAAGACAGAGACCACGGCCGGAAACTCGGCTGAACAAACAGGGTAACCAGACACTCGATTACCCAAACAATGAACGAAGAGCACAAGAATGCACTAGGTCATCACAAACAGCCCAACGAGGAAAAACAAGGGCAGCCGAAGGCTCTGTGGTGTGCGCAATGGGGGCCTGCGGAGACCAGCGACAAGTTGGGAGGGGAAGTCGAGGGCTAGGCAAGGCCAGGGAGGGGCTGCCGAGAGTTGGGGAGGGCTGGAGGGTGGTCAGGCTACTGGGGAAGGCCGATGGCTCTGACACCGAGAAGACAATGATTTTAGGTTAAAATTGTATATATTGAATGAGCTCCATACCCAAAATATATAGCCTAAGATTAGAGCTAAACATAGAAATAGAATAATAGCCAAAATCTCCTAATAAAGAGAGATACAATTATGCCTACAGAATAAGTCCACATGACCTAATACTAACTTAGAAAGTAAATCAAGAATAGGTCTACGTGACCAAATACTAACTTAGGAAAGTGAATCAAGAATAGATCCATGTGATTAAAGACTATCTTAGGAAAGTGAATCAAGAATAGATCCATGTGATTAAAGACTATCTTAGGAAACTAAATTCTAAACCCAACACAAAACATCAGTTATATTACTTGGCAAATCCAGAACATTATGTGGAACCCCAATGAATCTATACAGTTCCTCCACTTCCCAATTATAGAGATACCTTCTAAAATTAAAGTTCCAAGTTCCATCAACATTTTGTCTTTCTACCATTTAACCATAGTAGAAATTCCCACCTCCAGTCATGAGCCATGGGTCATTATATACTCATCCCACCAATTCTAAAACTCACCTTGTTTCTGAAGTTATTGCACATGAAAATGTTTTTATATCCTAGCATCAAGATATATATCCCTCCAGATTGTAAAATTATACCTTCGTAGACCAGTGTTTGGCATCAAAGAATCCTCATTTAACCATAGTTGTGACATATAATCTTCCTTGACAAATAATTATTTTTAGATGCAAACATCCCCCACCATTTTACGAGCAAAGCCTCGGTAATTTCCTTTTAACTCCCTGATTTCTAACCCTGCCTTCTCCTTACTTCTGGTTACAGAATCCCACTTTACCAAGTGAATCATCCTTACTATGTCACTGGCTTTTTTGGTATGTAGGACATATACTGTTTTCTCTGGTTGGGCTCTTGCTAACAATTCTTCAAAAGATGCACATTTGAGAATTCCTTAATCGATGCCTACTCACACTCTCCTTTCTCGATTCTATTGTTTATATCGTTATGTCGATGAAGGAAATGATTGTGTAGATATGTGTACATTATATGTTTTGCCAACAGTTATCAATTGGGGGGGGGGGGTGGGGGGGGAAGTGGTGAAGATTAGTTCAAATAAGATGATAGTAGAAATGCATGGTTACAAACGTTACAATTTGATAAGCATCTCGTCCTGGTTGTGTATTACCACAAGAGCTTGGATTACAATGGCATACCATGATAATTTGCTTTTGAGTGCATTACAAACCCAATTATACATGTTTGGATAACCTTTGCTTTGGTTTAAGGGAGCCACGTGATTCGCATATGCATGGGTGACAGCCTAATTGAGATGCGCTTTTCTTGCAATTATGTCCGTTTGTCCCCCTAAAATATTAGGAGAGCATTCTGCCTTAGAAAGAAGCACGATAGTTGTGAACAAAGTAGAAGCGAGAATGTGCACTAGAGCAGCGCAACATTGCTGAGAATTTAATGTTCATATAACCTAAAACTTTGTCCAGATAGAGTCATGCCAAAGTGTATAATCGATAGGGATATTACAAAAAACTCACCATGTTGGTCACAAAAGACATGGGGGATTATAGTTAGGCGACTATGGTTGTCTTTTGAAGAACGTCTATGACCTAGCCCAGAAATTGATTTCCTTTAATCGAGTTTCGGATAGTAAGACAGTATCAATAATTTGCAACTTGGGTTTGAAAGATTATGGTTGTGAATGTTGGAGGGGAGGGAGAGTTTGAAGTCATATATAGTATAAGCACACTCACACAGTTTATTATTCCCACACAAAAATAATATATGCTATGATAAGAAACCTCTGGATGGTTTTTCTGAGAGTGACTCCCTCTCTCTCTCTCTCTCTCTCTCTCTCTCTTTTTCTCTCAAACACTGCCCACGCCTATTCTAAGACACAGGCACACACGTATGTAACCACATATTTCAGCTGCTTTTGCAGCTAATCAACACCTCCAATTAGGTACTCTTAACTCCCTGGAAGGTGACTGAGGTCACCCCTCAAAACCACTTTGAAGGCAAGAAAAACTGTCGGTGTACATTTTCCATGATCATCTGCCCTTAAACCTGATTGTTCATTCGAGACTCAACCCTTATCACTGTTCTATGTTTCGTTATGCAATCACTTGTTATCTTCTTTCTCCATCTTGCAGAGCAAACTCTCATTGATTTTCATCAGTGAAGAGAAAGGAGAACTCAGTAACAATCCAGAGGGGTTTATAGCACAAGAGAAAGGATAGTAGGGTTGCATAAAAAAATTCACAATTGACATTTATATAGGAAGTGCAAATACTTTAATGGAGAAGACTTTTTATATCAGACACACACACACATATATATAAGTCTGATACTTATGGGATCTTCTTGAAAGGGTGTTCGATACAAAGAATGCATATGTATTTAGTTTTGTGGGCGGTAGGATTAATCTCTTATATTCCTCTGTCCATTCCCCTAAATTCGTGTTAAGTTTTTCTGGGTTTAATTAGATATAAAAGGACCGTTAATTTTCTTGTTCAATTCTTGATTCAGCACGGAAGAGACGATAAAACGGTATCAGGAGTACATGAAAGATGTTCAAATTGATCACATATTAGTGGAAAAAAACCTACAGGTACTTTTACCCCTTTCTTTTATCTTATTTTGACTCTCACATATTTTGAGTCAATTACAATTTCACCCTCCTAAATTTACTTATTGCTCGCTTTTACCGCTTACCCTACAGTTCTATTTGGTCCATCGACTATTGATATTTATGGATCGTTTCGCCAAATTTCCAGGAAATGAAAAACGCGACATGACACTAGCCTTTTCCATTATAGACTCGGAAGTATTGCATGCTCAATGTTGGGATTCAATTAAGTGCCATGTGATGCATGTTTTATGTTAGAGAACTTGAACCCTGAACACATCGACGACAACAGGCGATAATAGCTTGACTAAATTGAGAAAATACAAATTCCAAGAGCCAAAATGGTTTATGGACTCGTACGTTAGGGGTGTAAAGTGCTATTTATATTTTTCTATGGCATGGACTGATTATTTATTTATTTTGAAGTTATTTTGCAAAGAAAAGCATATGGGGAGTTGCATAAACTCAATTTTCTCACAGTTAATTCAATTCTGAAATGGCAGCACTTGAAGGAGGATGCAGCAGAAATGGCAAAGAAGATAGAGCTTCTTGAACTTGCCAAAAGGTTTGGAATTAAGCCCTAATTTGAACTCTTTGGAATTTAACCAAGTCATATTGATTAAATCCGTCGACGCATTTTTTTTTCATTTAAATTGGACTATCCATTAGGAAACTACTGGGAGAAGGTCTAGGGTTATGCACCAACGAAGAACTGCAACAAATCGAACAACACTTGGAGCAGAGCATGAGCAAAGTTCGCGCAATTAAAGTACTTTATTATGTTTTTCTAGTTCCTTCGTAATTGCTTTTGCCAAACAACTTTTCAGGAAAAAAAAAACTCTTGCAAATCTTTTTAATTTCTCGTTCTGTATTTTTGGTTAAATTGGTTTTTAAAAATTTAAAAATAAATTCCGTCTATAAAATGGGTTATTTAAAAGAAGTTTCTAAAACATTAACCACACAATTTTTGTGTTTTGAAAATATGACTGAATTCGTTTAATTCTTTACTTTTTTTTTCAATTTAATTCAGATGCAGGTTTTCAAGGAACAGGTTGATCATTTCAAGGAGAAGGTAAAACTATTGCCATATTATTCTATTTGGCTTTGTTTTATTCAATAGCTTCTTTTTTTTTGGTGGAGATTAACTGTCTGACTACTTGTGTGATAGTTATTTTTCCTGCATTTTTGGTTTAGGAAAAAACCCTAGAAGCTGAAAATGCCATGCTATATGAGAAGGTGATCATTCTCTTTTTCCTTTTTTTTGTTTTTTGTTTTTTGATAGCCGATATATCCGGTTAGCTTTGGGATTACCCAACCTATTGTCAACTAGTCATCGGGTATCAATTTCATAGTCCACTTACAGGGGTTCCATGTAAAATCAAGGCCTTGCCCTGTATGGATTGAGAAGTTTCGAAACTGAGACCTAGGAGGGAAAATACCTCTTTTTCCTTTACCCGGCCTTTATTTCGTTGTCATAATCTGAATTGTTCAGTTTATAGAATTTGCTGAGTAAATTATGCAACGAAAAAAATCAAGTTAATTCGATACCGATATCGAACAGTATGTTTTGTAAAAAATGAATGATTTAAAAAATATGTTGTATACAAATCTAGGTGCACTGAACTCTAGTAGTCTATTGGCACACTACGAGAATCCCTAGTCTCTATTTGAATGCGTACTTTTTCCATCGCCTTGAATTCACAACATTTTGCACAAAGATTGATGAAAACAGTCTCGAATTCGTAAATTTTATAGACATGAAATTCATATTAACTCTGAATTCATAGCATTTGAATATCATAAATTTTTTATACACATGTTATGATTTTGCAGTTAGGGATAAGCCAATTACGGCAAAAACCAAGTGAAGAAAGAGCAATGGTGGCATGCACAAAAAACATTGAACATTCAGATGTTGAGACTGGTTTGTTCATTGGACCTCCTCAAGGGAGAATCAACCCTGTTCAGCCCAACAAGTGATGAACCCCTCTCTCTCTCTCTCTCTCTCTCTCTCTCTCTCTCTAGATTATGTACTTTGTATAGTAATTTATTAGTGTTATGAGACGGTAAAACACTATTGGAACAGTATTTGATGTGGCAAGACACGAGGTCGAGTCATGCATTTATTAAGTGGCAAATTAAATAATGCGGTCAGAGTGTTGTTTTAAGTGCCGCGTTAAATGTATACATTTATTATATTCAAATGCAACCTGAATGTGTGTATATGTGTGTGTGTACAGACGCTTGTATGCCTAAATTAATCTGGTGCAATTTTCGTCCCTTAAAAGTGTTCTTGTTTTTTTTTTTGGACAAGCTAATAGCAGCACGAGGGAAGGGTGAAGCTGGAAGATGTTCTTAATTTTTTTTTTGCAAACTGGAACTGGCCTGGAAACAGCTATATACCCATCTGTTACTACATTGGAAAGTTCTCATGGATAGTCTTGCATTGGGAATTGGGATGTGCAACAGGTGTGGCTTGATTGGTCCAGTTTGGTCCGAAAATTTAGATCAAATTGAAAATTTTGATTTATGATTTTTCAAATCGAAACCGAACTGAATTATTTCGGTTTGGTTTTTTCGGTTTCGGTCCGATTTTCAATTTTGTTGTATCAAGCTACATGTTTAAAAAAAAAATATTGTTTCGTTCCGGTTTTCAATTTTGTTGTATCAAGCCAAATGTGTAAAAAAATAATTTGATTAAAAAATAATTGTTTGAGCTATTTAAGAGTTAAATCCAACGTAAATATATATATTATATTTATATTACAAAAAATAATATAAAACAGATTATCAAAAAAATATGAAATAAATGCAACTTAGAAAAATATAAATTATAGCAAAAAAAATTTAAAAAAATTATTCTGGTTCGGTTTGGTCCGGTCTGGTGTTTAGATTTAAAAAACCGAAATTTTCTACAAAAAAAAAAAAAACCAAACCGTACCTATCGAGTTCAAAAATCGGACTAAACTATTGGTTCAGTTCAATTTTTCGGTTTAATTCGTTTGTCAATTTAGACTTACACTCCTACCTGTCAATGTGTTTATAGTTTGATGTGTTGGCTGTCACTGAACATGTGAAAGAATGTGGGAAAAAATGATGTTGGATTTCAAGCTTCTTTTCACTAATATGGTCCATTTGGCTACATAGTTTTAGGATTGTCAAACTGGTAAGTTTGGTCGAATTATAAATGGATTGGATTTTGTTAATTCTTAAATTGGTAAATTCTGTATAATTTAGAGTTTAATTCGAATTAAAATTTGAGTTTAAATAGGATTTTGATTCATTTATATTTGGTTGATATAGAGTTATTTTGAGAGTCTATTAAATTCGTATTTGGATAAGTCATAGGGATCTCAAATAATATTTTGGAGGGCAAATTAAAGAAATCAAAATTCAACATATATCAAGAGGCCGCACGAGCAATCTCAAGTGTGAAACCCCAACCAAGTTGTGTTGCCAGTTGTAAAGTCGGCATTTGGAAGATGGTGTCTCAGTGGACGTCAATATAGGTGGTCAAGGGTTTCACATCACTTAGTGGATGTAAGTTCGGTGGTATTTATAATAGATTATGAACTTTTCTTGTACAAAGCCTTTTAAAGCCGTGATGGCATCAAAATTCAATGTAACTTCAATTAAGCATGTTTGTCTCCAGGAATGAGTGACCTACTGGAGAATCTATGAAATTTGGACAGTAAAAACGGACAATATTGTAAAAGGTGGGAGCGGCTCGTTAGAAATGGGATCGAGTCTACACCAACCGAAAATGTGGGACAAATCTCGGCACCACAAGAGGAAGTGTGTTCCTGAGTGGGGGAGATTGTGAACACCTTAGCCAAGCTGTGGTGCCAAATGTGAGGCCAGCATCTGGAAGATGATGTCTCAATGGACGTCCGCATGGGTGGTCAAGGGTCTCATATCGCTTGGTAGATATAAGTTTGATGGTATTTATAATAGATTATGAACATTTCTTGTACAAGGTCTTTTAAATCCGCAATAGCGTCAAAACTTATTGGAACTTCACAGTTAAGCGTGCTCGTCCTGGAACAATTTAGGAATGAGTGACCTATTGGAAAGTTTGCGAAATTTGGGCGGTAAAAGCAGACATTGTACAAGGCAAGAGTGGGTCATCACATCGAGGCTGCACCACCGAGCTCGAAAGTTTTTGGCACAACAATCACAACCTACATGGAGATACTACGAGCATACGCTCGAATGAGTAGGAGTGGCAATGGAGCGAATCGGAGCGGATATTAGGATATCCGTATCCGATATCCGAACGTTAAACGATAACCATATCCGCTCCGATATCCGTTAGAGATTAAAATTGGTGCACCGTAACCATATCCAATGGATATCGGTTAATCTCCGAACTTAATGGATATCCGTAATTTTTTTTGAATCCGCTCAGGTTTCACCCCAACCCGATCCGAATGCGATTTAAAAATAAATAAATTCCTATTCATATTTTACCAACAAATAAAACTCATAAAATAAGGGTTACCACTTACCTGTTAGGGCTTAAGAGTTAAAAACTTAGGACATAAAATAATGGAAATGGTACTCAGGTAGTGGCCAATGGGCTACTGGGCTTAGCTGCTCATGCCTTATGCTACAAGGCTAACAAAAAATAGTTTATTAAGATTATATATTATGTATATATTATATTATATATTAAGAGATTTAGTTTTTTTATATTATATTATATTATATTATATTATATATATATATATATATATATAGGGAAAGGCTAAAGAGACCAATACTTTTTTAGACCAATATTAGACCAACGTCTAATCTATTGATTCCCGATTAAATTTTAATGATCCGAACCGTTCAATGTGTTTAAAACATGTTTTTAAGGGTACCCGCGAAAAATCAGCTCAAAATATTACCAGAAAGACCTTGATCCAAAAAGTGGTTCAAAATGCTGACAGGAACTGTTTTATGAACCACTGTTTGGATGAAACCTTTTTCGATAATATTTTGAGCTGATTTCTCGAAGGTACCCTCATATATATATATATATATATATATAATGTTCGGTTTGGTTCGGTTTCGATTCGGTTCGGATATCCGTTTGGTTATTTTTGGATATTTAACAATAACCGTATCCAAACCGTATTCGATTGGATATTGACTTGCTTCCTCCATAACCCCATCCATGGAGAAAATTTTAATTACGGTTCGGAAAAAAAAATCGGTTACGGTTCGGATATCCGTCGGTTCGGAGCAAAATGCCATCCCTACGAATGAGTTCAAAAATTTTAGGAAACCTTTTATATAAGCATTTAGTGTCCAGAACAAAAACCACCACATCTAGAGCAGTTCTAGACAGAAAATTCGTGAGATATTGGTTTATACTGTATGAGTAATATATTGAGAGCGCCTATGAATTAAAGATTCAACTTCTTGATTAAGTGTCTCTCACGCGCGTGCAGCTGCATCAGAGTCAAGCATGGGCTTGGATTGGGCTCATAGATATAATCTTTTTAGAGAAAATTAATTCAGACTAGATTCAAACCCAATCGGATTTAATTTTCAATCCACAATCAGGTCTTAACCTGCAGCATCCCATCTTTTAGAAGCGACCCTATATATTTCCAGACATGTCTTTCTGTTTCAAAAAGATGCGTCCCTCTTCTCCGAACAATCGTGACCGTGTCTTTTCGGATAGTCGCCATGCCCCTCACCTCTATGCCTATAAAAATAGAGGTTGTCTTCATTTTTTCTACATTGAAAACACACTGCAAACATACCATTAATCTCCTTTCTGAGATGCGATTTCCTAGTTCGCCTGTCAAGAGGATTGAAGTGCTTCCTTATTTTGTCGATAGTCATTGTACTCTGGAAGCAAACGTCCAACAGTTCAATTAGCACCAGTATGGGAGACGTAATTTACTTAGAGACGGAGTACACAATATTCGCCTCGATTTATCAATTTCCAGAATCCTGAAATTGGTCCTTGTTAGTTTCTATATTCTTTGTGTTTGTGCTTCTGTTTCCTGTGTGTATCTAAATTGTATACTGAAATTTGTTTACGGTACGCCGGAGATAATAATCTTAAAGCAAATTAGGTATTAAATTATTTTTTCTTTGGGTAAAGCGCTACCTGCTTGTGAAACAGTAACCAATCTAAAATGGTCTTTTGATAGTCATAGTTTACTAAGCCTGACTGGAATTATGTTTTTGTGAAAATTTGGATTTTGAGTTTTCGTCAGTTTAAAAAAATTATTTATAATAATAATTATAATTTTTCTTTGGCTTTGTTCTACCATTTTGAAACAATTTGCATATGAGTTCGAGCGAGCACATCTGTTAATATTAGTTAGAAATCAGAAAGTTTATATTCTTGTGTGTTGATGTTTTTCTTTAATAGGAAAATGACTACCGAAAAAAGAAATGAAACTCCAGTTCCGACAAACTCCTACAATTGTGACTGTACCGGTTACCACCAATGTGCCCGTCGGTCATGCTAAAAAGCCTGAAAAGTTCAGTAGAACCGAGTTCAAAATATGGTAACAATAAATGTTGCTCTATCTTACAACGCTTCAAATGACTAGGTTCCTCAATGAGGATCGTCCAGAAGTTCCAAAAAACGAGACAGGTTTCTAGGTCGTTGCTGCTATTGAGGTCTGGACAAATTCAGATTTTTTGTGTTAGAACTACATCCTCAATGCACTGGACAAATACGTTGTATAATGTGTACTGTTCGGTCAAGACTGCCAAAGAACTCTGAGTTTCTTCGGATAAAAAGTACAAGAAGGAAGATGTTAATATGAAAAAGTTTGTTGTCGACAGGTACTTGAACTACAAAATGGTAGACTCAAAATATGTCATTTCACAGGTCAAAGAACTCAAGGTTAGTTTGCATGAGATTCATGTAGAATAAATGACCCTTAGTAAATCATTCCAAGTGGCATTCATCATTCGGAAATTGTTGTCGCTTTGGAAAGATTTCAAGAATTATCTGAAGGACAAGCATAAGGAAATGAATTTGGAGGATCTAATTGTAAGGTTGAGGATTGAGTAGGCCAATATGAATGCTGAGAAAAAAAGGACACGTGCTTTTCTGTTCACGGCTGAGACTAATATTGTGGAACATGCTAAGAAGCACAACAACAAATACAAGAAAAGGAAATAACCAGATAGAGGCTAGCATTTTGGCCCCAAGAATAGGAGAAACAAGAAGGCTCGGTTTGAAGGAAAATGCTTTATTTGTAACAAACCTGGACATCGGAGGACTGAATGTTACAGCAAGAAAGGGAACTTCAAGAAGCACCCAGTGCAAGCCAACATGACTGAGGTGCAAAATGTCACAAATGAAGTTTTAGAATTGAACATTTCAACAATGGTTTCAAAAGTCAACATCATAGATTCAAATCCCAAGGAGTGGTCGATAGATATAGGATCCACTCGTCATGTGTGCTCGGGCAGAAAAATATTCATCACCTACCAACCGATGGTTTCTGGCGAATAACTTTTCATGGGAAACTCTTCAAGTTCCAAGGTTGACGGGCAAGGAAAAATAGTTTTGAAGATGACTTCTCGCCGAGAGTTGACTCTGAATGATGTGTTACATGTGCCCGAAATTCACAACAATTTAGTGCTTGGTTCGCTACTTATCAATAATAGTTTCTAAGTGGTGTTTGAGTCAGATAAGATTGTGTTGTCAAAGAATGGCGTGTATGTGGGGAGAGGATATATGTCTAATAGTATGTTCAAAATGAATGTAATAACTAACGTTCCGGCCTCTCCGAGTTGTAATGAAATTAACACATCTTCTACTTATATCATTGAATCTTCAAATTTACAGCATATTAAATTAGGACATGTAAATTATAGTTATTTACGTCGTTTAATCAACTTGGGTTGTTTGCCTAAATTTAACATAGATTCACAACATAAACATAAAGTTTGTGTTGAGGCAAAAATGACAAGGAACTCCATCCAAACGGATTTGTGTGATTTAAAGTATGTGTAGACTTGAGGTGGTAAAAAATTATTTTATCACTTTTATCGATAATTGCACATAATACTTTTATGTGTATTGTTAGACAAAAATTTAAGTTCTTGTTTAGCATAATCTCACTTACATAAATAATTATTTATATAAATTTCTATTATGTAAATTGGACCCATTCAAATTATAACATCTTTTTTAATCACATCTTTTATATATTAAAGAAAATCTCTTTATTCCAACTAAAATTAATTTCAAGAACTAAACAAATAAATAAATAACATAAAATTTATTTACTTTAGCGTAATTCATGTTGGACCTTTAATTTTTGGTGAACATTGGAGTTCACAAATTTTATGAATGTACACATTAAATCGGGTTACCTACGTATCTGATTGAGATTGTGTTTGGATTGGAATCAAGTCAAACTCTAATTCTTTTCTTTTTTTTTTTTTGGGGGGGGGGGGGGGGGGGGGGGGGGGGGGGGGGGGGGCGGGTAAAATATTTGATATCAGTGTGAATATTTAAGATTCACAAAAATAAAATTGTGACTGACTCATAGTGAGAAATTACCCGAGCCTGGGGACTTACGGAGCTTATTCCGGGACCAACCCTGAATTCACATAGCTATAGCTTTAGAGAAACTTTTTTTAAATTGGATTTTTTAAACAACAAAATAATAGTGTAAATGTCTTAAACTCCAAAAGGAAACACTCAAGTAGTTAGGCTATACACAATCAGTCATTCGATCCATGCACTGTTATATGACTTCCACCTCAAGCCTCCCTCAAAAATTTATGACCCGCAAGAGGTGTCAATATTTTCGAGACCAAAAGGATTGTCGATATTTTTTAAATCACATTTTTTAGTTAGTTCTCTTATTAAAAAAAAAACGATTCGAAAAGATTTATATTTTTATAACTCCCAATTTTTGGTATATAAATCTACCAAAAGAAGAGAAAAGAGAGACACACAGAGAGAGAGAGAGAGAGAGAGAGAGAGAAAATTCCTTACCTTAAGCTTCACTGGAACATTAATCTTCACTGAAGAACGCCCGATATATATATTTGTTGACAGAATATTTTCTCTTACCTTATCTCAGAATTTCTCTTACCTTATTTGCTCAGAATATTGGTTTTATAGAGAGATGAGAAAGGGATGTTTTCAAAGTGGAGGAGATTCACGTTTCGGAGGAACCGCCCTAGATCTCAGGACATCATATAAAATGGGGTAAAATGCACTGACCTCCCTGAGGTTACTGACAACTGCAGGAACCTCCCTTGAGGTTCCAGAAAATATAGTAACCTCCCTGCTTTAGAAATTAATTGACTGTTTGCCCCCTCATGTTAACTTCTGTTAAAAAATAGATGATTTATGATGATGTGGTGGGAGTAAATTTCTAAATACCTAAAATGCGCTTTGGAATGTCTATAAAATATTACAAGATTCTCTTTAAGACACATAAATTTTATTTCTCTTCTCACCTCACTTTAAGTTATATAAATTTTTCTGTTCAATTTTTTTTCTTCATGAATATATTGGTTGGTTGATTTTTTATCTATAGATATAAATTATGTTTTTATTTGTGGTCATGTCATCTTTTAATACAGGAAGCATTCTTAGGCCTAGAAACTGACAGATTTTTTTTGTTTCACGATATTTTGTTCAATTTTTTTGTATTTTTTCGTTCGTCTCGATGAGAGGATTGAAAAATCATAAAAATATGGATTGAAATTGAACAAAAAAATTCTAATAAGATGATACTAAATACACTTAAGACGGTGAAAAATTATCTTTTAAAATATGTGTAAAAAAATTTAGTTCTCCGATCAACATTTGTGATGTAAAAAAGTCAAGTATGATGGGTTAATAATCTATATGTACTTTCGTAGATAAAATATATGTAAAAAGTAAAAATTAATCAAGCCATAAGAATTTTTTTTTAATTAACAAAGAAATATTGTGTTAAAATTAAGTTATATTAACTTTTTTTAACAAACCCATGAGAATTTTTTTTGTTGATATAATATATTAAGATGTATATGTGACTTCTATTAGATAAAATACATATATAGGACGAAAAAATATTGATATTCATTAGGAATAAATAATTTTTTTTATAAAACTAAATAATAGTTACTAAAATTTAAGATGCGTAAGTAATTTTACAAAGTTAACTAATATGACTCAAATTTAATTTGATTCATATTAGAAAGAAAAAGTTAAATTAAAAAATCATAATAATTATTTTATAAGATAGACTAAAATGTATATGTGCTTTCATTAGGTAAAATATACATAAGAAATACAAATATAATAAGATACATCAAGTGGTAAATATAATTATTGTAAGAAAAATAGTTGGTAAAATATAAGATGCATATTTATTTGTGTTGATAAAAAAAATAAAGCCTATTATAGTAAATATAATAAATATAGTTGTATAACACACAGATATTATATGTAAGTATCGTTATATAATGTATTATATACACGCACATATAAATAGACTAAGTACGTAAGAAAAAAAGATATAAAATAACTAATGAGGGCATTTTGGTCTTTTAGTTTGTAGGAAATTAACGGCAGGGAAAAATATGTATAATAGTTTGTAAATTAGGGAGGTCATTGTATTTTCCAAAATCAAGGAGAGGTCAATGTAATTTACCCTATAATATAACAACCGCCTTGATTTTAGGGATTTGAGTAGAAACTTCCCGTTGGTTCTCATGCATTCACCATTAGCCTAGTCAACTCTCAACTCAAAAGACAATTTTAGAAGCGAAGTACACTTCTAGTATTGTGTAAATACCTGATATGTATAATCGATATCAGTATGTATCGTACTAATAGACAAATCGGTACTCAAGCGGATTAGGTATTTAAAACCTTGATTGAAACATAAAAATTATTTATTTATTTGTGATCTTTTAATTTTGAAAAAAATATAAAATGTGCCAATTTAAGTGAGGGGGTGTTTGGGAACCTATTTTTCAACTTTTTATTTTTGATTTTTTGGTGTTTTGGCTTTTTGGATTATGGTCAGAATGAGTTTTAAATTTGATAGGAGTGTTTGGGAGAAATGTGCGAATGTATTTTGCAAAAGTAGTAGTGTTTGGGAGAAAAATGATAAAAATGAGTTATGAATTATTTTTTACCAATTTGCCCTTGGTGAAAATAAAGACTTATTTTTTTAAACGAGTTAAAATTCTCCGTACTTTGTTGGATCTACAGCCTACACAAGCTTTGTGCTGTAAAGAAGGGGAAAATGCTAGAGATACAGATCTGGTGGTACAGATCTGTACCGATTGCCTATGTGGCGGTACTGTCCCTTCCTCTCTGAATTCGACAGTGGGACCCACTAAACCTATCCTCTCTCTCACCTGTCCTTTTCTCTCTCTTCTCTCTCTCCCTCACTTTTCTCAACCTACCTTTGAAAAATTAATTGTAAAACTGATTGAAATTTTATTTTTGTCAAAAAAGAAATTTGAAATTTATTTTACAATTTTGTTATTTTCCCCTTAATTTTGTACTGATTATTGGTTCGTCTTGATGGTCTGACTTGATTATTCAACAATTGTTTTATTCTTATGTGAAATTTTTTTATAATATTTTGTCTTTCGTCAATTTTTTTGTGAATTATTAGTTCGTTTTGATGAGAGATTTTAGAAAAGTTATAAATGGTAGACTAAATTTGAAAAAATTCAGGAAATACAAGAATAATCTAAAAATAGAAATTTTTTGTGCTTACTCGTCGTCTATAATGATTTTTTTAATTTTTTGACATAATTTTATATTTTTTATATTCATTTTATCGAAACGGACTAATAATCCATAAAAAAAAATTTATTTTTAGATTCTTCTTGTCTTTTCTGAATTTTTCAAAACTAATAATCCACAAGATATTTAGGCCAAAATAATAAATACAAAAAAATTGAATAAATATATTTTAAAAAAGTAAGAAAGTATGAACTAAATTTTTAAAAAAAAATTAAGAAAAGTTAAATAATCTAAATATTCTGTTTGTTTTCAACAAAATCGAATAATACAAACCGATTTGGTACGTGGACCAACCAAAAATTATTTCGGCCGAAAATTGATTGAAATTTTTAATTTTTTGTCGATTTATGTACTAAATTGGTTGATATTAGTTAAATTTTGTTAGAAAAAAAAAGAATATTTAGATTATTTAATTTTTCTTCATTTTTTAATTTAGTTCATTTTTTAATTTTTTAAAAATACTCGTAAAATAAAAATTTTAACTAGTTTGAGAGTTAATTTTGCAAGGTGACTTTGATAGTCTTGTGCCTGAGAAGAGGGAGAGAGAAGAAGGAGAGAGGGAGAGAGAAAAGAACAGGTGAGAGAGGACAAGTCAAGTGGGTCCCACTGCCGAATTGAGAGAGGAAGGGACAGTACCCGCCACATAGGCAATCGGTACAGATCTGTACCACCAGATCTGTACCTGTAGCATTTTCCTAAAGAAGGTAGGTTTTCAACTCAGACCACTGGGTTGTTTGCCATACGTAATAAACAAGGTCAAACCAACAAAGGATGGAAATTCAGACGAAGTAGAACCCTAAACAATACAACACTGAACGATTGCTTTTGCAGGTGTCCCTCTTCTCTGGTTCTGTGGAACAGGAGTCGTGATAGATCTGAACAATTCGAACAGGACCAGCTACACCAAAGCTGATGAACAACAGCTGGCAATCGCAGGACCCTCTCTTCTTTCGCTGGTTTTTTCTTCGTCTGTGGGAACAGGAGCAGCAATCAGACGATTCGAACAGGAGTAGCTACACAGCAGTTGCCAATCGCAGGACCCTCTCTTCTTTCGCTGATTTTTCTTCGTGTGGGGGAACAGGAGCAGCAACGGAGGGTAGTTACGGGAGGGATGTTTGCATTTGGGGATAATGGAAAACGAGAATCATAAAAGGAAGCTCAGACCTCCTTCTCATTTTTGGCTCCCAATGTCAAAAACGGGGAATGAGTTTTCCAGAACGGGTTATCATAATGTGGCGCCCAAACACTTAAAAACCAAAAACTAAAACTGAAAACCTTGATAAGTAGGCGCCCAAACAGGCTCTGAGTGTGTTTAATTTACATTTCTAATAGAAAATTGAAAGTAAATATTTATTTATTTGTTATAAAATACAAAGATTCCCCCAGCATAATAATTATTTCCATGCATATATGCACGACTAGACAAACTCGTCACCAAAAAAATTAAGCAAGAAAGAATATAATAAAATATATCAAGTGATAAAGATAATTTTTATTGCAATGGTCGTACACCAGACTAGAGATCACAAGATTGATGGTCTAATTTATTTAATAAAAAATTTATTTTCAACATGTACTTGCTCAAAAATAAGAATGAACCCTTAGAGAAATTCATTCACCGGAGAAAATGAAATAGAAAATTAACATTGCAAAAGGATTAAGGTAATTCGCAGTGATAAATGTGACGAGTATAAAGCACCTTTTAGTGAATTCTGTACTCAATATGAAATTATTTACCAGACTACAGTTCCTTATTTACCTCAAGAAAATAGAGTTGTTAAAAGAAAGAACAGAAATCTAAAGAATGTGATAAATACCATGTTGATTATTTCAAGTTTGTCTCATAATTTGTGGGGGGAAGCAATTCTCTCTGCAATTTAGTACGCCGGTACATATTGGAACCTATACGTACCGTACTAATAATAAAAATGATAAACTGGACAATACGAGATTGATAACTTTAGTGTATGCAATATACAACATTTGTGTTGCCTTAAATTCATCACATTTTGCATAAAAAAATTCATAATATCGATATTAAATTCCTAAATTTGTTATAACGATTTATAACAACTTAAAAGGATATCAAATGTCTCGAATTTCACTAATTGCTTATCTTATAAAGGTCTTAGCACTGAATAAAGATCGGATTGAGCAAGAAACCTTTTTGATTCTCCTGCCCTATAGGCTTTCATAGGATTTCGAAACCTTTCCTACTCCTACCCCCAGGAGTGCGCCTCTGATCTGACTTTCTGCCTGCACGCTAGCATTTCCTCACTAACTGTTGTTGTTATTAGATTATTGTTGGATTGTCTTTTTGTCCTTATTTTAAAAAATATGTATTTTGACGTCTTTTTTTAATTATTAATTTGTCTCGATAAGAAATTTCAAAAATATAAAAACTTTGTCCAAAAACTAAAAAAAATTCAAAAATAAACCATGATATTTACATCTCAATATACAACACTGTATATTTATTTTTGGTCTTTTTAAATTTTTTTTAATTTTTAGACATAATTTCATACTTTTCAAATTTTTTTCATCAAGACAAGCGAATAATTCACAAAAAATAATAATAATAATGCAAAACTAACAAATGCAAAAAAAAAATTAAATAAAGACAAAAAAAAGAACCAAATGTTATAAACTTTTTTCTTGATGTTATAAAATACAAAACAAATGTTAAAATTTTTTATAGGAATATATAATTAGTTTGATACAAACCATGTACACCATAGCCTTCTCATATTGTGGAATTTGACCTTATTCTGATGTTCATGACCATTCCATAATCCTTGTGAATGGATTTGCTCAAGATTATTTTGCGAGCAAGCCCTGACTTTAACAACCCTGGAGGAAACTGTGATTTTTTTTTCTTTTAACTGTTTTCCATTTTCTGTAGAGAACCAACCACCTACTTTCTTTCCAAAGAACCCAAAAAAAAAAAAATGAGAGAAGAAAGTGAAGAAAAATCATAGGAAAAACTCCATTGCTTGATAGAAAAACCAGATCTCCACATTATCATGTGATGGGAAATGGGCAACCTAGAAAATTTGGCAGGAAATCAAACATAAGCACGACGGCAAGTAATATTCAGCAATCAAAACAAACAATCGCAAAAATTTCATCTTGTCATGTTGCGGCTCATTTCAAAAACTCGATAACCTTTTCTTTTGTGGGCAATGCCGGAATTGCTCCTTTCTCCAGCACGGTGAGAGCACCACACCCATTTGCAAAGACAAGAGCTTCCCTCAATTTCTCTTCCTCCTGCACGACAATATGAACAAGTTCTTCAAGATGTGCATACAAAGCCGCGCAGAAAGAAAAAAAAACTACTGCTTAAATTTGACATCCATGTTGCATTTTTTTTTGTACGAGTGCTGAACATACCCATGTAGCACACTACCATCATTTTGCTTCAGTGCAGTACTTCCATTGCAAGTACTTCTCTTGTTGTACACATCAACCTAATCGTGTTTACCGCATACTTGTAGAACTTCTGAAGTTTTTTTCTATCTGTATATACTGACTAGTTCCGTTTCAAATCCTGGGCAACCCATTGCTATATTGAAATCATATAGAAAAATTTTGTGTGTGTAGGTTTTCAAACGAGTGAAGTGCACATTCACCCTCTGTGACAGAGAAAGCACCATTTACTCTAACAAACAATATGAGTATCAAGAAATGTGAATATTGAACTGTGGTCAATTACCCCCAGAGCTGGAAATGAGATTAATTAGACACTTGGACACATAGATACACAAAAATCTCATAGACGAGCCTGTGCAAACACGAGGGTAATTTCCATGCTTGCTATCCATGGAAAAATTAGTCTCTAGGTTGAAAGAACTCAACTAAAGAAGGAAACAGCAGGAAAAATATAAGGAAATATACCTTGTACAAAGTAGGGTTTGAAACCAAACTATTCAGTAATCCAGCAACAAAAGCATCACCTGCACCTGTTGTGTCAACTGCATCAACTTTATGACTATCAACCCTACCCTTAAATTCCTGCACAAGATATTTGATTGACAAAAATTGGAAATCAGGGGGTTTTGCATAGCACTTTGAAGAAAAATAAAATCTAGTAACAATCTTCTACTAGCAGAATAAATGCCTTAATTTATGTCATTCCAATTGAAACCATAGGGGTAAACGGGCATAAGTTATATCACTAGAAGTAGAGGTACTTTCGGAGCACCATTAAGCATCCAAAAACATGCGATCTATTTTTCCCTCAACAGTCTCATTCAAATCTCATGTATGTTCCCATACATAAAACCACTGAGAAAAGAAAAATTCAAATGCTAACCTTAGTATAGTATCTGCAGCCCTCTGAACCTTCAGTAACAATCAAAAGCTTCAGATTTGGATGGTAAAGCTTTTCTAAAGCCTCGTCGCCATCACTTCCAGTCAAGAACGTTATTTCTTCTTCACTTACCTGCAATTCCACAAAAGATCCAAGGTAATAACAAAGTTCATGAGTAAACTAAAACTAATCCAGTCCTTCATAGACAGACAACCATGTAGTCTGAACTGAAATATACCTTAATAACATCAGCTTGATTCCATATGCTCATAATGCCATGCCGAGCAGCCTCTCCAGAGGGCCAGAGGGGCAATCTCAGATTTGGGTCATAAGAGAGAAGACAACCTGACTGTTTGGCAACTTCCATAGCAGCAAGATGAGTTGACCTACATGGTTCGTCTATCAAACTGATTGAGCCATAATGAAATATGCTTGCCTGCATATACAATGCCACGACATAAGATTTCAATTATGGGACATCATTATAGTATGAAAAACATGTATTAGTAAATCTGACTGAGCATATAGCCTTTGACATAAATGGTAAAAAAGAATTCACATAGCCGACCGCAATTGACTAGAATATATGGCTCAGTTTGGTACGGCTTATGTCAGCATAGATTCGAATCTCTTTTACCGCTAGAGAAAGAAGTGAGGCAAGTGTGGGGTTTAGAAGACAGTGAATAGTCATTAACACCCCTTTGGAAGGTGAAAAAAGAAAAGATTATGGTTTCTCACCAACTCTAACCAATTTTGTGAGAAATGGTGAGAAACCGAATGGACAAAAAAAATCACGATCTCAGCTCTGTTATTCATCCAAACCAGTGACAGGATTTTCATTTCTTTTCTTTTGTCACCATTGAAAGGGTCTACAAAATAAGTCATACATAACACGATGACACTCTAGACATTTCAGGATTCCCATTTTATTTTTTTTGAAAAGAAAAACAGCCATTGCCCACTTTCCTGAGACAGTAGGACTTGGGAAGAAGCATTTTGGACATCAAACCTAGAAAAACACATTGCAACTAAGATAAAACCATGAAAGGAACAATTAGACTAGATCAGTGATGCTTTCTGTTATTGGCATTCGATGCTTTACCTCCTTAATGAGGTTCTTATCGAGTTCTGCTTCAGAAAGAAGCATATCAGCACTCGGATGGCGGAAAAACATGAATTCACGCTCTCCATCAGCTCTCAGTGTGACAAAAGCCAGTGCAGTCCTTGCATTAGGGTCAAAGCGCACACCGGAGTTGTCAACATTGTTTTGTTTCAAAATATCAGCTAGCATGTGACCAAAATCATCTTCACCCACCTGAGATGCAGACACAAGCAGATTTCTTATATGTATGCTGATGCAGAGACATTAGGAACTTAAAAAAAAAAAATTCTCAGTGGATCGAAGAAAGAAAAAAGATGTGATCTAAGACCAAGACAATGAAAAAAGGGGAGATTTTAGTTGTTTGTGAGAACTCTATCACCCACAAACAAAAGGGAAGAGGGTTGATATGTTGGTGAGATACTGAGTTATCAGACAAGGTACCCCAAAGCCAAAATATATGCCAAGTTTCATGAGCAATATTACACAACGAAGTACAAAACAAGTTATCTATCAGCCAAAAGATCTGTTTTAACTTTTAAGTTAGGAACACAAGACACAGAACGCAGAAACATTACTACTTTTAAAAGGACACAAACACGTTGGGACAAACTGGCATGATATATGTCCAACAATATGGTTAGGTACAATTGACCATAACTTTGTGTCCCAAATAACAGAATAGATAAGACACATTAAACCATAAAGAATAAGATGTACGCAAGACTCAAGAAGTCCTTGAAAAGAAGGGTATGGAGTTTATGGACACGGTCTTTTCTTTATAAGTATTAGTTTATTTCTTACATAGATATGCATTGAATAAATTTGTAAAATGTTAGATGGTAAATTCCACAATAATACCGAGTAATAGATCATAATAGTCAATTATCATCATATCGTTTCTTGCAAACAAAGTTGCAAACATACATAACTACTACATACATTTCAACCTCCACACCGCGTTCTTTAATACAATTAGTCTTGAATATAATATTTCTCCAGTTGGTTATGACAGTGATAACCGAACTCCAAATTTTATGCAACAAGCTACATTAAATGATCAGGTCATGGTTCACTTTTCTCACAAAGTGAAAATAAGTAATTATTCGTTAGCAAGGGTCAAACAAGCGTTAGCCACGTTGCTGAAAGAGTATGACAAGTGTTGGAATTAAATTCTTTTTATTCATTATAACAACATTTGCACGTAAGCTCTTACGCCAGAAAATGTTTTTTTTTTTTAATTTTCCATTTTGGAGGAAGTCCTTCTGTTCATTTTGTTTAGTAAAGTAGCTCTACACTTTTTACGAAATTTTTTTTGATAATTCACAGTGTCCGGGTCAGGTTACGTGCACCTCAACTAATCTCTGAGGAACCAATCCCACCATCCACTAGCGGAGGGCCTATTAAAGCCAGAGCAAAACCCTATATGGACTGACCCAAGGAGAGTTGATTTTACCTGAGAGGTTTCGAACTTGAGATTTTAAGAGGGAGCAAACCCTAAGTCTCGGACCTTGACCACCAGGCCAACCCCTTGGGGCTTTTACAAAGTTACTGACTTGTCTAGATGAATTCAGCCTCTGCTTATTATCTGAGTAAGTACTTAACACTTATTGGCTTCGTAAACATTTAGGATAAACTAACCTTGCTAACCAAACAACTGCACAATAGAAACCATTGGGCAACTCTAAAGCAAATTCACTTCACAAGCAAACACTTTTTAGTACTTGTTTTGAATTTATAGAAGTCTTCATAGCCCCACATAAAATTTTCTAAACCGTCTTGTAAAAGGATTTTCTAAACAAGTGTACCAGCATTCAGCAGCATGCAACTCTGTATGAAGTGTAGAAGCATGGAGTTTTTAACTGAACCTTGCCAATAAAAGCAGAGGAGCCACCTAATCTTGCTATCCCCACAGCAACATTAGCAGGAGCCCCACCAGCGGCTTTCTTAAAAGCATGTGCCTCTGCAAGTGAAACTCCAGCAGCACTTGGCACAAAGTCAATTAACATTTCCCCAAAGCAAACCACTAGAGGCTTCTCCTTTTCAACCAAAAGAGGTTTAGGTGAACCTACAAGGACCAATTGTTTGAGATTAATCTCAGAAGTACTGAAATGATAGCATACTATTTTCCAAAAAGAAGATGGAATGATATAAAGGACCTTCCAATCTGAAGTCTACTAAGTTTATGTGTTCAAAAACAATCAAAATGCAAAAATGCGCTTTGTTCCGTAAGCTTAATGTAAAGCCAAGATACGGAAACTTGCAAGGAAAAAGCAAATTAGCATATCGGACAAAAACTAGAAATTTGTGGTTTCTGGTGCTCAACAATGTGGCAAGATCTGGAATGATGAGGCATGAGTCGATTTGGAAAAGAACATTGATCTTCTTTGATAGTCCTTTCTCCATTTAATTTCTATTTTTATAGTAGAACCTTAAGACTTCAAAATCAGTTGAAGATTATAAACCCGAAGACCTGAGATTCCTCCCTTTTTTTTACTTGAAATGAGGACAGACTGAAGAACTGTAATCCATTTCAGTTGCGTTTAGGCCTTCTTGAGTCTTGACCCTTTTTCTCTCTCTCTCTCTCTGTCACTGACATATAGAAACTGAAACTGACCACATCAAAAACAGATAATAAATAGCCTGTAATAATATCTTCCCTTTCTTCGTTTCTTTTTCTATTTCCCTTTTGACAAGAGAAAGTCAACCTTCATTGTCCATTTTAAGAAAAAGCTAAAAAATACTCATGAATTTTCCCTTCAATGTCCCATAAATACGTGAACTTATCGAAACAGCAATTAGACCTGAAGTTGTCAAAGATTTCTCAATTGGATCCCCAGCATCAATCTCCCTTAAATTTCTAACGGAAATGGATGAGATGGCAACCATGTGGCAAATCTTTTAGTCATGGAAGCAACTACATTTTATCATAGCCCATTACCTTCTTTTTGTCTTCTTCTTCTGTTCTCTTCCCTTTCTTTCTTCTTCCTCTTCTCTTCACCACTACCATATTCGTCAACCTTGACCACCACCCATGACCCCAAACCACATAACTCATGCCTCTTCCTCTTTCCAGCACCATCACCATCACCATATCCTCATGACATTGCAACACAACACCATCAAATCTACTCTCACCTAAATCGGCACCAACAAGGCCGGCTTGATTCCTAGCTCAACTAAATTTAAAAGTGGAGATCAAAGCGAGCCTATCACAATAAAAAAAATGGTAGTTGTAGGTCATATTTTCTAATGACAGAGAAACTCAAGGCTCCCTAACTCATTGTCCAAAGCTTGACTTTTATGAGAATAGTGGTCATGGCCCAAAGTAGCTTTAAGCACTTTTACAGTGCATTAAATATCTATAAAAATTTGATGGAGAGAGAGAGTATACATATGGTTCGGGTTCGGATTCGGATGTGGACCATTTATCATCCATGGGGCAAAACATTGTGTCACGTTGATGACGTGCTGATTTTGTGATTAGTAACAAGACACTTTAAAGGCATGTCATCCATTTATGTTAGGAATTTAAAGGAGGTTGATGCCAGGATCCAATTACAGAATTTATTTATAACTTCAGGTGTCTAATTGAGGTTTCAATAGATTCAAGTGCTTATGGTACATTTGAGTGAAAGTTTTGAAATTCTTCCGTCCATTTTATCCCAAAAGTTAATACGCAAAGGAAAGTTAAAAATTGCTAAAGAGACAACTAGAGAGATTTGAGGGCTGAATAAATTAAAAAATAAGAACCCAACTCAAAAAAAATCTTGATAATTATCTAAATAGGCTGATCTTAGAATTCCACCTTCTAATGTTTTGAGCTAATTCTAGCAAGAATCTATTCATATCGACCCATAATCAAAGACATTTCGGGAAAACACTACAAGACGACAAGATTTAGCACTAACCCAAATAAAAATTTCAAATTACCAGAAAAAATCAAAACATAGGCAAAAAAAATCTATCATAACCTCCTGAATACATATATGAAAAATCTTCAACTACCCGGATGAACTCGAGGAGTATTACATAATTATAGGCCAATAACTAAAATGGGTTTTCTGAAAATCAAAGAAGAAATGCTTACCAGAGGAAGAGGTTCTCATTAGCTTTTCAGATGAGCTATTAGAAAGCCTAGGAGCTTTATCCGAGTTCTTTGATAGCTTGAAGCTTCTCCTCATGGATGATCCATCAAAATTTACAGGGAAACAGCAACCCAATTTGGTTTTCTCCTTTTCCGATCGGTCCATGTTTGCAGATTACGAGAAAGAGATTGAAGAAAATTAGAAGGCGGGTGGCATACATGAAATGCGTACATATCGGTTCTCTACATAAAATCTTCTCCATAATGAGGGTATTCTGTTTTCTCCGATTCCTACTATGTGGGGATATTGAAAGGATTAAAACTACTGCAGATCTGTTTCTGTTTTCTGCTTTTGGGTTTTGTATTACATAAATATTATCATTTTTTTGTATAAACACATCACTGGTTCTTACTCTTCGCTCGAGATGCACGCTCGTGCAGCCGGCTGCAGGTGCTCACTGCTCATGGAGCACTCAGGTAATTTGAACTTTTTTTTTTTTTTTTTTGTCGAAGACATTTATTAGATTTAATTTAGCCTAATCTTTTTAAATATTTCTTTATTTTATAACTTCATCGTGACGATAAATTTCAAAAAAATTCAAAAAATCTGAACCAAATTTCGCTTTTTAGGATAATTTTTAATTCAAAAATTCAAAAAAATAAAAATAATCATGAAAAATCTATTTATTTTTTGTTATTTTTATCTTTAGTAAATTTTTTTAATTTTTTAGAATATTTCTATTATTTTTTTATTACTCTCGTTCAAACGAATCAATGTTTTGTAAAAATTAAACACAAAACTAGTAAACGCAAAATTATTTCAAGACATAAAACTATTACAATAATTTAGAGAAAATGACTTATATATTTCTTGGTCTTGTGGTCCAGTTCTGTTTCAGTCCTCCTTGTCTTAGTTAAACCCCCAAAACTTTGATATTATTTTTAATGCGACCTATCCGTTTGGATTGATTCAAATTTCTAACGGAAAAGTTTCATGTGCAATGCACGTGACCTCGTTATAAGAATATTTGTAATATTTTACTCTCTCCTCTTTTTTCCAATTTTTTGAAACCTAAATTCTCTCCCCCGCCCCCTCTCTCTCTCTCTCTCTCACACACACACACTCACATTCAAAGTTGATGGATAGAAGGGTAGTTGATAAAATATATATTCTATAATTATATATGCGAACGTATATAGTGTAAAAGTAATTGAAATTAAAATTTAAAATATTTAAATTAAATTAGACTTAAATATATATTAATAGTTATATGTAGTTAGACTTAAATAATTTTATATATTAATAGTTATTTTTTTTACAAAAAGTATTTTAATCTATCATATATTATTAAGTTTTCATTCCTTATTTATATCTTACCTAATAAAAATAAATAACATTTTTAGTCTACATTATCAAAAAAATGTTATGACTTTGAATTTAATTTATTATTTTTTTATTCGAGCTTTAAATGCTAAAATTAAATTACACTTGAGTTATATTAGTCAATTCTAAAAAATTACTTACGTATCTTATATTTTAGTAATTATTATTTAGTTTTATAAAGATGATATATTACTTGATTATGTATTTTATCTAAGAGAAAATACATATGCATCCTAATTTATTAAATCAAAAAAAAATTCTTACAAGTCTATTAAAAAAATCCATGTAATTTACTTATAACACAATTTTTTATTTTTATTAAAAATTAAAACATTGAATTTTGTTAATTTTAAAATTTATATATTTTATTATTTCAATTGAAATAATTACTTTTTAACTTACTTTTTTTTTAAAGTTTCTACACGTATTTTATCAACGAAAGATATATATACATTATTATTTGGCATAACTTAACTAGATTTTTTTGTTTCTCTTACTCCTGTCATTAATTTAACATATTTATTATTTTTACACCGTATAGGATTATATATATAATTATAGAATGTATATTTTAATGTATACATAAATAGAATAAATATGTTTTAAAAAAAGATAAAAATATTTAACAGGGGTATCTTAAGAGATACATTTTAGTCTTTTATTAATAAAAATTAACGGTGTTAATAGAAAGTTAGTTACAATAGACAATAGTCTAATAGTTTTAAAAACATAAGAAGTGATCAAATTTTTCTTAACTTCAAAAAAAAAAACGCCTGTATTTGTCGTGGTACTTGTTTTTTTTGTATTGGCCAAAGATGATTCTCGTGTGAAAAAAAAATTAAAAGCACAAATGTGTTCAAAACCGTTATATATATTCATATGTATCAAATAATTCCGAATACATATGTGTTTAAATATGTCGAAAATATCTATATTCTTATTATTATTGCTCTTCCCATGTCCGGGTCAAACGGAATTGAAAAAGTTATGCGCAGAATAAAAATGCTACAAGCACAACAAATTTGCACAATAATTGACACAACATGTCAAAACTACGTAGTTTCATTAAGAATAAAAACAGTATGATTTTGTTTGTTTATTTTTTCCTTAATGAAACGACGTAGTTTTGGTATGTTGTGTTAATTGTTGTGCAATTTTGTTGTGTTTGTAGCATTGTTGATGCACAGAAGGAGGTGCGTAATGCGCATAATGCACAGCAGCATATTGGCGCGCGGCGCAGGGGCCCACTTGTCCGGGTCAAACCAAAGCAGAAATAGTGACAGCAGCCGTCGTCCCAAATTGTAGGAGTTTTTACTAATGGCGCAACAACAGAACCTCCCACAACTCCTAGTCCTTCGTCCACCGCCAGTTTTCACTGCATTTCAACACCATTTCTCCACCAATTTCCAGCTCCTCAAACCCTACGAATCTCCTCTCTCCACCGATCTCTTCCTCTCCACTCACGCCCGCTCCGTCCAGGCTCTACTCTGCTCCGTCGCCAGTCCCATCACCGCCGATGTTCTTCCCCTCGTCCCGTCTCTCCGACTCGTCGTCACCGCCAGCATTGGAGTCAACCACATCGACCTAATTGAGTGTCGCCGGAGGGGAATCTCCGTCGCCAACGCCGGAAGCGTGTTCTCCGAAGATGTTGCTGATGTGGCCGTCGGGCTTTTTATTGACGTGCTGAGGAGAATCACTGCCGCTGATCGGATTGTTCGTGGCCGGATATGGCCCACTCACGGAGACCATCCTCTTGGTTCCAAGGTAATCCAATCCGAAACTCCTTTGATCTCCCCTTCATTTTATTTTTCCTTAATTTGGAGGAAACACACTTTATATCCAACCCATTTTTTTTGCCCCCCTCTCTCTACCGATACAATCTCAGTACATACGTGTGTATGACAATGGAGAGGAAGAAAAAATCAAAATGCATTTATGCTTGGGCCGTAGGACCCAAAGGGTCACTTTAAGGAAGATTTCAGGTGGGTCTCAAGGAAGCTGCTCCAGCAGCCGTAGGACCCAAAGGGTCACTTTCAGTCTCCTTTCAACCAAAATCAAATCCCCTTAAAGCAGTTAAAAAATCCCCCCCTTTGCACATGAGAATCTTCAACAATCACCACCTCCACGCTTCTGCTAGTTGTCCGCCAAAGAACACTCCTCACCGGAGTGCCCGCATGCATCTTTGTCCAACAGTCCGCTGTACACTTTCCTACAGGTATCTGCAGCAAATGAGACTCGTTTCATGGTCATTTTAGTTGCCGGTGCTGTACAACTTTTCAAACTCAACTCCTTCTCATTGCTCTGAGCTTTCATGTGAACTTTTCGAAGCCCCCTCACAACATTGGATCCTTTTACCTGCGCCAAGCAATTGCCTTGGGCCCTACAGTTTCCCCTACCCATCTTTCGTGTGCATCTTTGCACCCGCCTTGCTTCCTGTTCACCCGGGCAGTTGTATTAACAACAGCTTCTCCTGTCGCAGTACTTGGCTCCAGCCAGTACAGTTGACTAAGATTCTTTCCTTGTAGCATTTCTTGGTCTCCCCGAGAAACCTTGAGAGTTCCTTCACTCACCTTACGCTTCTACACTTTGAATCCATCACTCCAAGATAAATCAGGCCAGCTAGCAGAATGTTTTACCGAATGCGCCTACCAACCAAAGGTGTTGGGCCTACGTGTGCTAACTCCAACTAGGAAACTACTACTGCTTGGGCCTAAGCTCTAGAGAGACGAAAGAACGAAGAGATTGATACGAAGAAGCGGGAAGATTTTTCTTCAGATTTGGTACATGTCGGACTTCTTGTCTCACCCTCTTTCCAACTGACATACGGAATCTAACTGTCCCCTTGCAAACAATTTTAGTCATTGAATGGTTGGCCATCTTGACAATCCTGTCTTGGTATGCCTCGCAATTGGTGAAATTATTCATGTTTACACACATGTGAACTGAACACCCTGAGTCTAAAACCTAATCTGATTTTCCGAACTCTGTAACTACTGTTGTTCCTACTGCTGACTGGCTGGATTGCTGATTCAGCACTGTCTCAACGTTGACCTTTTATGTGGCATTGACGTGGCGCCACGTGGTTGTCTTCTACCTCTGGAGCGAGCGTAGATCGCCACCTTTAACTGGTGCGTGAGCTCCAGCTCTTGATCAGATCAACGCCAGACTTGTACGGTTGTATTTGTCTCAACCAGACAAACCAAACCCACTAGTCAAAAGCAAGTCTTTGACATCTTGGAGAAATTGGCAAAACAGACAGAGAGGTTTTTCTGCATCTCCTCCCTCCCCGAGGCCATTTGTTGTGGATCGAGGAGGACGTACACACACTCAGAAACACAAGATATACATGGTTAGGATCTCAACTGACTAACCCATGGAGAGAGATACTATTTCACTATCACAAGAAAAATAGGAGTAACAAATCCTAACTCTCAACCACACTGATTCTTCCTCACCTCTGTTCACTCGATGCTACTGATACAATCTCAGTACATACATATGTAGCAATGGGAGGAACGAAAAGCCAAAAACCAAAAAAAGCCAAAAACCATTTAAGCGAGGAATCTTCATCTGATTTCAGTGGGGCTCAAGAAAGCTGCTCCGTAAGCATAGCATCCATAGGGTCATTTTCAGCCAAAACCAAATCTCCCTTTAGCAACCAAAATCCCCCCTTTCACACACGGGTGGTCTTAATATTTACATCATTAATTACCGTAATACTTATGTTTAGGTTTCAGGTTTAACTCCATCACAATCAAGGAAGTGGCAAACCAAAGTTGAATCTGGCTTTAAAAATGCAATTCTTTTTCTTGTCTGTCAAGAAATTGAATATCTGAAACCCCTTTACACTTTGAATACTAGCTAATGCCCATTCCTCTCCTTCGAAAGCAAGAAAATGTGGTGGTTTGAATTATTGGAAACCGCAGTTGGGAACCGAAGCATTACCCCCTGATATTAGACTAATGCCTAGTATATGTCGAACAAGAGGACATGTACCCGAGGTTTTGGTTGAATCCCAGACACCCACGTCAGCCAAGAAAATAAATACATCTTGTGCTATTGTAAATACAAGAGTATATCTTGTGCTGCTAGCTGCTTACAGACGAATAAATGAAGGAAGGTTTTGGTGAACATGATAATCTAATCTAAGGTTGGTCTGCATTCCAGAACTATGGATGCTTCCCACTCGAAGTGTAAATGGTATTATTAAAGAATATGACGAGAAAGAAAATCAAAAGGTAAGCCACCATATGAAGTTTTACACTATTCAGTCCAATATATTCAATTCATTGGCACCTTCAAACACAAGTCACATTTTGGGTTTTATTAGCATGTTCTGGTCTTATTACTTATGGATACACAAGTAAGAACGAACTATGCGGACAACCCCTCAAGCAGTAAGCCCGCATTTTGGAAGCTTCAAAAAAGTTCCCTGACTAAGAGGATCACTTTGAACGGAGTCGTCGTGATGCTTTAGCTGTATGATTAGTTTAGGAATTTTGTCTCAACAACGTCAAAAGACGCAGCCTTTGCCAAACAAATCGGATTGTTGTTGCAGAATCTTAAAGCTCACTCAATAATCGCTTAAGAGAAACGCTGATTTAATAGAGATTTTGGTATAACAAGTCCTTAATTCATGTGACTAGAAGTGTCATATTTAAGACTTCCCTCATTTCTATGTGAAACACCATTCTTTAACCTACTTGCTCTCTGTTCATTTTTCTAACTATCTTCAACTCATGTACTTTCTGATGTCAAACGCCAATATTACATGTACTTGTTTACGGTATTCTATCAAGGTTAGGTTAGGATTCTCGTTAAAATATGCGATGTGGAAAAGTAAGGACTGTCTTGCAAACTAAAATTTTTGCAGCCCAATTGCAACAATTATGGGGTCATGAGGACATTTGTAACATAACCAGTGGATGGATTGTATCTTTTTGGACTTGATATTGTATTTCCTTTAGTTAACTATGTTCTGATGGCTAGGTCTTTATCTTCCATGACAGTTGATGTAGTTTCTAAAAAATCCTGAGGGGGTGTTGTTTTATCCTTAACTGGGATCTGGGCTCACTTTTTCTTTCTAGAAAAGGGTTATAATAAGCTTATGTGATCAGGCCAACATCTCAAGAAGCAATCACAAGCTTCTTTGAAGGTATCCATCCCTTCAGCACCACTGTGATAAAATCGGGTAAGCATCTCTAGACTAAAATCAAAGCTTCTTTTTCTGTGAGAATCCTCTCCTCGGTTGGTTATTGGTAGACAGTGGAAGAGCGGTTATCATATTCAGTGGATTCGGATATATATTTTGGAGGTGCTACACTATGACTGTTTTCGGTAACAACCTATGAATGTATGTAATTGTTGAAACCCTATCCCTAACAGGGCAACTGATGGTTGCAGCTTGGAGGCCAACGGGTTGGAATCGTTGGTTTAGGAAGCATCGGCTCAGAAGTTGCTAAAAGGCTTGAATCCTTCGGCTGTATTATCTCATACAACTCAAAAACAAGGAAGCCATCTGTTCCATACCCGTATTACCCAAGTGCTCATCAACTTGCATCTAACTGCGATGTACTTGTCATTTGTTGTGCATTAACTGATCAAACTCGGCACATGATTAACAAACAAGTCATGTCAGCATTGGGAAAACAAGGGATTGTCATCAACATAGCGCGGGGGGCTATCATAGATGAGAAGGAAATGGTGGGGTGTTTGGCGCGAAGAGAAATTGCTGGTGCTGGTTTGGATGTGTTTGAGAATGAACCCAACTTGCCTAAAGAACTCTTTGCCATGGACAATGTTGTGTTGTCGCCGCATAGAGCTGCCCACACAGAGGAAGCTTTTTTTGACGCTTTTCGACTAGTGGTGGGCAATTTAGAAGCTTTCTTCTCAGATAGACCTCTGCTTTCTCCGGTCTTTGATGAATGAGTTAGTTAATATAATTTCAATTGGCTAATTTGTTGTGGTATTATTTGCAGAGATACAGTACTTGTATGTAAGGTTGACTTGCAGTCAGGCTGTTGCTTTAAACATGATCAAGGTTGCCCGCCTACCTCACAGAGTAATCATCATTCCGGGAGTACCCAGTTTTTATAAGATATACAAGTCCATGGGCTTTAGAAATTTTACCAGATTAAAGTGAAGAGATTACTAATACCACAGGTCTCAAAGGCTGCTGATAAACAGTTGGATTTTAAAAAGCATGTATGTGTATATGCATATATACAGAGAAAAACGCACACAAATAAAACTCGCCCACCAGTAATATGCTGCTGGAGGGACCTGGGACTGAAAACATGCTACCAAACAAGTGAAAAAATAATCTTTTTTTTCTTCCGAAAATTGCAAATCTGATGGCACATTTTTTGATACAATGATGGGCAGCAATGCTGCTTGTTTTCCTCCCTGCACATTTTGTTTAGGGCAAATTATAATGACCTCCTCCTCTGATGTTTTTGACAAATACATTAAAATCTCCTAAAGTTTCAAAAAATACTTACCTTCATTACTAAAATTATTATGCAGTTAAATCTTTTTTACATTTAAAATTAGTCAAATTAATAAAACTTTAATTCAGAATTTTTTTTTACGAAATGAACTGCAACATACTTTTTATTATATCCAAAATAATTTTGTTAAATTCTTAATTTTTTTTAAATGAAAGAAATTTTTTGAAAACTCAAACAAAATTAACATAAACTACTTCTAACGTGAAAGAAAATACGTATAATTCTTTTTGTAAGTAAAGTCCCAAAGTCGGCTATAATAATTTCAAAAATAAGAGGGATCAAAATAATTTTAAAAATTCCAAGAGAATCAAGAGTAGATTCAAATATCCCAAGAGAGGTTAATGTATTTGTCAAAAACCTCGGGAAATCAGTGTAATTTACCATTTTGTTTAAACTCACAAAAAAAAGGATTCAATTACTTGTAGCAATGTTGTTCTAGAACATCGAGAACCATGCCAGGACAAACAGTTATTTGGGTAGTTGTCATGAAGTTAGAGAGTCAGAAAAGGGGTGAAAAGAGCTGAAACACAAATTTTGATTCATGATAATGGTACATCTCAAGCTATCGCCGTATAACTCAGCATTCGCGGTCAAATTCTTTTCCATGGGACCAAATATTCGGATCATTCTAAAAACTCAAACAAAATTAACATAAACTACTTCTAACGTGAAAGAGAATACGTACAATTCTTTTTGTAAGTAAAGTCCCAAAGTCGGCAATAATAATTTCAAAAATAAGAGGGGTCAAAATAATTTTAAAAATTCCAAGAGAAGTAAGAGTAGATTCAAATATCCTAAGGGAGGTCAATGCATTTGTCAAAAACCTCGGGGAAATCAGTGTATTACCATTTTGTTTAAACTCGCAAAAAAAAAAAAGGATTCAATTACTTGTAGCAATGTTGTTCTGGAACATCGAGAACCATGCCAGGACAAACAATTATTTGGGTAGTTGTAGAGAGTCGGAAAAGGGGTGAAAAGAGCTGAAACACAAATTTTGATTCATGATAATGGTACATCTCAAGCTACCACCGTATAATTCACAATTCGCGGTCAAATTCTTTTCCACAAGACCAAATATTCGGATCATTCTAATCATGGAGCCTAAAAAAACAAGTCATAATTCACATGTTCCGCCAACACCTGTTTGACAACACCACTAGCTAGAGTGGCTTTGCCCCGCCATTTTCTTGGGCGGAATTCACTGGAGTAGACGTGCCGCTCCTCTTGGAGTTGCTGGAATGCCCTCCTGTGATGGTCCTCCCCATGAATTTCCCAGCTTTGGTCAGTCCGCTTCCAACAGCTCCAAAGCCGCTCCCCACGATCCCGACTCCAGCTCCGATTCCGGTCCCGACTAGCCCCACCCCTGACCCAACCAGCGACGCAGCTCCATCAAGGGCGTCCATTGTGCTCCCTATGACTCCAGCTTCTTTCAGCCTCTTTCTAGCTTCTAGGATCTGCTTTTCTTGTTCAAGCGCAGCCAATTGTTCTTCCTTGTTGAATTGATGATACAGCAACTGAAATTTGACGGTTTCCCTAGTTAAGCAACAAACATGACGTACTGACAGGAAAAGCTGAACCCGAAGCCCAACGCCAAATTTACAGGAAGTGGTATCAGAGATAAGACAAGCAATGAAAGGAAACTTTATTTTGGCTGTTTATTGTACTGTGTCTTTCCTCAGGCCATATAATTCCAATACACGCATCAAGGGATGAACCTTGCAACTCATTTCAACACCCTTATTTTCGTAAGACCCAGCTCCTCCGCAGTTGCTACCAACTTTCCACCCCATGGGACCCACCACGGTGCCTTTTTGATGACTTGAGCCATTTATTTTGCATGTCTCAAAGTATAAATAACTCATGAGAACAATCAGGTTAACCGAAATCATAAGGGCTTAAATGAATCTCATTTGTCTTGAAAGGGACCGTAACAATGGCTGACAACTAAGTCTGTCTAAGCTGGCCCTTTTCATGGATGACCTACACATTGACCGACAAAATTGTCTGATTAAACCAGCTTTTTTTGTGGATGGTCTACACATCACGACGGACTGACCAATTTGGCGTGTAGACCAACCGTGACCAATTTGGACAACCAAAATGGAACCCATGGTAGGCCTCTCTTTCTTTCTTCCTATTTCTTTAATAGGCGTCATTCGTTAACATGCAAATTTCTCCACATAACAAGATCACCATTGAAAGAGAATGTTTCAGAAATAAAGAGACGCAAAACCATGCAATTCAGCACAGATGAAGAGAAGAATTTATCTACAAATGAGTTGAAAGTTTACCTTAATTGTAAGGGTGCCTCTATCCTTTTTGTCTTTTATTTTCAGCATATCAAGTGATGGTTGGAGTCTCAACACAACCTCTTTCGGAGTTTCAGCTTCCAGCTCAATCAACGGGACTTTTGCTATGCCCAATCGCTTGTCTTGCCCAATGTCCTGGTCAAAAACCTGTTCCGGAGGGGTTGGAATATGTTTGCATCAAATACAACACAAGCTCTTATTCTCTCAACTCTCAAGTTTCTAAAATCATAAGCACTCATGTTAAGGTCAAATATATAATCCAAACAAATACATTGTCAAATACAATCCAAACACATAAATCAGAAATTTGGAGACGCGGTTCAGAAGTATGACTGGTACTGAATATTTGGATGTAGCTTTAGTTACAAAGGAAGTAGAAACAGCATACATAAAAACCCAAATCATCATAAAAAATGGAACATAGGGAGGGATGGATAGGTCGTCGGTTATAGATCATTCTAATCAAAGTAGGTAGCCTAGACTGGAGAACTTGAGGCACATTATGAGATCGACAGATACCAACAAAATTGCTCAATTGTTTTCATGGAAAACTAAAAGGCCAGTGGTGTTTGACAAGGCAGCAGAAGGTTGAGCAAGATGGACATATATATAGTAAGACCTCTGACTTGAATGCAGCTAAGACCGAGACCAAGTTGAACTAAACTTAAACATGTTACAAAATGGTAGTAGCAGCACCAAAGGAGATGGGCTGAGAAAGAACATCCAAGTACAACAGCAAAAGAGATGCAACAGTAAAAGGAAGATTGGTACGGCAAGTTGGCCACTAGTAATGGAACTCCCATCTGAGACTCGGTAAGGGTGGTCAACAGGTTGTTGAAAAAGGGATACAAATTTCTTCAATTTAACCGAGCAGACAGCTCAACCAAACAAAATGGCAAGAAAGGAGTCCTGAAGCCAAAAACTGATCGGAGACATAAGACTAGGTTAGTTTAATCCGGTAGATACGGTTCCTCTCTAAAATTGACAAAGTATACCTATCGATGTTCTCATAAAGGCTCGGTACAGAATACGTGGTACCCAGCAACATACTATAATTACACAAAGTAGTACCATAGTACAAAAGAGAGCAACGGTGTACAGAACAAAGACCTCGAGAATTAGCGACTGTGTTTCCTTGTCTTCTGCAATCAGCTCAAACGTTTGATTCCAAACAGGGTTTAGGTTATTTTCAATAACTTTTGATTTGACCTTGAATAATGGCCGAATATATACAACAACATATGGATCAGATTTTCCAATCATTTCCATGTTCTTCAGATCATTTGCCTTCACTGCTGTTACTGTAAGCTTTCCCTGCGGTTTTAGCTCTAGTTCACTGCATCATAGGAAGAAACAAGGTTAGCTCCAGAATGCAATATTATGTACCAATCGAATAGAACTTATGTATAGATTCTTGAGATGAACTTATGTATAGATTCTTGAGATGGACTCAAAATGCTAAAATGGAAAATCATTTTCACTAGTTACCAAATAGCCATTCAACCAGCAAATTCCTCATAATCCGTCATGGGCAAAAGATGCAAGAGGCCCAAACCAACCCAGGTTAACAGGAAACAACAAGCCTACCTTATGTGCCAACTCCTAGCCAAAAGCATACCATATATGTGATAAATTGAAAAAGAGAGGAGTTATTCTATTCCATTCAATTGAACTTCAAATAATACAAGGCTGAGACTATTTAGATAGGCTAACTCTATTGACCCTAATGAGACTATATTATCCTTATAATAAAAGACAAATAACTAAGGGAAATGATATTCACACCCCCTTTTTATCCATTTGCACTCCTTTTTTTGTCCCTATTATATGAAGTTACTAAAATACCCTTCTATTTAAACACAAGATAATTCCTGATAATTCCTATTGTGTTTAAATAGAAGGGTATTTTAATAAATTTATATAATAGAGAAGAAAAAAAAAGAGTACAAACGAACAAAAAGAGGGTGTGAGTATCAAATCCCATAAATAATACAGAAAGAATACACAATCAAAGATAAATAAACAATACTACTTCCACACCCCCTTAAACTCAAGATGCAATGGCAAAGAGAATCGTGAGTTTGCCAAGTAGATAAAGAAACTGAGGTTGCCGGAGGCTAACAGAGATCCGGCGAGCGTTACCAGTGACTAATGAGGTCTAGAGAGGGACAAACCGAAGGAAAATCACGGGAATCAGAGTCTTAACAATGCAGATCTGGTAGAAACAACAGGTGCGAAGACTAACAGAGTTCCGACGAGGGTCGACGGAAGTCCAACAAGGGTCGCCATATGTTCATTGGTGGGTTTTGGCTGGCGCAAACAAAGAAAACAATGTTGATTCAGTGAAAGAAGAGGTGTTGACTGGTGCAAAACAAATTACAAATGCAAATCCAAAGAAAACAATGCGGATCCAGTAAAAGAAGACAAATCGACTATTGCAAAACAGATTGCATATATAGATCCAGAGAGAATGAAGCAGATTTAGTGAGAGAAGAGAAGTCGACTCGTGCAAAACAAATTATAAATGCAGACCCTGAAAACCTTAAACCTTATGCAGAGGAGAAGGCAACTGGTGCAAATAGAGAAGGGAAGTTAGGGCTAGTGCAAAACAGACTATAGATGCAAATCCAGAGAGAACGATGCAAATCCAGCGAAAAAGGAGTCAACTAGTGCAAAACAAATTGCAGATGCAGATCCAGAGAGAAGTTCAAGTCCAACTTAACGGGTTCAAAACCCCTAAACCAAGAAGATCTTAAGTTCGAACAATGTCAAAATAGTGCCAATAGTACAAAACAGTGGCAAATAGGTCTCGAACAACATTGATGAACAGTATCGCGATGAATAGTGATGAACGGTGCCGATGAACAGTAAAAAACAAGTAAGGACCAGGCCGCCTACCGGTGAACTAAAATCAAATGAGTATTAATCTATGGCTCTGATACCACAATAGATGGAAAAAAAAGAAGAGTTATTCTATTTCATTCGATTGAACTTCAAATAATACAAGGCTAAGAAAGGTTAACTCTATTAACCTTAGACTAAAAAACTACACCACAAACCGACTTTGCTTGCTATTAAGATTGCTTGTCCACCATGCTACAAACCTGATCGCCCAACATAGTGACGTATTTGGCATTAGTAATGAAGATTTGAGTCTAGAGAACTATACGTACTTGGCATTATTGTCAATTTGTGTGTAAAGATATACGCTTAGAGAATTGGTAATAGTGTAGAGAACATTAACCCTCGAAAGTTTGCAAGTTGGAGATCAATCAGTGTCCTACATTATTCTTCCTTTCGTCTTTCGTTCTTTCGTTTCTGTGATTTCTTTAATATGCCCAGAGCTAAACCACTGTTTCCAACCAAGAGTCCTATCCCCAAAGCCATAACAAGTTTTCACCTTTCATTTGTTCAATCCTAAAAGACAGAGCTTAAAAGTCCTATCATTCGTTAACCTTCTAGCCACATAACACACTAAAGGCGACCATACCGGACGTTCTAGTGCTGAATTTGATAGACTCCTGCTTAAAACCAAAGATAAAAAACTGACCAAACCCCTATAACCATAGCAATATTTTGTTTTTCCACTTCTTGCCCATGGATAAAATTAAATTCAAAACCATGTGATGATCCCAAACATCTAAGGGGAGGTATGTCTGCCAGTAGATTAAGTAGCAAATATAAACAAGGCTGGAAAACAAAAACCATTGAAGGGAAAAAATCAATATTTGACCTCAACTCCTTATTATACCCCAGAACGGATACTTTGGCTATAATATTTTCATCTCAGCTTCAGAGTAAACATTTTGGGACATCCATATTCAAGAAGGCCCACATCCCACTTCACAAATCATGGCTGCCTGATGGTTGTAACCTTCCTTCTGGTTTAATTTGTCTAGAAAATGCTAACTTTATTACCCAATCCTGTAGTATTAAGCCACAACTACAATCTTATGATGTGCAGGGAAAGTTCTTCCTCATTTAACAGAAATTTGTAAGTATGTTTGAAGTCTAAAATGGTGTAATTACTAAGCTTCCTGAGAAAGTCACAATTCAACTGCTTGTTCTCAGCACTACTTTCAGCTGGTTAATGAACAGTTTTGTTGGATTGTCAGAGTTATTTTCCACCATTAAGTGCCTCAAATTCCAATTCTCTCCAGAGTTGGAAACCATCATGGTATTTATCTTCTTTCTTTCCTCTCTTTTTTTATGATAACTAATTATGAAACTCTATATCCTAGTAAACATAGAAAATATTAGCTCCCCAACTATCATTCTCTGATATAATTACCACTTCCCCACTCGAATTCCACGGGAATACTACAATTCACAAAGTTCATTCAAAAAAATGAACTGCATACATTGCAATTGATCTTCCTTTTCTTAAGCGTCTTAATTTGATGTAATTTGGAATAGTTCAGTAATAGAGAATAATATTGCAAGTGGAAATGCTATGGTGAGGGAAAGGGTTAAATTGACGTGTATTAGAATACAATTTAGTCCCACATTGATTATGTGTAGTCTCCTAATTAGATAGTTGCCTATATAAATAAAAGCATATGTGATAGGGTAACTAAACACCCTATACACTTCTATTTCCTTCTCTCTCTTTCTTCCAAATAACATGGTATCAGAGCGGGTTCTGATTCCGCCATAAACCCTAATCTATTACATCTCAACCCTAATCTCCTAGAAACCCTAACCTAATCCTAATCATATTCAACCCTAACCCTAATCCTACCAAACCCTAGCCCACACTAGCAGCCGCACACCGCCGTCACTGTTCATTGCGCACTGTTCGCAGCCGTCACTGTTCAGCTCGCACTGTTCACCAAAGGTACTATTACTGTTCATCAGAGGCATTGTTCATCGGAGTACTGTTCACTGTTTTACACTGCGTTATTTTTGTACTTTTAGGCCTTTCGTTTGCTTCCCTGGTACTTTTATGTCATTCTTATGGTTTTTGAAATTTTCCCTCCATGCCCATATGTTATTTGCCCTCGGTGGTATTTCGTTATGTTGACAACTTAAGTGATTATTGATTCTTACTTTGGTTGGCGTTTTGGTGATCGGTTATCGATCTGTTGTTGTCTTTGATCTATTGGTGGGTTTTGCACAGTGTCTTCAACGGAGTCTGAAAAGGAATCTGACTCTGGTACCTCCACTGTTACTCATACTATTGCTAGTTCTTCTTGTTTCCGCGACCGGAGGCCTATTATTTCTATTTTTTTGAATGTGAAAAATTATGCTCTTTGGACCAAGGCTGTTGAGGTTTATTTTGAGGGCGATTTCACTTCACAGTAGCTCACCGATGATCCTCCTGCGCTCTCTCGCTCCACATTTGTTGCTTGAAAATCTGAGGATGCCTATGGAATTGTATAAAACCTCAGATTAGTAGTCCTTTGATGTTTTTACCCACCGCTAAACAATTTTGGAAACAGGTTCAGAAGATGTATTCAGGGTTAACAATCTTTGCCAGACTTATGATCTTTACAAGGCCTTTTTCTCGTTGATTATGGGCGAACAGTCCTTGGAATCTCATTATGCTCGATTTTGGGGCCTTTGTGAGGAGATCAAGATTGTTGAAGCCTATTTCTGCTAATATTCAAGTTATGGAGCGCCAGCGCCAGTCTTTATTTGTTGCTTGCTTTCTGTTCAGTTTGTCTTTTGCCACGTATAATTCGTTTGTTCGCAGCTTTTGAGAGACCAGACTTTACCATCTCTTGGTGAGGTTTCAATCGTATTAGTCAAGCTTCCATTTCGGACAATAGTTCTACTTCTGCATCTCCGTTATCCTCTGACCGTTCGGCTTTAGTCACTATGGTTCCCCGTGGCGGTTATTCTCGTGGTGGTTCGACGTCAAGGGGAGTTGGCCATGGTACTATCAGTCGTGATTCGGGCCGAGGTAGTTCTAGTTGTGGTGGTTTTGGTCGTGACTCTAGCCGTGGGGGTCGATCATCAACTCGTGGTGGCCATGGACGTGGGCGGGTACCTCGTCACTGCACTTGGTGCAATGCTGATAATCATTTTGTTGACTATTGTTGGGATCTCCATGGTCACCCATCTGCTCACCAGATCACTGTTTCTGAGGATGATGGTTCGCAGTTATCTTCAACTCCCGCCCCTCGTGTAGTCACTACTCCCGAGGAAGAGTATCAACAATATCAGTACTATCGGTCTACTCACCAATCCTCTGCCTCCATTGCTACGCCTGTTCAGAAAGGTCCACTTTCAGCCTATCTTGCTTCCCAAACTCCTTGGGTCATTGACTCTGGAGCAATTTGATCATATGACCCTCCTACTATCTTGTTTGATTGTCGTCCCTCTGAGACTTCTTTTCGTGTCACATTGGCTGATGGCTCCACTACTTCTACTGCTGGTTTGGGTTCTGTTCCATTGACTTCTTCTCTCAGTTTAGATACTGTTTTACATGTTCTTCGCTTTCCTTTTAGTCTTATATCTCTGTTAGTAAGATTACCAAAGCCTTAAAACTGTTTAGTTACTTTCTTTCCTGATTCTTGTGTTTTTCAGGATATCAGAAAACAGACGAAGATTGGTGGCTGTGTTGAACGTGGCGGTCTCTACTATTTTTTAGATGGCGAGCCGTCTACCTCTGTTGCCTTCCAATTCACAGTTTCCCCTTACCAGCATCATTGTCGCATTGGCCATCCGTCGCTTCCCAACCTTAAATGGATCATCCCATCATGTAGTTGTGTTGAGTCGCTTCCTTGTGAAGCGTGTGAGTTTAATAAGTATCGTCGTGTTTCTTTTCCCCCTAGGGAAGACCGTCGTGTGTCGAGTCCTTTTCATTTAGTGCATTCAGATATTTGGGGCCCTATGCGCGTCTCACCCGTTCTCACTTTCAGTATTTTGTTATTTTTGTGGATGATTATTCTGATGCTACTTGTTTTTATCTTATGCAAAACTGTTCTGAATTACTCTCCATTTTTACGAGGAAATACAAACGCAATTTGGGGTACCTATTTAAATTTTTCGTTCTGACAATGCACGTGAATATTATCTCCACGCTTTATCACAATTTTTAGATGCACATGGGGTCTTACATCATTCCTCTTGTGCTCGGACTCCATAGCAAAATGGAGTTGCCGAACGCAAATTGGGTCACATTTTGACTGTCACTCATGCTCTCCTATTGCACATGCATGTTCCTAAATCTTACTAGAGTGATGCCGTGCTTACTGTTGGTTACCTTATTAGTCGGAAGACCTATACTGTCTTCGGCGGTCAAATACCGTATGCTCTATTGTGTCCCGATCGCCCACTTTACTCCCTTCCTCCTATGATTTTTTGTTGCACCTATTATATTCATGCCTTAGATCCTGATCGGGACAAACTTGATCCCCGGTCCATCAAGTATGTGTTTTTGGGCTATTCACGTACTCAAAAGGAATATAAATGTTATTCGTCATCTCTTCATCGACAGTTTATATGTGCTGATGTTACTTTCCATGAGTCTGTCCCCTTGTCCCCTTTTCTGCAGGAGCTACTTCTTCTTCTGCAAACATGCCCGCCTCCTTTCCTCTCCCGGCACCCATTTTCTACTCACCACACCCCCCTCACTGCCCTTGCAGGTATATGTTCGTTGTCCAAAAAAATCTCCGACACTGCTTCCGCCCACTACTGATTCTTCCCCGCCGTCCGGAGATCAGCTGCCTCTTCGTCTCCTGCTCCATTCATGCCAGTAAATCTATATTGTGATAATAGCGCAGCCATTCATGTTGCATCCGATCCAGTATTCCACGAGAGGACTAAACACGTCGAAATAAACTGTCACCTTGTACGAGAGAAATTAACAGGTGGTGTTATTGCTACTCCGTTCGTGTCCACCAATGCTCAGTTAGCCGATATGTCTAAACCGTTGTTCAAAACATGGTTGCAGCTATTTTGTGACAAGCTGTGACTTATCGACATTTACTCTCCAGCTTGAAGGGGAGTGTTAGAATATAATTTAGTCCCACATTGATTATGTGTAGTCTCCTAATTAGATGGTTGCCTATAAATAAAAGCATATGTGATAGGGTAACTTACACCCTATACACTTCTATTTCCCTCTCTCTCTTTCTTCCCAATAACAAGGTGGAATATTGTAGAGATGTGAACACATGAAATGTGACTGAATACACAGCCCTTGAACACTGGAATAACGAAAGAAGATTGACATGTAGTTGACCTTACTTGATGGGTAAATAAGGCTTGCTTTGGTTTGGTTCAACTATGGTTATGGCACTAGAATGTAGCTATATCTTTTGATAATTATCATACAGACTTAGAGGCCGTTTCTTAGGGGTGAAAGGAAGGTGATATGGCATACCCTCAGACATAACAATTCGGTCCATTCATATCTGGGATTATTGCATTTTCATACGCAGATACAACATCTGGGTGACAAAATAGTTCCCCTCTACTTGGACAAAATTTGGCCTCTCTCACATGGGTACAAAATTAGTACCCCCTCTTTATCTGGCTTCTATTTACAAAAACACCCCCATCATTTACGAGAATGCCATCACCATCCCTATCCCCCTTGCACGCACAAAAAAACACTGTATAATAAATCACACCTATAAAATAATCCCCCTTTTATTACATACTCCCTCTTATTATATCTCTTTATACCCCTCTTAAACTTATCCAGCTAACATACAGGCCGTTAAGAGCATTAGAATAACTCCTTGTCACCTTAGTCATTAATTTTTCTGAAAACAGACTTTAACACATATTGCTATAGCACTGGTCAAAGGCTTAGCTCGTCATCCAGAATGCAGTTTACTAAATAAGGCTTTATTTAGATGTCAGAAAAGAAAAAGTGGAAGTAGAGGAAAAAGCTTAAGAGTACCTTCCTTCCATTCTAAGACATTTTTAAACACTTCTCACTCCATGTACTAGTTCTAAGACCTAGAAGAAGCCTAAAGTTCCTAATTTATTGATATTTTGTCAAACTACCCAAATCGAAAATGCAAGAAGTTAGCATTACATCACTTGGACTAGGAAGAGAGTACTGGTAATCAAAGAGACTTCCACCAGTAACTCCAAACAAGAACCCTGAGAAAATATAGGTTACAAAAACAAAAATAAAGATAAAATAAGATTACCTTGTATCAACAGGTATACCACCAATCGGAACAACAATCCTGTGGGGCCATTGAAGCATGTCTGTTACAATCGAATTCACAGTATCCTACCACATTTGACAGAAGCAGCACAATGAGTCGACAGAAAAATAACAACCAATCATAGAGATGATGGAAGTGAAAAACCTGATATGATATCAAAAACTTACATCAATCATATCTGAAAGCCCAGGAATGGCAGTTAAGCTTCCACCCACAGCCTTCAATGTGTAGTCAATTTTAGGCTTTGGCTGAAAAAACATGCAAAAGCATTATCATAACATCACCAAACTTGTGATCAAGGAGGCAAAAGCATAAGCATAAGCATCAATGATTTTCTTAAGAACATGTAGTTAACTAACGAAACAAAAGTTCAAAGAATACTCTCCTATCGAACCAGTCAACAAAAATTAGAATACAATCTTACTTCCACCATGGATGTGTAGCATGCAATCCAACACCCAATAACATTTTACAACTTCGAAGGATCAAAATAGAAACTTCAACCAGCAAGGACAATACTCAAAGCTCTTGAGTTTTTAACTCAATCCAACACCCAATAACATTTTACAACTTCGAAGAATCAAAATAGAAACTTCAACCAGCAAGGACAATACTCAAAGCTCTCAAGTTTCAACTCGTATAACTGTCCCACTTTGCATCCGTCAATTAATCTTCTCTTCGAACCATGTCAAGCTCCTTCCATCACTAGGATTTAGACAACCATAGAAGAATACTTTACTTTTCTCTGTAGCAGCAAAATTCTAGGAGCATTACAGGCCATTGTTTAGTATTATTTGGTCCTTCCAAAGCTTCATTCTCTCCAGATGTTAATCCATTGTCTCTATTTTCCTTTCCACCAAAAAAAAAAAAAAAACTAAAGAAATTGGAAAAGATGTTGGGATCACTTTGAATTGCTAAATTTACCCTTTTGGAATGAAAGTATGTCACGTTTGGGAAGGTTCTTTCAAAAATGTACACTGCTAGGGTATAAGGATCTTTTTGGTAACAAGAGTTAAGAAGCTTCAAGGCATCTCTAGACAGCATTCTGCACCACTCTAGGCTCACAGAAACAAATAATGACTAGTCTTGGTTATTGAGTTGAGAACATAGTTGACAATATCGGAAACATAAGAGGAAACAGGACCGTGAAACAGGGTCTAAAACATATTCATGAAGTGGGACATGAAAGGCAATATAAGAATGTGTTAGATGAATATGTCTATTATTATGGTGTGAGGTGTGAAGGTAACTTTTTGTCATTGTCCTATTATTGTACTCTCTCTCTCTCTATATATATATATATGAATCATCTGTGCTAGGGTGATTAACAAACCCTAAACATTTTTTCCTCAAACTTCAGAATGAATACGACTTCTGAATGAAAATGCTTCAGAACAAAAAATAGCAATATGAGGAATCAGAAACCCGTCATGATCAAACAAAACAAAGTCTAATGATGCTAATGCAAATCTGGGAGCTCACTAGAACAACTGCATAGTGCTGTTAAAAAGGAAATCTTGATAATAACATTTTTAGGGAGTTTTTACAACTGTTTCAAAAGTTTCTGATGAACTTCTTAGATGTCGTTGAAGTTTATACTCTTAAGCGAAAGTCCCTTAGAAGTTTCCCATCAGTTTAATGAGAATACTATCTCCTTTCTAGCAATGTGTCTTAGAAGAAGCAAAACTCCCTCATCAAAAAGAGTTTCTGGGTAGCAACGATTGAAAGCATCCTCCTTTCATAGTCAACTCGTTGGATGTAATGGATTGATGCTCAATAAAGGTTGTGGTTAGATGACTATTCTTGGGGAATTTTATCATGCTCAACTAAGTGGCACATGTGCTCCATTCCGCAAACTTATCTGAAAATACTGAAGAAGTATTATTTCCTAAACTTAGTTATGCATAATTAGCAGAGTCAGGACTTCAACATCAAACAGTTACGCTGCCAAACTAAAAGACAGAACCAATAGAAGTCCTGTCAAAATAACCGAGCAGTAGCCAACCGGCCGATGTCATCACATGGCTTGACATCTTCTTTCCCATATTTGGCAAGTATAATTTTGGTTTTTACTTTTATGAAGGAAGATGTATAGTACAGGTTAATGAACCCAAAGTTCAACTTTTCCAGCATAAAAAAAGCCCATTACCAACTTTTCTTGTTCAACTACACAAAATCAAATTTATTATGAAACAACTTTATGGATGCTACACTATCACAATGTACTTGTAAGCACGCAGAATAGAACACGATGGGCCAAGAAATATCACGTGATCTATCACTCTTGAAGTTCAAAGTCACCATGAGCATGAAATATCTAATCCCATGAGAAATTTTCCACCCTTCCATAACTTCAAAACAAAATCTACTTAAGACGAAAAGCCCACCTAAAAGTCAATCTATAAATATCTTGTGAAATGTCTATAGATGTCTAACACATTTCTGTCCTGCCATATGATAACAGTTTATTTGGCCCCTTGTTAGGACCAACAACATTCACACTTACTATAAGTAGATCATCTGTAAGAATTTACCAAGACGTGTAAGAAAATTTATTTCTTTCCAAAACAAAAGGCAAAAACAACAAAACAGACCACAATCACAATTAGCACATCCAAATATCTCATTGGCATACCTCAGAAAGTAGAGCAACCACAACAGCAGATATGCACGGAATCTCTTCAGCAAGTTGAAAGATGACGCGAATAACTGTGAAAACTTGAAGATCCTTCAACTACAACCAAGGCCAAAAAAACAAAAAATTCAACCAATTGTCCCCACTAGAATGTGATAAGAAGAATAATACTAGATAAAAAATCTACCCACGCATTAAGTCTAATAAGAGAGAATCCAACACTAATTAGACAATAGTTAACCAACCTGAATGGGTATTGAAGCAACCATTGCAGCTTCCACACCTAAAATAATGCTTGGATCACCACCCCATCGGAAGTCGATGTCCATGGTAATTTGACCTTTCTTAAGGCTTTGAACACGGATACCTGCATTCATAGAGTAATTAAGCACATGGTTGAATACAGTAAACATAACCTATGAAGTTCTCTTAGATAGTATCTCATGGTCACACTAACAACAGAGAATAGTTCATTGTTCCCGGCCTATGGTTTCAGAAACTTTTGAGTCGATTTAACCTATGGGTTTTCTTACAAGCTAAAGGGAAACAGGGTTACATGCAGCTAAGCCAGAACTAAATTGATGGTCATCAACTCCATAAAGTACATGCCATGGAAAAGGGGGAAAAGAAAATCAGCTACACAGGTCACACAAACAATTCTAATAATTTGAACCACAGTTCAAACTTCGAAGATATTGGCTGCTGGGTTTTGGGCAAACAAAAATTGTTCTGATAGGGCAAGGAGTTATTTAGTTGATGAGGTGGCAGATATGGAAAGCAGAGCCTCAAGGCTTGGTTGTTAGCTCCTCTTCGGGTGATGTGGATGCTATCGGGAGCTCAACAAGAGCACTCTCATGGAGAGGAGAAGCCCCTCACAGGCTCAAAAGTTGATTTTGATTGTTCTTCCAAAGTGGCTCCTGTGAAGGTGATGCCTAATCATGATTTCTTCATAGATTGTGTAGATTTTGTTCATTTGAAAGAAGCCTTGGCCTTTTTGTGTATTTGAGTGTATGGCAGCCTGTTTCTGTTGTTGAAGCTAGAGTGTAATCTATTTTAAACCGGCAGCACCCCATTCAATGCTTTTTAATACAAGTTCACTCAGCCAACCAAAGAAAATGTGCCTCAAAGGAGAGAAGGAAGCTTTTCCTAATACTCTACATGCGATATATGTAGAGTCTTAAACCAAACCAAAACAAGGGCTCAACTTACTCTACAAATGAGTTGAGACTTGAGAGCTGGGCGGCTTAGGCAGGTCAGCCTTATTACTCTGCATGCCTTGTATTTATTTCAAAGAAAAAACAAAAAGTATTCTATTACTTAACCATGACAAACTGGATATTCCCACGGTGGTTACTCAACCACATTCAATTGATCTAAATCGAAGTGAGCGATATCAATGGAAATTCATGAAAAAGATACTCAAAGAAGATAAGCAGCCTGTAGTTTCCAATATAAGGTTCCTCTTAGAAGACTCCATATGGATTGGTGCTAAACCAAATTAAATTCGATCCAATCCCAACACTGGAAGCATCAAAACTGAGAAAAATAAAGCGGGATAGATGACCGCTCTTGGGCCAAAAACTAAACACACACACACACACACACAAAAAAATGCAAAATTAAGGTCTACCTACTAATCATACCTTCAATTTTAGGTGCCACATTTCCAAGAGACAATTTGTTGAACTTCAATTTAGTAATTCCAGGAGGTCGATATTCTTCTAATAGAGGTTCAACAGATTCTTTTATTACTAATGTTGCTGCCTGGAAAAATAAAATGCAACCAACAAAATTAGGACGAGAAGTAGCAACAGCACAGTTCTAGTAACAACAAACATGGCAGCTAGCATCATGAAGCAAGCATTACACTGAAATAAGACTCCACATAACAAGATGCAAGTCTACCATGCATCATTTTACAATATCTCACTTTTACTTTAGATACCCACCTGGGTCAAATCTCAAGAGTCGACAGATATGGTGTTGCCACTAGGGCAATCTCTGAAAGATCAAGAAACTACTGAGATGTTTCATAAAATGAATGTACTTGGTGGAAATAAATAATGTCTTATCATACTAATCAATATACTACTCTTACAAATACATAAATACAATACGCGACATATCCATAATACATTGAGTTTCAAACACCTAATTCATATTTCGCGGCACCCCGCGAAATGAGTATCACCCCAACCAACATCACTCCACTACTGCGGCCAGTGACAGCCACCGCTCCACCTCAATCTAACTGTTCCTAGAGGGGTAGAGGAATGAAAAATGGCTTTTATCCTAATAATAATAATAGGACAGAAAGGGGAAATTGAAAGATACTTAGGTTACTTCTTAGTTGTAAATAACCTGTGTGTTATCCGTGTGCACGTGGCACGGGGGGAGGCAGTACAATAATAGAGGTAAGGAAGCTATCAAATTTCACAAGGAGTCCATTGTCTAATATGTCTCTAAAGCAAAAGAAAATGGTATGCAGCTAACATTCACCAACTTAAATAGATGCTGCAGAAAACAAGTAAAGGCTCTTACATCTGCAACAAAAGGCCATAGTTTGCTCAATTGTTTGTTCAGCCATTTCACCTGAAAGAGAAAGCTGAGTAAGACAAATCAAAAATTAAAATCTCAAGGTACAAACCATTACATGAGCGAGTAGTTAAAGTTTTCCATTGCATGTTATCAACTAACTCCAAACCATAATACAAAAGAGGAAAGAAGATAAAATACGTCATGTTGACTTGTTCTTCTCAAAAACAAATTCAAGTCTCACGATAGCTTTAAGTTTTATTCAGGTGATAATGCTTCCGTTAACATAGTTAAGTGTAGTCAGATAGCTCAGACGGATATGGACCTTCGTACTTCACAATCTCAAAACATAAAATACATATACAAGGAGCCAATGCCATGCTTGCCAGACCCCAATTATCTCATTCTCTTCCCTCTTTTGCTATTGTCAAATCATGACAGTTTCCATGAGGAACTTTTAAGAGTGTGCTTAACCTCAGGATGAGGAGTTTAAATATTCAAGTTCCATCTCCTTGCACAAGAAGACATAAACAGACACGCACGCAGACTCTCAGGCATAAAAAACTATTTCACTTAGCTTGAAAGCTGCAAAGAAACTCCATCCATAGTAAGGGTGAAACCCAAGGTCAAACAAGAGATGCAACAACATAACCACAGTCTTTGATAAATAAAGGGAAACGTTGAAGAGGATCAGCTAACAATTTATATGTTTTTGCGAATGAGAGACTAAGTGTCCCTTAGTTCGTGATAAGAAAGAAAATCCACTAATTGTGTCCGCAGTTGAATTCTAACTAACTTAAAAAACATTGTAATTCCTTTATTCAGGCTACTTTTGTTCTTGTATATGCTAAGGCTCCCAAAAACAGTTATACATTTCCAATTTCGATAGTATATATTACCTAACTTCTAATTATTTTCATGAAATTTTAGCTTTCAAATACCACAATGATGCGATTTGGCTGCATCTCAGAAGCAATGTAAACACTATCAAAGCAGCCTATACTAGACAAAATTAAATACGTTCGATTAATATCCCAACTTATAAAAGCTTAATACTAATGGTGGCTTAACGAAAATAATTGACCACAAGTTGCATAAGAAAGGTAAGAACAAGAGAAAAAATGGACTATGGAACTTAAGAACAGCTCAACCTGTTCATAAACAGGAAATGAAATCCATTCAGGAAAATTGTCGCCACAAATTTTCTTCAAATCGTCTCTGCTAAGGGACCCGAGAAGTTTAATATCAACAGCCTGCAGGAGAAATGAAAAAACAGTGGCACAGAATGGTTAAGCAACTTGTATCAATCCCAGCTTAGTTACACCCCCGGAGCTTCATCAATAAACATTATCACCTACATTTAATCAAATGTTCGTAAAGTAACTAACTCAGATGAAGTTTCTGCAGGAAGATAAAAGGGTCTACATAACCTCTCTTATATTTCATCATGTTGATGGCTTGATGCAACCACACAAAAAATTTGGATACTCCAGTCAATAAGTATGGAGTCAGACCTTTTCGCAAGAATAGGGGGCCAGGGGCCAAAACGGGAAGCATCAATCCCAGCTTAGTAACACCCAAGACTTCATCAATAAAAATTATCACCTTTAATCAAGTTCACAATAGTAACATAATTCTGATGAAGTTTCTGCAAGAAGATAAAGCTTATACATAACCTCTCTTATAATTCATTATGCTGATGCAACCACAAGGAATTTCGGATATTCCGGTCAATAAGTATGGAGTCGGACCTTTTATCAAGAATAGGGGCCAAGACCCTTTCACAGTTCGCAGAAAGTTTTACAATCGGTCAATACGGATTTTTTTGGAGCCTCTGATCGTTTAACCCTCTTGCATTTGTATGTCACTCCATATGAGATTTAGTGGGTTACTCTTTCTCCGTAAGCCTTGTGGATCTGTCTTGAGCTTAATATACCGGTTTCCAAGAATTAACAGGGAGCCAGTGGTTCATTTCAGAACAGCCTGCTAACCTTTTGGGGTAACTGTTTCGAGCAAGAGAACTGTCATGTTGTGCAAACTTTGCCAAAAGTAAGGTCTGTACTAAAGTATCAAAATACACCACTCGTAGACCATCACTGGCTACTAAACAAGGTATACTTTCAAAAGCCCAAAACTAGCAATTGTCACAATTTCAAGGCCTCCTGATAGGATTCACACTTGCTTCCAACAACGGTTTTGAAGGCGAACCCACTGAACTGACTTAACAAGCAGCGCAACAACAATGCTTGCTACCCAAAAAAGTGACAAGAAGCACAGCCTTAGTACCCCCAAATTCGAATTAGATAGCCAACCTAGAACCACAAATGGAACTGACAGTAAGTACCTGGTCCCTCCAACACTCCCCCCCCCCCCCAATTTTTTTTCTTTTGGCAGGTTTAATCCCCCCAAATTTTAATTATATACGCACCATAGAATCACAAACGGAACAAATTTTTCACAACTAAATGAGCAAATTTATACTGAATGAACAGTTATCTACCTTTGCAACGCGTTTGTTGCTCCTGTACCTCATCATGTGACGCCAACCCGCCATTAAAGCGATCCCGAAGATCGTCCCCATCAGAATCCCCGAAATCAACCCCATTTTGCTTGCTTTCGGACCGGTTTTCCTAATCAACACAGAAATGAAAACCCAATTCAACGTGAAATATTCAAGACATATAGACCTAGACAAAAACCTACACCGATTTCTACGAACAAAAAGAAGAGTTCTGATCCATAAGAAATTAAGAACACCTTACTCATCTCTCTTCACTTTTTTCTGCCTCTATAATGAATTGTTATCTATATCTATTCTTCTCTCTCTCTCTCTCCCCCTGTTATTCATGCTTGTCTCTTTGTAAGGAATAATACAGGTATCTCTCTCTCCGTTATTCATGCGTGTCTCTTTGTAAGGAATAATAGAGGTAGAGGGACGGAAAACTTACACTGATTGTGAAGAAGAAGACGAAGAAGAGAGAATATAGTGAAGCGCAGAAACCAACGGATTTCAGATCTACGAGAAACCCTCAGTCTTGTTTCCCTCACACTTTCTCTCGCTCAACTGTCGTTCGGCTGTCTGAATTATGAAAATCTGTGTTCTCTCTCTTTCTCTCTCTAAACGTTACTCAAGCGTTTCTCTTTCTAAACGTCTCCATCGTCTTCGCGTTCTGGGCATTCCCTCCACAAAATTGTTGTTAAAGGATGCAATTAAAGACGTGTAGGCCATCACACGCTCTCTCTCTATACAAATAGATATTTGAGTTTTCAGATTTTCAATAAATAGCCCTTCATCTGTCCGTTGGACCGTTTCTAAAGAGTTTTTTAGCACTTATACCCCTCAACTTTAGCATAATACTACAAGTTTTCCTTTTTGGAAATCTTCCAATACTTTGTTCTTTCATAAAGGTTACCGTTTTTATGAAATTGGAATAGTTCACCCTCCCACGCGGGTTTCGAATCCGTCAACTATTGCCAAAAAAAAAATTTGTTCGGGGGAATCTCGTATGAGTGGGAGGCATAAAAAACAATTTCCTTTTCATAGAGATAAAAATTTATTTGCAATAGCATAAATTATTTTAAAAAGTGTACAAAATTACTCCCCTTTCGTCCCTCTAACACACTACTGCATCACTTTTTTCTTTCATTATGATATGCATGTCATCCATCAATTAACATATTTTTAAGAGTACTTGTGAAAAATCAGTTCAAAATATTACCTAAAATGACTTGATCTAAATAATTTTTTATAAAATTTTTCATCTCAAAAATTGCTTAAATCAAGCTTTTTCTGATCTATACTACATATTATTGCAGGACGACTTTTCGTGAAAATGGCCCTCAGAACGACACGTGGCACCAAGAGAAATTAAAATCTAACATAAATAGCACAGTGTAAAAAAGGAAACAAATATCTATAATTAATTTCAATTAGGTAGATTCATTCAATCAAATATTTGGCATCACTGTAACAAAAAATTAGAAGGAAAGTTCATTAAGTTTTGTACAATTTTTTTGAACTTTATAATTTTTGGAACCTATTGATGGCTTATGATAATTGACTTTGACAAATATATAAATTTGAAAATGTTATAAAATTAATCGAAGAAACAACCGCGAGTGACTCTCTATTTTTTTATAAAATTTATCATATCTCCTTCACAAATTCTTTTTTTATTCAACCAAAATCTTTATGTGAACTATTATATTAAACGTTGTTTGATCAAAAAAATGTTTGTATATAAAAAACTAGACAAGTAGTAATCACTTGTTATATATTCTCATATAAATTATTTTATTGTTTATTGATATATTTTTAAAGGTGATTTTCTTATCATTATATCTTATATGTGTAGGAATTTTAAGACAAAGAGGACGGGTATTGACATCATAACTAATATGAGACTTAAAAATTTGTTATCATAATTTTTAGACATAATTTGTTATGTTTAAGTACCTATCTTATTTGATTGTTGGTGTAAATAATATACTAAAATAATATTTTATTTTGAATTCGTATGAATAAAGTATATTTCAATCAATCCCGTGCATAGCACGGGTTCTTGCTAGTATATACATATATATATGGGGAGAGTGAGAGAGATAGATATCCCAAATGAGGGATACCTTATTTTTTTTAAATGAGAACCTCCTATTTTCTAATCAAATTTTGATAATTCAAACCGTTAAATGTGTTTAAAATATATTTTTAAAAATACCCGCAAAAAATCGACTCCAAATATTACCAGAAATGACTTAATTTAACCAGTTTTGCAAGAAATTATTCTTGTTAATATTTATAATTAAAAATTACATACATCAAGTCCTTCTTGATTTTTTTTAGCCAAACTCTCACAGGTACTTTCAGAAACATGTTAACATATACTTAGTTCAATATTTTTGTCACCAATGGCTGAATTGCGTAAGCCGATGCCCTACCCTCGCACTCTATTTCACTTTTTATCCAGTTGTACATTAATTCACTAAATGTTTATCAATTTGGCCAAAGATAATAAAATATAATTAATATGAAAAAATTAAGTACCGAAAGGCGATGTTGGGTGCCTAACACCTTTCCAATTCGTAACAGTAAATCTCTGGACCCATCTCTGTTTTCAAGACCAGATTTATTTAAAATGAGTCATTTTATAAACATAACCGTATTTCTGAGTCAAAATCAAATTATTTTTCCAAAAACATCTTCTTTTGAAATGGCTTTAAAGGGTGACTTGACACACCCTAATTTCATGTCAATTCGCAACTATGAGTTTTAAATAAATTCCAACTGTTAAACAATTTTTATTTTTCGTCGCATATTTCAACGATTTTGCGAAATTTCAGGGCGCGACAATGAGATATGCAAAGATATTGAGTTGAAATTTATAACATGACACCAAAAGGGTAAAGGCCATTTTCTATGATTAAAAGCACATATGAGTCTCCTTGACCTTAAATTTTGAACCATGTCAAGTATCCCTTTCTCTGTATAAAACTATAGGTAGCCGGTGATATAAGGTGTTAGAATTATGTGATATGTGTGTGGTTATCAAAGGCCCAAATAACCTAGAAACATCCAAAATTTTCTTTAAAAACATCCGGATGAAAGTCCTAAACATCTGGTTGTTTCCCAATTCAAAAACCAAAGCCACCCAACATGTGGATGTTCCTGAAAAACATTAGGACCTTTCATCCTCCCAATCATCCATTCTTAAAACAGAGCCGTCAAACATCCAGATGTTTTTTAAAATATCCAGATCTTATAAGTTTCTACTATGTTAAACCCTACAAGTGAATATTAGTATCCGATATAACAAATAAGTTAAGTGAAATGTCTCCAGAAATTTTATAAATATTGATTAAATAAATTGTCAATAATTTATTTTAATTAACGGGTATCTATAATCTTAACATAGGGAGATAAATAAGTATTTAATAAAATGAAACTCGAATTAGAATTTTGAGGTATGAGAATGAAATACAATTATAATTTTGTTATGGTATGAATTGTAATTTATACAATTCAAAATTAATCCGGGTTGAATTAGAATTCAGAATTATATAGGAAGCCCAAACCATACTTCTCCGAGGATCTCTATCGTTGCCTATATATAGACCGTTATGTCTTTTACGGCAGACACAACTTAATACTTGAAATTGAGAGAGATTTTGTGAAAGCAAGAAAATCACGTTTTTTAGCCCACACTTAGTTCGTGATCAAGGTGCAATCAAATTATGGTAGAAGATCGCAAGGTCAGTTGAGCAAGATCATTCCAGTCATTCTCGTAGTTTTATTGAACCGAACTGTGAAGTTTATCGAGATCAAACCAGAAAAATATCGAAGGTATAATCCTAGTTTTGCCTCGTAGGGTTTTATATTTTTTATTGTATAATCTATGCACGTTCATCACTGGATCTCGAGAATCAATTCCTAACAGGGTGACGGTGATTTGGAGGTGAAATGGAGGCCAACTTAATTCACCACGGGGGAGAGGAGATTAAGCCATGTGAGGTTGATTTTGGCAGAGATTTTCCAACGTCTAAACCATGTGAATTGATGATGGCAAGGAAAATAATCTGGTGTGGCTATGTCCAATGAATAATGGGTCATGTTTGATGGTTTTGGGTTTACAAGGATAATGGGCCCAAACTTAATAAAAGGGGAAACTGGGCTAACAATTGGAATTGGACTTGAGTCAACAAAAGGATTTGATAAAAAGAAAATGGGTTGGGTTTAGGTCCAAAAAAGTCCAATGATTTGGTCAAGAGCATATGTATATAATTGTGAATGCCCAACATCATATGCATAAAATGTGTATTACATATTTAATTGGGTAATTTATATAAAACTCCCTTCATCTATAACTTGATTTCACTTAATTCCCTTAATCTTTCAATTGTCTCAACGTACATCCTGATCTTTCCAAATGTAACGATCGATCCCTTTTGAATTGATGCAGTTAGAGAAGAATACGATAAGTAGTCATGTGCATCAATCCAAAAGGAATCAATCGTTACATTTAGAAAGATCAAGGGATGTATTAGGACAATTTGGAGATGAAGAGAGTTAAGTGAAATCGAGTGATAGATAAAGAGAGTTTTTTTTGTAAATTATCCTATTTAATTGTGACATTTAAATGCAAAATCAATTATGGAAACCAAATAAAAATTTTGATTTTCATTTTAGTTGTTTTTTCATCATAAGCTGTAAGCCCTCCTGATCTCATCTGTCCATTTAACAATTGATCTCATCCATCAACAAAAAGAAATAGATGTAAATGGATGAATTTAAAGAAAAATAGTTTAAGTGAATATTTAAATTTAAATTTAAATTTTAAATTATTAAAAATATCAGGTTATTGGCACCCAAAGTTGTAAGGATTTTGAATAGTGAAATAGTGACTCCTCGGACAATGAATTGGACTGGGCAATTGATAAGCTCAAATCGAACCACTATACGTTTATTTGTATTTTTCCTTCTTTATTCTTTAATTAATTGTTTAGTTTAAATTAATTTGTTTCTGCTATTATTTTTTATTAACCAATAATTTTATTATTCCTGAATAACAAAAAATTTCCAAGCCCTTTCAAAATAGGTTTAAGTTAGGTATATGAATTTTAGTAATATTGTATTCCTCTAAATATACATTATACTTTTAGTAATTTAATCATAGTTTATTTTGTAATTGGTAAGTTTTGTTTGGTGTAATTGGTCTACAATACCCTTTGGTAAGGTAAAAATTGGTTAAACATGTTACGTGCTTTCGACATTTACCCGTATTTTAAAAATATTATTTTGTTAAATTGTTGAATTTGTGGTTCAACAATTTATAGTGAATCACCTTTGATTTTAAATTTGGATATAATTTTTTACCTCTATTTATGGAACCGTAGTGCTTTCTTTATCTTTTGACTCCTTTATTGGGTGATATTTGTCAAGTCGTAGACTTCGTCCATGGTAATATTCGTCTCAAGCTATATTATGTTTTATAAGATAGATAAATAATTTAGTTTCAAATACAATAAAGATTTATTTTTATTTGCATAGTCATGCATTTTATTTGATTTATAAATTTGACCATATTTTCTATCTCAATTAAGCTAACTGTGAATTCTTTATGATTTCAAAAAGAGAAAAAAAAAAACCCTTGAGTGATTAATCAGTGTTCTTTTAACTTGTAAATGTCATCCTTATTTTCTTATTTATTCAGCTTTTAGTTGTTAAAATTTTAAATGTGAACCATGATGTGATAATTATAATGAGTGAATACTAAGTAAAGAGGTACATCAAAATTATTTTAGGATGATCTAGAGAGAGTTCATTAGGAAAATTTGGACATCTAATCGATCATAATTAATCGAGTTAATGTTCAATTTGGTTAAATTTTAAACTTTGAATTCAGTATATTAAAATTTACAAGCATGCTTTCCTACTTACACATGCTTTAAGATTTAAAAATAATAATTTATTCTTTTTTTGGGGGGGGTTTAGTCCTATCACTAACACCGATCTTATATTATTTTTGTTTATGATATGAGCATCTCATAAATAATAGTTCATACGATTTAAGAAAGTAAAGTAGCATACGTCTATCACTGTAATTTTCATGATTTAATTTTTATAGTTATACTATGTTCTTACTTCATGTCATTAATGTTAATTTCAATTAATTATTCTTAGGTATTTTTTTCTAGTCATAAATGTTTATCTTTCGTGCATAATGCGAGTTTTATGCTAGTATGTATATAAAAGAGGGTAACTTTCACACTTTAATTTTTACAAATGCACTCAAATTTTAATATTACATTGCAAATGTATGGAATTATCCCTTCATTTGTCCAAAATTATGTCATAAGTTAACAAATAAAACATACTTTTCAAATTCTTACCTTGCATGGACACAAAACAAATTATTTTAATGCAAAGAAAAAGTATACGAATATAGATGTTCTGAACACATCCGTACATAAATATGTTCAAAAACTTTGAATGCATATGGAATCCACAAATTATTGAGAGTATCACGGGCATATAATGATTCTGAATACATCTGCGTTAGAAACATATGTATTTTTAGCATTACTCTAATGCGAAAGAGAAAGGGGGAAATATTTTGTGTGAAAATAACTCCACTTTTCCTAAGTCATACTCAACTACAAGTAGGGAAAAAAATTGAGGGCAAAAATAGTAAATACGTAATCAATTATTCCGACATCCAAAATATGAAGAAAGAATTCTAATCAATCAATCCTCTCCTTGAAACCAAACAAACCTGCCCCTCCATGACCACTCCACGCATGCTCAAGAATTTCAGATTTTCCCTAACAAATCACACAAGGATAAAGCCACCGCCCAACAACACAGCACTAACCACCCAGCGCAGGTTAGCCCGAGCACTTAACACTCCACCGGTGGGTTGCACCGTGACAGGAGGCGACTGAACATCCGACGCCGAGGGAGGCGGCGCATAAGGAGGCGGTGGCGGCTGGTTGAGGCTCGGAGGAAGGCCGAGGCCGTGTCCGACGACGATCTTGAACGCCAGCCCTTGCTGACACTGGATGCCGTCATTGGCGTCGGAGAAGAAGTAGTTCGGGCCTTCTAGGACCAGCGGCACGGCTACCGTCTCCGGGGCGCCGAACTGGTTGCTGCCTCCGCCGTACTGGAAAGTGTCGGAGTCTAGTGCGTCGTCCGTGCTGCAGCTTTGGTAGGTTGTGAGGTTGTAGGTTTGGATCACCGTCTGATTCGTATTCGTGTTGAACACTACAAACCAGAGAGGGAAACTCGGTTGAGAAAACAACCCTGACTTAATTTTTTTTTTTTTAAATACTAAAATAAGGGGGGTTAAATTTCACTAATACTACTTGTAATTATTTTTTATTTGAATTTCATTAATACTCCAATTTAAATATTTGTGCCTCTTAAAAAATATTTAATTTGAGTAATTAATAATATTTTAAATAATTATGAAATATTATTTAATAAAATTAATTTAAATCTATTAAATAAAATTCATATTGTATCGGAAAATAGTAATAAATCATAATGAACATAAGTTTTCCGCTAACTTAAGGTCTCATTTTGCCTAAAAATAATTTCTTCTCCGTTAATAAAAAATCACATTTGTTGTTTTAAACTTAATTTTTTTTTAAGTTATTGATTAATCTCGATTAGAGGAATTTAAAAAAATATAAAATTATGTCTAAAAATAAAAAAAATCAAGAATAAAAATATTTTATTTTTATTATTTTGAATTTTTTAAAATTATTTATTATTTATATTTTTCTGAAAATTCTCATAAAAAATAAATTAATAATTCATAAAAAATTATTTAAAAAATTTACATAAAAAAATCTAATAATAATAAAAAAAAGGCCAGATCTCCTGACCTAACAGGACTACTAAAATGCGTACATAATTCCTTTTTCTTTATCCCGCACTAACAAAGTCCAACAATGGAAGCAGGCAACCATCGGCCACCGACAACGCCAGCTCCAACTATTTACTTTCTTTTGAAAGAAGAACTTGGGCATTTTAACAATTTTTATTACTACACGAGCCACAACATGAGTTTTGACTTGAAATAATTTAGTTAACATGCTTGAACAACTCCAATTAAAAAGAATAAATTTCCATGGGCCCACCGAGGCTCATTATTAATTTCGTACCGGTAAGTGTACTGATTTTGTTACTGATATGACAGTACCATTATTAATGTGTACTAACGTATTGTTTCGAATTTATAGCTAAAATTAATATATATTTCTCAAATAATATTTTTAATAAAAATTATGAAATAAAATATTACGATTTAGAAATAAATCACTAAATGTCCATTTGGCGTAACTAGATTATGGAATTATTGGATTGTTGGATTATGTTGGGTGCCGGAGGGAATAATCTAGCTCAAAGTGTTTGGACTAAATTATTTGTGGATATGTTGGTTATGTTGTGTTTGGAGCTAGATTAATCCAGATTTTATCCGTATTTAATTTAGCCCAAATGGGACTAGATTATTTGCTCAATAATCTATACAATCTGAAAAATATAGTTACGCCAAATAGGGCCATAAAAGATGATAATTCTAGACTTAACTTATGTCTAATTATAAAAAAATATTAATTGTATTTTTTTTATAAAAAAAATAAGGACTAGTACGGAACCGGTCGAGGCTGTGACCGTTACGAGACACTGCACCAAATCCACAGTAGGTCTTTTGAGGCTAACAGCAGCAGCAGTCCAGATCCATGAACATGGACTCCTATTGTTTGGTTGGTGAGAAAATAGGGGAAAGTGACAGAAAGGAAGAAATAAATCTTTACAAAGAGCTCGAATAGCTGAGAAAACAAAACCATCATACTTAAGAATAAAGAAAATTAGGTTTATCTTCATTTGCCTAAATTTTATCTGAAATCAAGCATGATTGTAGAATACTTTTGACCTGAAATAATGATACTAACTACTAAAATCTGCTATATATCTTTTGCTTTACACTCATTTCCCCGGAACTCAATAGTGGCGTTCGAAATAGCTTTGGAGATATTCTCTTACCGTTTTCTCGGTCAACAAACAATAGATCAGGTAGGTAGGAACAAACAATTTGAGCATCCAAATTTTAGGGATAGTACAGCACTTACATAAGAAGTCTCCGAGATTGAAGGTCTGATTGGCGGCCCAAGAAGAGTAACTAGCGGAGGAGGTGTTGGTGTTGTCGTTGAAGAACCAGCCGTCGGCGCCTCCGACGGTGTGATTGGTGTATTGAGTGGCGACAGCGGCGTCAGATGCGACGGCGGCGATTGAAAGAGCAATGAGCGTTAAATACGCCACGACCGACATTGCCATGGCTTAGGTAGTAAAAGTTTGAATTTGTGATCTGAAATCTGAGGTGAGGTGGGGTTTTGTTTGACTTCTGAATCGATTTCTGAAACTGTGGATGTGGATTATAAATAGTGCATTTCTTCCCCGTTGGGAGTCACATGGTGGGTGAGCTGGGATTCTCAGTAATTTTTATGGCCTCACTGTTTTACGGTAGCAATGCTATTAATACATCACCGGATAGATCAAGTTATACATTAGGCTCTTTTTGGCCTATGATTTTTATTTAAATTTATTTTTTTGTTTTTATTCATTTATTTTTTGTATTTGTTGTTTTAACTTTAATACTTTGTAGTTTATTTGTCCGTCTTGATAAAAGAAATCTAAAAAGTATAAAATTATGTCCAAAAGATAAAAAAATATCACTAAAGATGACGAATAAATTAAAAAAAAACTCTCTTTTTGATTTTTTTTTTTTTGAACTTTTTTCAAATTTGGCCCATGATTTATAACTTTTCTAAAAGCTCTTGTCAAGATGAATTAATAAATCACAAAAAAATGACAAAAATAAAAAATTACAAAACAAATTCACATAAGGACGAAAAAATTTTCAATAAATACCACAGTCCAAATGGATCCTAAGTTTACGTGATATTCATTAATTTGATTATATATTAAAATTCATAGAACCTGTATAATATGTCACGTAGACATAATATACACTTTGATATACAACTTGACTTGTTAGTAAACTTATTCATTTTACAGATCTCTCTACTTCTTTATTTACCTTTTTCCTTGTTTTTATAGATTTCTTTTGTACTTATTTTTGAATTTCAATTTGTGTCGCTGATTTGTAAAGAATGAATTTTGTTTTCCAGCCAACGTTCCATCTATGACATAATTCACAACGTTGTAAAAATTCCACAAATTTTTTATTCAATCCAATGGTTGATGGTACAATATATTTTCACAATAACAAATTTTAGGTTTCAACTTACATTTGCCCCATCTTTCTATGTTGTCTTTTGACTATTTGAGCTTCAATTGTAAAAGGAGCTGTATGCCTAGACATTAGGATCTATTATTATTTTTTAATAATAGAATTGGTGTAAGGATTTTTTTAGAATTTTGCTACAGGTAAACACAAATGCACTACAATCTCAAAACGACACTGTTTAAGGAAAAAAATCAAAAATCAAAACATATATAAGTCTCTCTCTTCTCACGTTACTCTCTCTCTGTCTCACGCATCTTCTTCCTCCCCCAATCCTCAGGGGCGGACCCAGAATTTAGATCCGGGGGTGGCGCTGTTTAAAAAAAATTCAATTATATTGTTACATGGTGTGCGTAAAACTATTAAAAGAATGTTATATAATTGAGATTAGTTCAACTGATCTCTTGCGGTAATCTATTAAGATATTCTTTTTACCATCTAAACTCTTTATTTTTTGAATCGTACTTGCTACATCATTTATTTTTACAAAAATCAATTTACTCCAAATAGGTGATTACAATGAATTTAATTTAAGAGTATCTGGATGTTGCACACAGAGAGAGAGAGAGAGAGATTAATTACGTGACCTCAAACTCACAAATTCCTTTTTTCCTGCTGCTTATTGTGACTAACAAGCATTATCTTCCCAAGCAAATATCAAAATTCTTTGCTTTTGCTATGCATAAATATTGAAAGTCCTTTCCAAGCATATATACCTGGAGGTGGTTTCAAACTGGGGGGTGGCAGGTGCCCCACCCCCCCTCAACATAGGTCCGCAACTGCCAATCCTCCTCCTCCTCCACCCCCGCCAAAAAGCCAACCCCCCCCCTCCCCCCCCGCGCCACCGGTCGAAATATAGAGAGAGAGACCGATCACCACAGATCGGTCACACCAGGAAAACTACTGGGTTCACCGCCAAACCCACGACAACCACCACAGCGATAGCCACTGGGTTCGCCGCCAAACCCACCACCACGATAACCATTGGTCTCTTTCTCTCTCTTCCGACTACTGGCGCGGGGGCGAGAGGAGGATTTGGGGAAGAAGATGATGCGTGAGATAGAGAGAGAGAGAGAGAGAGCAGTGGGAGAAGAGAGGACAAAGAGTTGCGTTTTGATTTTTGATTTTTTTATCTTAAACGACGTCGTTTTGATGTTGTTGTGCGTGTAACAAAATTATTATTTTTTTTATGGGGAAATATCCTTTGGAGGTTTTAATGATTAGAGCTATATGCATAGCTAGCCATTAGGGTCTTTAGTCTCCTTCCAATAAAATGGACACTTGTAAGTTGAGCAACACCTTTCCTATCTCTCTATTTGATTATTTCTATACACACATGTTCTCCATGCAACACCTTGTTTAGGGAGCTGTCCTTTTTATAAATTTTTCATGTCTTGAACACGCTACCTAAAGTAACCCCAACAGTAACCAAACCAAATAATATATGTAAAATAAAGAAAACGGGAGTTTTAAAAATCTATAATACATCCAATGGTAGCGCTCTCTCTCTATCTCTATCTCTCTCTCTCTCTCTCTCCCTTAAATGAAACACAGTTTTTGAAGTCTTCTTCCATAAATTTAGTTATTTTTTAATGAGTTCAAAACAGAAGTATACAGTTGTTTTAAAAATTGTTTGTTCTGAACCATCGTCTCTATGTATTGATTTATCAATACTGATTTGCCCGTTCTGAACTCTTTAAAACATAACCAAACCTTTGAATATTTTTATCCTTGCTAGATAAGTTGTTCATGTTCCCATTCCTATGTTTACCAATATTGATCATTTTGTTTTTTTTTAGGCAAGCAAATTATTTAGAAAGAAAAACATACGGGTATCTATAATACAATTCACAACGCTAGCTATAGACTCCATACATTTTTGATCCAATAATTTGAATCAATTCAATCTATGCAACATATTTCCACAAGAACGATTAAGAATTGTTTTGATCCAACGAATGTGGTTCATCTCAATTTAAAATTCAAAAATAATTTTAGGTTTTGACTTACATTCCCCCTTGCCTATTTTAGCTTCAATTGTAAAAGGAGCTATATGCATAGTCATTAGGATTTTTTTTTTTTTAATGATAGAAAATGTAAGTTGGTGCAGAGATTATTTATGGGGAGTTGCAAGTGTAGGAAAAATAATTCTAAAAATTTATTTAATTTTCAAAAAATTAAAAATAGTATGTCGAATAAAATGAGAACAGAATATAAAAGAGCAAACTCATGCCCGTAAATCTTGTGCCACCTCACCAAAGTGCTCTACGATCTGCTCAACGTTCATCTTCCAAGATTGAATTCCGACGTCGGTAATAGTTTTCAAAAGCCGACTAGCAAACTGATTATATTGTACTCTCTTTCTGACCGAAGAATCGCAATAACTCAAATAACTCACAAATAACACTTTGAGGATTATGCCCTTGTTAAAGGGGTGAGACAGGAGGAGAAATTAAAGTATTAACACTTGTTAAAGTGAACATGAAACGCTTGAGCTTTGTGTGCATTGTCCCCTTGTCTTTGCTAAGCAGGGGTTGTGGGCTTGCCTTAGCGCCTTTCAAATTTTGCCATGACTAGAGTTTATCTTGCTTGATTAGAGACTTTTTGTTGTCTGCTCCAATCAACTTCTGACATTGCTCAGCCAAAGACTGTTTATAGTCTTATCCAACCGATTTATAATCTTGCTCGATCGGAGACTATTTATAGTCCAAAGTGATTAGCTTTTGACTTTGCTCAGTCGAAGATTGTTTATAGTCTTATTTGACTTGTTCTTAAACTTGCCTGGGAGATTGTTTATAGTCTGAATGTCTAATCTAACCAGCTTATGAGCTTGCTTGTTCAGAGATTGTTTTTATAGTCTGATCCAATCGGTTTATGAGCTTGCTCAGTTGAAGATTGTTTAATATTTGATCTGACCAGTTTCTAAACTTGCTCGGTCGGAGATTGATTATGGTTTGATTTGAGCAACTTTTAAACTTGCTTGGTTGGAGATTGTTTATATTCTAATGTGATCGACTTCTGATCTTTGGAGTCCCTCGATCGGAGACTAATAAAGTGGTTTGATCTGACCAGTTTTGTCCACAGCTTTAAAATACCAACTAAAGAAGACTTTTGACAAAATGTTTAGTCTAGTCTTTTATTGATATGTTGTCAAATAATGGGTTACATTGCTCTTTGAAAAGGGATTAACATAAGTGCAAAGGTAAAAAGGAAACATCATTTTTTATTCATTTTGCGAATACTGGAAACACATTACTGATAGTGTTTGCGGAGGTGTTTGGCATTCCAGTTATTCTGTAATGGTTGTCCAGAGCTAAAAGTCTGGTCTGATGATTTCCTGCAAACTGTATATATGGTCCTTCCAAATTCTATCCAAGTTTCCCGTGTCTGGATTTCTTGGTTGCCATAACCACTTGTGGTAACACCATGTCCCCACTTGGAATGCCTTGCGTTTGACCTTGGTGTTGTGGTACCTTTTCACCCTTTACTGGTATGAGGCTACTCAGATTGTTGCTTGTTCCCTTTCTTCTTCCAACAAATCCAGGTTCAATTGTAAGGCTTCCTCATTTTGCTCGGAGTTGTACGCACTGACACGATGGCTGGACAGGCCCACTTCCACTGGGATGACTATCTCAATGCCAAATGTCAACCGAACTGTAGTATATAATACGCCCAAAGAACATTGGGCACCTATTCAACCCAGAACCCTTTTGAAGCTTCCAATCTAGTCTTGATCATACCCAATAAGATTTTGTTGGTCATCAATAATATAGCAAAAATAGAGATTGGTGTTGAAATACGGACCCGGGGGAGCTGTAAACGCTAAACTTCATAAGCCCCCAAAATGATTTTGGGGGGCTTCTTCAAAATAAAAATAAATAACTCTAGAAATGCCCTTCGCTCTCTCTGCAAACGCCCAACTCTGAACTATATTTGCTTATGAAGTTCAAGTGTTCAAATATAAACTCTGGAAACGCCTTTCGCTCTTCTCAAATACAACAAAAACCCTAATTAAACGACTACTAATATTGTACGTTAATTAATCTTCAAAGGCAGTTTGTTTCCAAATTGCATTTCTAACCTTGCTCAAGTCCCTCCCTTTCAGAGTCCTCCCATTACCTTCATACACAAAGAGGGAGCCCATTCTTGTCCTTGCCAAACACTCATGAGGCGGAATCCTCCCGTCTTCATCATTGTCATCGCTGTAATACCCTTCGCCGTCCTCCGCCTCTCTCCGCCGCTCGTTGCGGAGGATCTTTGACCAATTGGGTATGTTCACCAGCAACAACGAAGAGGAGGCTTTGGATCAAGAGTTTTTGCGGCGCCGGCATAACAAAAAACTCTCTCTCTCTCTCTCTCTCTCTGTCTCTCAAACTCAAATTCAAACTCAATCTAGAGTATTGTAAGAGTTGGGCATTTCTAAAGTTTTCTATTTATTTTGAAGAAGCTCCCAAAACGACGTCGTTCTAAGACTTATGAAGTTCAACATTTTGGCCCTACAGGCTGTAGTGCATCTGCCGTACTACAGCTCCCCGGGTCATTGAAATACATGTGTAAAAATATAGATAGATAAATTAAATAGTGCGTTTAGAGCATGTCCAACAGCTCCTATCTAAAATACCTAGCCAAAGATCTACTTTTTTATTTTAGCTAGCCATACGTCAATCATCATTCCAACAATTCTATTTAATATAGCTATCCTTACCTTTAAATATTATTTTGTTCCTTTGTCTTTTTCTTTATCTTTTTTGCAATACAAATGGATAAGAACAATAGCAATTTTTTTGCTTCCAACTGGCAACTTTTTTTCCAAAACGGTAACTTTTTTGGTGGAGCGATTTGGTTTTTACCCGTGAAAAGTGGTTCGTGGTTCTTCTGATGAACATTGGGGGAAGAAGATAGAAGATAGAAAAGAAAGAGAGAGAGAGAGAGGAAAATATCAAATTAAAAGATAATAAAAAATTTTTGGTGGGTGAACAGTAACTAGTTACTGTTCATAAAACTATTTTAGCTACCATTAATTGAGGCTGTTGGAGGTTTTTTTTTTATTTTGGCTATCTAAAATACCTAAATAAAGCATTTAGCTAGCCTCTTGCACATGCTCTTAACGGTGATAGAGTTGCTCTAAATTTGTAAAAAAATATTCATAAAGGGGTGCTCTCTGCAGTTCGGGTTTGAATCGCCAAGAAACCGGGTCCTGAATTTTTCCTCACGATTCTTTCCCATTCTCCAAGGCCCAAAATCAATGGAATTGTGAGAACAGGCCTTCCTCCGCGGCCGAACAGTATCTAAGTTGCGCGAACGGCGACGAGGAGGGTTTAGCAAAGCTCACCGTTGTATCGTATTTCCCCTGCGCGGGAGAGAGAGAGAGAGAGAGAGAGAGATGGGAGGGAAAGGTCGGAAAAGGAGAGAGAAGAACTACAAAGCAGCACATGGAGGGCATAGTCGCCTACCACCACCTCCTCAATCCTCCTCCGTCGACGCTCTCCCCACTAAACTTCGCGCGATTATGGCCTTCACCAATTCTTCCCAACCAGGTTCTCTTTGTATTTGTATGTCTGTATAAAATGCACTACACCTGCTTATGGCGTTCTCAGATGCTGCAAAAGCATGTATATTCTGTCTGTTGTTTAGATTATTATTATTTTTAGTTTGGGGTATCTGAATGAAATTGACTTGGTTATAGGGTCTGCAGCATCAGTGAGTAATGAAAAGCGGAATGGAGGTTTTGGCAGCAGCAATCGCAGCGAGAAGGTAACCCCTATGTTGTTATTTGCTGGTTTTTCTTAATTGTTTTTTTTGGAAGCTGAATATTGATGTATCATCCTTAAATTATGTGTATGCTTTCTGAGGATAGTTTTTTTTCCCTTGAAAAAAAAAAGAGAACTTTGGCTCTGATTCTTTTGTTGTTTGGATTTTTCCTTTCTCATCTGACCTTCTGGTCTGCGAGCAGACTCTGTGCTTGTTGACGGTTATACGCTGAAGTTGTGAATTGAATTTAGTGTTTGAGCACCATATGAAACCTTACTTTTGGAGAGTGAAATTTGTAATTCTGTCGGTTGAATCTGGCATTTCCATAATTAATAATGGCATCTTGTAAACAGAAGCCGGTGATTTTTTTTTTTTTTTTTTGGGGGGGGGGGGGGGGGGGGGGAACTGAATATCCGTTAGAAATGCAAGATATGGATGGACCAGATTGTCATATCCAGGGCTATGGCCATATCTGCCTTCCTTTTACCTGTAATAACGAGCTGTTAGGGGGAACTCAAATGCTCAAAAGATCCAGTTAAGTCATGTCAGTTCACATGAGTTAAAGCTAACAATGGGTATGAATGAATGGATTCTTCTTATCTTTGTGGAAGATTTGGGCACTACTGTTATTTCACAGAGAACTAAAAAAATTCCAGCAAGTAATATGATTTGCTTATATGTATCTATAGTATAATGTTGCCAACTTCTATCTTTTTGGTTGGTCAATATAATGTACTCATCCACTAGGTCAAAGAATCACGGTCCTCTGCTCTCTTTATGGGCCATCATCCACATCATCTCATACTATATTCTCTATTGCCATGGTCTTGGAGAGAACTCAATCCCTTGAACTAGCTAGTGAATATTGTTTGTTTTGTACTCATGTGATTTGAGACTTCACTTTATCCCATTCCTCGCGTGCTTGCACGTATTCACTTAAAGTATGGATTTAAAGTACGGAGAAGGGTGAAGGCTTAAGAATTTCAATGTTGGAATGGCCATAAAATTTTGGCTTTCACTATGATGGGGTTTTGTATGCTAGAAGGGGAGAATAAATGGTAATGGTTACTAGGAGTATCAGACAATAAACTCAATATATCAACCTTTACGCAAATTGGCTAGTTAATAATTGGTGTTCATTCCTTGGGCACAAATGGGAATCTGCCCGAGATGAGAATTGCTCACCACTATTGCTGGCCCTTATGGAATGGGAATGTGAAAAGGTTTACAAGTGTGCAGAAGGAATTTGCCGAGGATCTTTTCCAAAGTGGGTATTGGTAGAAGAATAGATTTGCCGAGAATAGATCTTGTTGGAGGGACTCGTTTTCTTGCACAACAAGGCATTTTAAGGGGTAAAGCCCATCCAGATGGTTCTTTTTTTTGTGTGCGCGCATGCGGACAGCTTCTCTGGAAGCTATCTTGTCTACTGGATAAACTTAGGAAGCAAAAAGTAGTCCTTGATTAGTCTTGTATGCGAAAGCATTTAGGGTTGTCTGTGAACCACCTTCTCCTCCATTGCTGGGTGGCTGCTGTCTTGTCGACCTTTTATGCTCGGTTGTTGTTGTTGTTTGGGTTTACCGGGTTACGCTTTTGCCCAGGTCAGTGAGTGAACTCTTTATTGAGTCACAGCTACCTTACCAGGTCCTTGAGGATGGTAGGACAGACATCATAAAGCCTTTTGTGGACATTGTGGAGGAAGCGCAACAAAAGGTCATATGAAGTGGTAGTCTGTAGAGTGTTGATTGATAGCTTTAAAGGATCTATGCTCTTTACATGCCTTTAGTTTAGAGAGGAGTGACCGTTTTGTGTTGTATCTGAGTTCACTATTTACCAATGAAACGCGATGTGTAGCTTATAGCTTTCAGTCTTTTGTCCAAGTTTCCCCCGTTCAAGACATCCTTTTGAAGGTGAGACAACTTTATGCACCAGCGGCGGACCAGAATGCCCCTAATTTGTTCCTCTTTCCTCACAAGTCATGTCATAACCAAGACAAAAATTTGCAAAAACGATTTAGTACATGTCCTCATAACCCACCCGTTTTATAAGCCTATTGGTAGGCCATTAGTCTATATGTTTAGGTAGCTGGCGTGATCTGGCATTTGGTAGTCTATTGCCTTCATTTGGCCATTTACATAGCCATGGTTCTGGAGAGAGGTATTGCTTTTAAACATGAAGAAGCGATAAAATTTGAGTGAAAAACTGTAAGTTCTGGAAATGCCTTAGTCTCATAGATGTTTAGCTCACCACTTTTTGGGTACTGGTGTGGGGCGTAATACCTGGCATCTTCCAGTTGCTTTTTTCATATATGAACCGCTAACTATTACTTTATTTAGGATTCATTTTCTTCCTCAATATGAAATCCAATTGTGATACGATCAATAGTTGTTGAGTAATTTAAGAAAAGTTCATTAACAGGTTTGTTTTCTTTTTAGAGCATATTGGATTTTCAGCTGGTTACATGGTTTGGTTTGTTTACAGAAACTTAATTCAAAGGGTAAGCTTGATTCTAACCCTACTGGGACAAAAGGAAAAGGTTATGATGGAAATTCAGGGACAGCACCACATGTGGATGATGACGATGACTATAGCACACAAGAAAAGAGAAAGAAAACAAAAAAAAGGAAGCGGGTTACTGACCTCCGGTTTGAGACACTAGAGGAATCAAGTGGCGTTGGTCTGAAAAGACGAGAACATAAGAAAAAGTAAGCATTTAGTACGTTTCCTATTTTTGACCATTTCACAGCTTGATGTATGTGAAATATTAATGGTGAATAGCATGTACTGATTCACTTTTTTTTATATGTTCATATTCTATTAACTACTGGTGTTTTAGAGAAACATTTACTACACAGTGATCTCAATAAAGAATGAGGACCTTCGTATGGGTACCGTATCCCTCTCCAAATCGGCTGGGTTTCTTAATTTTCCTTTTCAAACCTGCTTCAAGTCTTGCCCCCTCTTGGAGTTTTGGGTTTCTTAACTTTCTTTGTTTCTCTTGTTCCGAATGTAACTGTTCACGTGTGGAGTCTTCTCATCCTGTCTAGCTTAGTTGTTACTGCATTCGAGTTGTTGCTCAAGTTGCACAAATACCCGGGGCTATACTCTATTGTGAGGTACGGACACTTAGTGATTTCAGCTTGCTAAATTGTTGGAAATAAACTTAACATGAGACAGGAATAATAAGCAAACAAAGTGGGAATAATCTCCCAATTTTAGTAAAAAGATAAAGCAAATTACAAAATTTTGGTTTTGCTTTCCATTCACCAATGACAAAATTCCTACTTGTTTTCTTCACAGGGTATACAAGAAGAGAATAAAATAAAGTAAGATATGTTTTCATATACTTGTACCAGATATTCGTATGAATATCCTACCCATAAACGACCAAAATTTGTAGAAACTAACACTAAGATGAACTGCTGTTGTCAAAGTGTCCAACAACCAACATTAATCCTACAATAGACAGCAAGAAAAAAGGAAGAAAAGAAGAATGAGATTCCGATTTAAGTAAACCGAACTTTTAAAACATGCGCTGCCGTGGCCCCTGACAAGTATAGATTAAGTCAGCTGTCCTCAGACACATCCAAGACTTGTCCAACAACCATCAACCAATCGAATAATTGGAAGAAAACGAGTGTTAGGCGTCCCAACTTTTAAATCGAACCCTGTTGTGTCTCCTGGCAAGCATATGATTAAGTCAGGCGTCCTCAGCAGTGTCCAGGACCTTTCCAACTGAAAATTCAAAAATTAAATGGACAAGCCACTGGCCTTGTCCCCTGCATATTTACGCGTGTCTCCAGCTTGTGTCCCATGCATATTTAGGTGTGTCCCCAGCGTGTTTGACGCACATAGTGGTGAGGTAGGGGTGCCCATGCTTCATAGTATATGATCATGGGAACTTAGCAGGAATGAGCAAATTGCCATTTTTATATGCAGGCGCTTAGAGGCAAAGAGAAATAAGCGCAAAAAGGCCAGTTCAGAAGAGAATGAGGGCTTTCCCGGGCATGAAAAGATCAAATTTGGAGAAGTCGTCCAAGCTCCACCAAAATTGGTCACGTTTCCAAAGGTAAAATTCTTGAATGTTTATGATAACCCAATAGACTAAAGTCTTCTGTTTCACCTGACATGTGTTCCATGCAATGAAGGCATCGAAGGCTCCCCAGGATGCTTCACAAGAAAGACTTCGCATAAAGGCTGTTGAGGCCTACAGGAATCGGAAAGGATGGGTGTCAAGGCCTGGGATGGACCTGCCTCCGCCCATAATGAGTTCGCCAACCTTATGATTAGCACAAACCCTAGTAGTTATGTTATCATTGCCCTTTCTGCGTGCATATGTAGGTATATTATAGTCAATCTCAGTACTGTCTGTGTAACGAATTTCCTCCTGTGTTTTACCAGAGGGTAAATTTGGACTGCCTTAACTTCAGTTGCCTCTAATGCACGCAGTTTGAATCGTCACTATGTTAAGCTATTGTATGTTTTGTTGTCACAATGAGCAGCTCGAGTTATCCTGAATAACGATATGTTGATCAATTTTCTTGTGAAGTTTTTGTATTCATTTCTAGCAGAGTTTTATTGTGCGTTGAAATGTCATCTATTTTTCAGGTTTCTACTCCAAGCATTGTAGAGCCATGTAAATTGATGGAGGTTATTTTCTCGTATATCTTTTACAATCTATATGGTATGATTGGTCTCGGCAAAATTTTGGTTCAGTAAAAACCATGCGATGTGTACATTCCTCAAAATGGCGGTGGTGAGAAAGTAAAGGATTGCCCTATTTGCATAACCTGTTTGACCTTTATTCTTCATTTGGTTATGGTATGGAGAAAGAAAAAGGAGTTGAAAAGTGGGACACGTCGGAAAAAGGCTACAACCTTCATGCTGGCATCCTTAAAAAACACAGCCCTGAAAAAAATAAGGCGGGTCTTCCATGAATGAGAGAGGGGTGCACGTTGAATGTAAATTTCACAGAAATGCCAAGGTTGTTTTCCCACCTCATACTTGTGAGGCTATGACAACTGCCTTACATGCCATTTGCTAAGGTGCATCTTGTTATATTGTTCGATTCTCGGGTATGATATGAATAATGCCACTCAAGTTCAGTGATGGAACTAGGATTTGTCTTTTGGTTGTGCTACTTTTGTCTTCACATTATCGCTTTTAATAGATGTTTATTGTAGTGTATGAAAGAGCGAAGTATAACAAATTCAGTATAACAAATATTTAAAAGCGGATTTTCTACAGCAATTTCAGATAACTGATGATAAAAAAAAAATCAATGAAGTGGTGAGAGTTTTGGCAAAATGGAATTTAATGGAAATATCAAATCAAATTAAGCTCTCATCTGAAAAAATATGAAAGAGCGAAGTATTAGTTACTTTATTCACGTCTGTCGAAAAGTGACTAGAAAATATTCTATTTAGGACTCCCAATGTGATGAAAAATATTGTGGGTGCCAATGTGATGACTTGAATAAGTATTTTATACATCTACCACTACATATGGAGGGCCATGGCACCATTGTTCTCTTTCTAATCCAAAAGATGATTCTGAAGCTGAATAGCAGAGATTCTCTGTTACAAAAGAAGAATCGCAGAAAGAGAACCCAATCACCTATTTCATTCGACGTTCCGGCGCAATTGCGTTGATACTAAAAGCTTTTGCTGCAAATTGAGTGCTCCCTCCTTGTCCAAGTTAGGATAGATTTGGCTTCAGACCAAAGTCGAAACGTTTGATGATCCAAGAGCATCATATAGTTAGCCTTGGGGATTAGTTTCAACATTTTTGTTAAAATATAAGTTACACGAGTCTAATTTAGTAGTGTGCTCTTTTTATGTCCCTCAAATTAATATGATCCATCATTACTTATGCAATTTGTTTGGTCAAAAACAATTTGAATGATTTATTTTTAAGTCTAAAATAAGTTTATATTGGGGTCACAACAGGATCTGTTCCAGTCCGCACTCTCAAGAGGAAGAGAATTTGGGCTCCTAATAGGCCCGGTTATAAAAAGCCCACCAAAATTGAACGCCCAAAAGTTCCCTCCATATCAATTCCAAAATCCCCCCTCTTCCATTTCTCAGAAATCTTCGATATTTCTTCCAATTCGGATCCACTAGCCGAATGGCATCCCAAGTTCAACGACAAAAGCAACAACAGTCTCAGAAACAATGGTCGTTGCAAGATTTCGAGATCGGAAAACCCCTCGGCAAAGGCAAATTCGGCCGTGTGTACCTCGCTCGTGAAGTCAAGGTAAATACATATTGCATATACATACATATGCGCTTATATATATATAGAGAGAGAGAGAGAGAAACTAAAACTCTGATTCCTTGTGGGCTCGTTTGTTCTATTTTGCTTTCTGTTGATTTTGAATTTTGGTTACAGAGCAAGTTCATAGTGGCTTTGAAGGTGATATTTAAAGAGCAGATAGAGAAGTACAAGCTGCATCACCAGTTGAAGAGAGAGATGGAGATCCAGACCAGTCTCCGACACCCCAATGTGCTCAGGCTGTACGGCTGGTTCCACGACGATGACCGGATCTACTTGATTTTGGAGTATGCTCACGGCGGCGAGCTCTATCGCCAGCTTCGAAAAGCCGGCCATCTCACCGAGAAACATGCCGCCTTTGTAATCCCCTCTGTCTCTCTCTCTCTGCTAATACATTGTTGTGGGCCTGGGGATATACACATGCATTCAGAGAATAAGATTTACGTGGTTTGATCTTGAATCCCTAATCCACAGCTAAATAACACAAGTTCATTATCAAAATTCATAGGAGTTATTACCCTAACTAACTCTGTTCTTCTCACGATTTCTTTGTCTGAACTCACTCTCTCTGTTCTGCTATACTACCACCTATACATGTCATGCATACTTATAGCCACAACTAGGGGAAAAGTCCAAGCGTATTCAATGCTCTAGCAGGGGTGATCTTCCATGGAATTTCACCAAATCAACCAAGTTGATTTCTGCAGAATGGCTGCCTCCCAAAGCCTTCAACCTCCAACATCCTTTACAACGTCCTAGCAATCTCCCCTTTCACACATGGATTGGAACATCAACATAGACATGATGTCAATTTAGTTAGTTATGTATCTATTTATTTGGTATGGTGTCCGGATTTCATGTATGCCTAACGTGAAATTTGGTACTGGTCTTTGTTTTCGATTTTGGGGGCTGTTTGTACTGTTTTGGTAATTCAACTTCATAGTAGGAATAGCTTGTTTTTCTGTTTTGATTTGTCATTTATGTAAAATCATAATCATTGAAATGAGCTTTTTCGCAATGTAAAAGGGGATAACTTAGTTGCAATAGAATGAGAATTGTTGTGGACTATTGAAGAATCAAAGTCTTATAAAAGAGAAATGAATTTCTAAGGAACAGTTTCAAGGGATTCAAGCACTTGTCTTGATCATAATGCCATTATGATATAATATCAAAGAATTTCCGGCACTTGTTTTCTATGTGGAATATGTAAAAATCATCACTGACTGTGGTATCTTATTGAACAAAGATGATGATATATCGTTCCTCTGTTGATCGATGGATTCAGAATTTTGAATTCATTTTGGTGTTTTGGTTTTATGGGTGTTGAAATTTTTAAGTTAATGTATTGCTTCTTAATTTTTTTAGTATATTGCAAGCCTTACGCAAGCATTGGCATATTGTCACGAAAAGGATGTGATTCACAGGGATATCAAGCCAGAGAACTTGCTGCTTGATCACGAGGTACTGCACAAAACCTTTACGAATTTGTTTATTTTTTGCAATGGGTTTTTCTTGATATAGTTTTTTGAAGGCACAAGATGTAAGCCCATATGATAATTTTCTTTGCTTCATTTCAAATGGACAATATAATTCAAGTTTTTTCTCAAAAGATCTTGTATTGAATATGATTTGGTTTTTTAGTTTCTCACAAAATCTCGCCAAATTGATTTCTACCCTTTTTTTGGAAGAACTGTTTTCTTCACTTATATGACAGTAAGGCGTATTATTTCTACCTGTATTGCACGTTCATGGTGAAATGAGAAGTAAAACTTGTTGAATGGTAGAATAAGATTGTTATTCTTCTCCCTTTAGGAGGATCAATATATAGAACAAATTATAAGTCTAATAAAGGAAATATAAATCAATTACCTATACACATTCCTAAATTAACTTCCTAATCATATCCCGTACAATCAAATCGTGCCCCCATGCCATGTAACCGTCTATCCCCACAATCCCGTGGACAACTGCCCACGTCAGGCATCACATCCCGATCGACATACACCTAGCACCATGTCCACGATAGATAGACCGAGCATCCGTCCTTGCTAGAAGGCTCCTTAAACCACTGTTCCTCAGATGTGCCGACGGTCACGTGTTTTGCTTAACCCACACGTTGGTTATGCACCTGAAGACGGGCTTGTTGAGCCTTGGGTCCGGTCCACAGTTGTGTTGACAAGGCCTGTCCAAGACAAGTGAAGAAAGGCCGAGTCTTGAATGACCTCTCGGTCCACTCCATTGCTGGAGTAGATTGGGCCGAGGACCCTTAAATGCCATAGCCCAAGACCAAGAAAGTCAGGCCTATTACATTCACCCCGACTGGTGTTTTTTTGTGCAAGACTTGTCTGTATATCTATCTTTTTTCGCAATTCATTTTAGACCAGAGAAACTGTTGCACAGGCTAGATGAAGATGGCCTTGCCACATGCAAAATCAGTCTTGTCATTGTCACTAGGTTGCAAGAGATTTCTTCGGTACTTCTACGGCGTCAATCTTTACCTTATGCCAGTATTAGACACGCACAAGTAATCAAACGAACATTTTATGCAAGTCACTTATAATTGCATCTGTGTAAAGCAAAACAAAGTAAATTCTTCAGTTAGCCTGGCAAGACGACAATTGGATTTTTGGGCGCAATCACTTCTGAGCCATCTGTAAACTTGGCTGAAATGATAAGACTGGTAAATTATCATACCTGCAGTGATCTGAAGTCATGTTTTAGATCAAAGTAAACTAGTGTTGTTCCATTCGCAGTAAATTTCTACGAAACGATTGCAGGGTCGTCTGAAGATTGCAGACTTTGGGTGGTCCGTACAATCCAGAAGCAAGAGACACACCATGTGTGGAACTCTGGACTATCTAGCACCAGAAATGGTGGAAAACAAAGCCCATGACTATGCAGTTGATAACTGGACTTTGGGTGTCCTGTGTTATGAGTTTCTATTTGGTGTCCCTCCATTTGAGGCTGAGAGCCAAACTGATACATTCAGAAGGTAACAAATGGACTTCTAAGTTTTGTCCTCATCTTTTGATGTTCTACATAATATTTGGGCAATCAGATAGAAGACAGAAATGAATTAACTTTGAATTGAATACAGAATTATGAGGGTTGACCTCAGCTTCCCTTCCGCCCCTCAAGTTTCTCCAGAAGCTAAAAATCTCATTAGCCAGGTAATCTTGTTTATTGATTTATCTTGATTGTAAACGATGTAGAAAAAGTGATTGCAGCGAAAAGATCCAATTGCCCTTCCCAAAATGTAATCTGAAAATTGTGCAGCTTCTTGTGAAGGACTCGTCCAAAAGGCTGTCTCTTCAGAAGATCATGGAGCACCCTTGGATAACTAAAAATGCTGATCATTCGGGTACCTGCTCTAAATTCAATCTTTAGTTCTGGTCTGAACACTTCTCAGGAATCATCTTAGCTAATTACAGGTTTATGATCGTATTAGGGCAGTAAAAAGCTAAGTGTCGCTAGAGTTCATGTTGTAGCCAATTAACTCTTAGTCATGTTTTGTGCTCTGCACAACAAGTAGGGCTGTTGTAGTTCCATCTGCCACATTTTACCCGTACATGGGGATAGGTTGGCTAGTGCTGCTCTGCATTTTTAACGGGTAACAAAGATTAATAATTTTTCTGTGCAATGTAAATGTCTAAAACTGCTAATTGCTGATTGAGGTTGCATAAGTTTATTTGTGCTGATGTCGTACGTAATTTTTTTTAAAGCACTTAGCAATTTCATCAAAAACAGGCCAGCAAAACTTGCAAATAAGGATTTCAACAAGATTCAATGCAGTTATGTAGATGGCCTATCTAAATACACAAAATAGGACTGAGAGACAGTGGAAAACAAAAATCCTATCTTTCATTGTCAACATGAGGCTCATGCTCTATTTACGCATTGCATAAGAAACTATAGTGGGGTGGTAGAAATGCGATAAGGATGCATGTGGAAATTACTGATGGATGAAGGGGAAAAGACTCAGTTTCAAATTACAGATGGATGAAGGGGAAATTAGTGATGGATGAAGGTGACCTGGTTGCAAAATCAACGTTCACTGCTGATGTGGCTATCCACCTGACAGTTGACTTGGTTGTTGACTCAACATAGTTAACGTTGTAGCAGCCTACGTGGCGCTGACATGGCACCGTGCCATCAACCTCTGTCCAACGCGGGTATTGCACGTTGCAGTAAATCTAACGCCCTTGCAAATGCCATATTTAACCAGCGTGTGAGGGCTGCTTTGGCAATGAAACTTAGACGACTAGGTGGCGTTGCAATTGTCTAATTGAGACCAGGATTTTCTGTGGTCAAAACGAGTTTTCGACGAACTTTATTTACGACCATTTGGAGCCAAAGACTTCAAATGTGTTCTTCAGTGACCGCACTCAACCCGATGCTCTCATACCATTTGTTATGGATTGGTAGTCACTCAACGCACAAGACTTGGAGGAAAAAAAAACTTACTTTATATTCTCATAATATATGCTTACAAAAAAAATTCTCATGGAGGAACTTCAGTGGCTCAACTCCACTCCTACTCCTTTCTCAATCTCACATATTTCAGTCTCTCTGGTTCTCACCTTGCGGCACACTAATCTCAGTACACACACATGTATAGCAGCAAACAAGAAAGAATTCAAAGGATTAACTGCAAATCAAACGTGCAAATTTCCATGGGATTTCACCATATCTTGGGCTGTAAATGGGCTGAGCCTTGGAGTGCTTGAGCTTGGCTCGTTCAATGAACGAGTCTAAAATTTGATCTCGAGCTCGGTTTGTTTGTAAATTAGTCAAGCCGAACTAAGCTCAATTACTTTTACGAGCCTCTTTAAACAATCTGAGTTTTGGCTCGGCTCATTTACAAAACGAGCTTAAAACTCGAGCTCAAACTCGGGCTGTTAACTAAACGAACCGAACCAAGTTGAGTTTTAGCTCCGCTCATTTACGAAACGAGCCTAAAACTCGAGTTTGAACTTGGGTTGTTAACTAAACGAACCAAACCAAGTCAAGCCCTTATCAAGCCAAACCGAGCCGAGCTCGCAAAAGACTCTGTTCGTTGGGAGCCCTAACCATATCTTGATTTGAAGATTGGGGTGAGCTTGAAGTCAAACATTTCTGCAGCTGTTTCCTCTCACACTTGAGGATTTTCTTCTTTTTCCCCGATGTTGGCTTTACTAGGAAAACAAACAAAAATGATAACATTGCAAATTGGCATACGCTGAGATGGGTATGAAGTGGATTAGTGCTAAACATAGTTGTATAAAAAAAACAAAGAACCCAAATTGACCAAGCATGTAAGTAATTTGGACAAATTTTTGACAGAGTGAAAGAATTCTTATAAGAAAAATCAGTCGTCAAAAATAGGATCAAGTCCTGCTTTGTGCCCCTTAGGCATCGCACGTAAGCTGCGAGGCCCAGGTGCATCCTGAATTTGTTAATTTGGTCGAAAACCTTTTTTTAAAGCTATCGAGCAGGTAATCATTTATAAACGAAACTCATTGAATATCAATAATACATGACTGAATCACATTTGCTTTATTTGCAAAACAAATTTGGGACCCAATTCTGCATTCTTATTGCATTACCATTACCAGCAATGCTGGATCAAATTGATTTTTTCCCCACAAATCACCTACTCAAGGAGTTGTATCAAATGAACGATACAAATTAAGTCAACAAGATTCGCAGCCCAGTAAGATACGGTTAATTGAATCAATCAAATGATTTGCAGAAGAATTTATAGAGCAAAAAGAAAAACATGAACCACTAGATCTATACTTTCATTTTGCAATCACTCCTTCATTAATCCTTAATATAACCATCTATTAAGACACTGACTTAAAAGAGGCAAACCGAAAGGCTTGCAAGAGAAAGAAACATTACAATTTCAGTAACCTGGGACAATATTTCAACAGCTATACCATGGACTTCATTAATGTGTGCTACTAAAATCCGGTTGCAGAATACTTACCTGGAGCCTAATTCTTTTTTTTTTTTGATAGCCGAAACATGATGATTATCGAATATACCATCTAAGGACAACCGAAAATTCTCCGTTTTTCTGATTTGAACAGCTAATTAAAATGATAAAGCACGCGCTAGACAAAAAAAACGGATAGAAGGATGTTCAGTCAATGACTTTTTGGTTGAGATACTTTATGGAGATAGAGCCAACATGTGAGAAACACTGCCATTTTCATCAGTGATGGTGACGGCATCGCTGCCGCTAGTAGTAGAACTTTTTTCATCATTGGTCATTTGCTGAGGACTTGCTGCAATTGATATGGAGAGTTTGGTGTCCAAGTTTATATTACCAACTTCCTTTTTCGGTATAGCAAGAGTAGTTGCATGGCAAGTACTAGGAGGAAGAGGAGCTGCAGCGACAGTCACTGGTTGAGCCGCCACAGCAAGTTTTTTTGCGCCTCTGTGCAAGTGCCGCTGACAGTACTTATGATTGGGTACGACGTCCCCGCCGCAACGCCATTTCTTCCCATCTGTTCTTCTGCATCTCTGCAATCCAGTTTCTGCTGCATTTCTGTAATTGAGGCACAAGCTACTGCAGCCTAGAACTGCAAATAATAGTAGAAACCCCAACAAACGTCAGTCAAATTACCCAAGATGCCTCGGGAGGAAAATTTCACAAGCTGATCAATGAGTGATCCTACCGAACATGTTACAGAGAAGGAATTGAAAGAGCCCATTAGGTTAGAAACAAAACAAACAAAAAAAAAGCAACTGATCAATTCAGTGGTCAACATAGAATGCATATTAGGTTAGAAAGCCATACTATCAAACATTTGAAAAAAATCAGAGAGAAGATCAAGTGTCCAAGAGTGGTCGCCAAATCAGAGTTGCAATGCAGGATACATATTGCAGTTTTCATGAACACGTGCTTTACGTCATTTTTCTTGGAGTTGCTTTGAAAAAAACGGCAATTCCTGATGGAATAACAGTACTTAAAACAGTAATTGGAACTAGTTAACTGAACTAGCTGCATGCAAATTATGATCAGTTCAGAACCTTCTAACCAGTAAAATTCCCAATTTTTACCTATTTTATTTTTTCAATAGCAAGTACTTGGATTTAAAGAAATGATGTTGGGATGTTTCTGATCCAAATGCAATGGAGCCTAATGCAACAATTACTTTCAGTCGGTTATACGAAAATGATAATACAATATCTGCTGTAATTTGCAAATACGTGAACATGAATATATAAACACGAGATATGCCTCCATCAAACAATCACTCCTGGTAGTCCATGTCTACGTCAGAAACTATATAAAGGACCAATGTTTGTCCTTTAATCAGAACCAATTCCAAACTAATTCTGCTCAATATCAGCTCATAGTGTAAACATGAAACCCAAACACGGTACATTCAACAATGTCATCAAAGCAGAAATCACATAGTCAATATAATCTTGACGCGCGGACCTCATCATCATAGAATTTCCCAGTCCCAAGTATGTATCCCAAAGTGACTCTCTTTCAAATACCAGATTTCTTAATATTCTAAGGATGAGGACACCCATCACTTGAATTCTACTAACCGAAAGGACCAATACTGATGGTCTGACAAAGAAAAAATACTATTCATACCTCACGGGAGTAAGGGAAAACCTTTAAGAAAGAAATACGAGGAAATAATTATAAAGAGAAAGTCAAACCAAATAAATTGCAGTCTTATGGGCATAACCTTGGAGAACGCTATCCGGAGACGAGCCAAATCCTGAAGCCACTAAACTACCAGCGTCACCAGTGTTTCTATAGTTAATGCTTCCTCTGATGTTGATCCTGCTATTAAGATGCTTGTACCTGGCATCCTTCCCATTACCAAATTCACCATTGCTTCCGCTATTGTTGATCTTTTCAGCAGCAGCACTCCATAGACCAGTGGTCGTGGTGGTTCTAATGGTCGTGGTGTCTTTGTTACCATATACATTTCTGTTGCTTTCATTGTTTATATCAATAGCAGTTTGGGCGACAGTGGCAGCGGTGCTTGTTGAGGCATCACTGGTGTTTTCATTCCCACGGATACTACCCTTAGAGGAGGTGGTTGGAGCCTTGACAACAGAATTGTTGCCACTGCTTTTGAGAGAGGGAGTTACTAGGTGAAGATTTACAGGAACTGAAATATTTGTATTCGAGATGTCACTGAAATGTACTTTTGCTGCGGCTATATTACTTTTGAGAGTTGGGGTGATAGTACCGGATTCTGAAGTAATTTCAGCTGCTTCCACAAGCTTTCTTGAACGTCCGCGACCTCTGTGCATGTGCCGCTCACAGTACTTCTGATCAGTAACCACATCTTTACTACACCTCCATTTTTTCCCATCAGTTCGTCTACACCTCACTGGTTCAGGATCCATCATGCTCCTACAATCGAATCCAAGAGGACTGGATCCTACAACTGAAAACCAATCAGAAAAAGAAACAGAAAACCCCATATAAACATTTCTCTTCCAACTCTTCCAGAGCAAGTCCTTAAAAGTTTCGCAAAAGAAAGCAAATCAATCTAACATACATAAACCCATTTCAACTTTCAACTCCGACGAGAAGCAAAACTAGTTCTGCTCAACATTAACACTATCAAAACCAAGTCAAATATGTATGATGCATCTAAAAGAGCAAAACAGGTAAAAAATTTACCATGCAAACAGTTATAGGTCTCTGAATTAATCTAACTAGCGTGTAACCAACTGAAATGTCAGGTTTTGATGATTCTCTAAATCCATTGAGAGGAAAAGAAAAGGAGGAAATATCATACTAACAGCCCAGTTCAAAATTTCTCAAATGAGTCCAGAGAAACTGGGGGGGGGGGGGAATCATATAGACAAACACAAAGGACTCTGAAATACAAAGTATAACTTAAAATGTTGGCAAATGAATCCAACTATATATATTGAGAAAGCCAATGCTCGTCCCTCACATACAAATGTGCTAGTTGGAACACTGTTTTGAACAAATGAGATGAAAGCATTCTAGACAAAACAAAAAACATAATGCCAAAGCTTAATCTGATTTGAAATGGGAGACAGGTAGGATTGAACCCTTTTTCTAAGGGTAGAGTTGAAAGTTGAAATTGATTCATTCTGGCCTTGCCTTCTTCCCCTGTGCAACATTTTATGTCAAAATGCCAGTAGTTTCAACATGCACCAAAAAATTTGTAACATTTATATGATACACCCCCATGTGTACCATAACTTTCTACAAATTACGTATTCAAAAACAAGCACAATGTCTCGAATAAATCTCCAAAAAGACAAACAACATCGAGTCAAACCTGAAATATCAAGTTTAAAAGCCTAAAGCAATCTAATCATCTTCAGTTCAGCATACACCGATCTCACATTTCCAAGCTTTCATAAAACTACATCTCTCAAAAATAAGAAAACAGATTTTCTTAAATTACAATCTGCAGAAAAAGAAAGCCATATAAAATCAGCTCTGAAATTTCAAGAGCACTTAAAATTACCTCTCTCGCACAAGTATATAGCAAAACTTCACAAACATGTCCAAAAAAAAAAAAAGCAAAGTAAAATTAACCCTACACTGAAATTTCAAGTCTCAAAACCGAAAACATAACAGATATCGAAGCATGGAGAAACAAAATATGCAAAAGAAAAAAAAAAGAAGCAAAACCCACTTACAATTTGTGTATTGGGTACGGATTGCGCCATTAGCAGAGCCAAGGGAGATGGACGCACTCTTCCAAATGGGGCGAATTAGCTCAACTGGAAGCGGGAAGTCAGCGACTATGTACTTGAATATCAGAAATTGTTGATGCAGATCCTGCAACTGTGCAGCGGTGAAAACAGACTTCCCCTCTTTGATCACGTGACTCGGTTTTTCATAGCCAGAACTGATCCCGAGAGAAAGTCTGATCGACGGCGATCCCTCTCTGACTCGATCCTTCTCTTGTTCAACTTTTATCCGCCGTGGATTATCCCATTTTCCTTCACCAAATTAAAGCTCAAATTAACATTGTCAAAACCACCAAATTATATACCCATGATGTATATAAGTTTATACATAAATATATGTATATATGTATAGACAGGGAGTGAGCAGGGAGAGAACCAGAGTTAGCAGCAGGTGCACTAACAAGTGGTTTGGGCTCCATTTTCAAGCGCATGCGTGTGTGTGTGTGTGTGTGAGAGAGAGAGAGAGAGAGAGAGAATGAGGGATTACAGTCGGAGCCAGGAGGGGATGAATTATTAAAGCAAAGGCAAAACCGCCTGAAATGAACAAAACAAACATCACCACTCTCCCGCATATTTTCTTGGTGAAAAAGGAAAGGGTAAAAGGCACTGACCTCCCTGGGGTTTCTAATAAATGTGAAGACCTCCCCTGAGGTTCTGATAAATATACTGACCTCTGTTATTTTACAAAATATTTAGCAAATTTTCCTTTTTCTATATATCTTTTTCTCATTTCAAGAAATTGAGGGGGACTGAAAGCTAACTAAGGTCAGCATGGGGTTTCTAATAAATGTGAAGACCTCCCCTGAGGTTCTGATAAATATACTGACCTCTGTTATTTTACAAAATATTTAGCAAATTTTCCTTTGTCGTTAACTTTCTACTAACATTGTTACTTTTCAGTAATAGATGACTAAAATACTCCTCAATATTTTATCTCTTTTCTTAATATATTTAGTCTATTTATGTGTGCATTAAAATATATATATTGTATAATTATATATATGAATGTACATAGTACAAAAAAATTCAAATTAAAACTAGAAATATTTAAATCAAATTAAAATTATATTATGTTTTTACAAATAAATATGCATCTTGTATACTTTTTATAAAACTATTTTTATTTATTTGTTATGTTTGAAGTCTTTATATATTTTTATCTAATATAAGCACATCAAAAAAATCGTAGACTTTTAATTTTTTTTAATATTTTATTTTTATTCAAGCTTTAAATGCCAAAATTAAATTAAATTGAATTGTATTGATCAATTTTGTAAAATTATTTACGCATCTTATATTGTAGCAATCGTTATCTATTTTTATAAAAATAATATATTTACTTAATAATCTAATTAATTTTTAATTTTCTACGTGTGTTTTATCTAATGGAAGACACATATACATCCTAACTTATAATATTAAGGAAAAATATTTCATGAGTATATTAAAAAAATTCACGTAACTTACATATAATAAAATATTTTTGTTTTTATTAAAACTTGAACTATTAACTTTGGTTGATTTTGTATAATTATTTTTTATACTATATTTTTAATTAAAATACATATTTTAAAATTTATGTGTTTGATTGTGTTTTTAGTTTTTATATGTATTTTATCAACGGGACGAGATGTCCATGTACATTACTAACTCATCGTACTTATATAAGACAAGTGTTATATATAACTTACCTATTTTCTTACACACACGTATATGTATATTAATATAGTATATATTCTTATACACATGCAAAAAAGACTAAATATATACAAAAGAGAGAAATAAAAACACTTAAGAAGGGTATTTTATTATTTTATCAGCAAAAATTAAAAGTGTTAGTAGAAAGTTAATAGCTGAGAAATTTGCTAAATAGTTTGTAAAGTAGAGAATGTCAATGCATTTATTAAAACTTTAGAGAGTATTCATGTATTTGTCCAAAACCTTAGGGAGGTGAGTGCATTTTACTCAAAAGGACAACACCACCACGTCTGACATGCAGCCAACCCACCTGGCCATCAGAGAGAAAAAGCTACAAAAAGTTACAGATACGTATAGAGAGAGATAGAGAGAGAGAGAGAGAGAGAGATTAAAAGTAGTTGGCAGGCGTCTGACAATGTTCAGTTTCGCCTCTTGCGCGCTCTGCAGCCAAAAATTTAAATGAAAGGGGAGTGAACGTAGACAAACTCCGAAGCGCGTGGCACCATCACCAATAAATGAAGTCGTGACTCGCGTGATACATCACGCGACCTATCGTTAACTGGTAAGAAAGCATAGCAACCGGGTAACCCAAGTTGTTTGTTTTGGGCCGTACCCGGTAGTCTACGGAGCTGGGTCGACCCTTTTTAGATTTGGTTTCCAAAACCCCAATTACAAATATCATTGTCCAAGGCCTTGGAAAAGGACTAGCATAACCCATTTGAGTGAGAACCTAAAAGTGCACAAATCATAAAAGCTCAATGAGATAAACAAAAATAGCAATGAAGGAAATTTAAAGACAAAAATTTAAAGTACTAATAATACAACCTTCTAATTTTAACATGCAATGATATCACAAGTCACAGCACTTATTTATCATAAACTCATAGCTATTAAGATACATCTATTTTACCTATACAGATGGGAATAGTATTTCTTTCTTGATTGATATGAAAGTATAAAATGCCCATTCCTCAACAAATAATGTAGATCGAATTAAAAAAAAATAAAATCGTCTGTTATCGAGTTGTACGAATTAAGAAGTATTTCTATAAACAATTTTCAAGAAAGGTAACTAACAAAAATGACCTTCATATTTTTACCACAACCCATTTAACATGGCTTGTTTCAATTTCCTTGGGTATGCGTGAGTTAAATGTGACCAAGAAATAATTCAGAGTTTTCTTCGGCCTATATTTTTAGAGAATAAGTCCAGTGTAAGTTAATATAAACATTCAATAATAAACCATTCAACAAATGTTTGTCGGAAAAATAATTTAAATACAAACTACAAAAATTATTTTAATAATTTATCGGAAAAAACAAATTTAAATAGTGAATCATCATCCATTGACAGGGCCACAAGTGTGATTAAACGGTGGGTCCAAGTCTCAAAGATCTCCCAAATTGATCTTAAAAAATACTGGCAAACACAAAGCAACACAATCACACACAAAATAAATAGACAGTCAATATCCAAACACAAAAAATAAAAAATAAAAAATAAGAAAAAACTAACAAAACCTGGTTTCGAAATTATAATATAGACCCCCAAAAAAACACAAAATTACGATCTAGGACAATAAAATAGAGATAACTGCGGAGGCTGATACTGTAAGTACAGCTTTGAACAATGCCGGAGCCTTCACGCTGCCGACGGCATTAGCCGACGTGCTTGCCTCGACCTGGCCAGGCCCCTCCGCGGGTGACTCCGTAGGCGGCGCCGGAGGAGACAAAAACGGCGACGGAGCCTTCGCAGATACCGGAGCGGGGCTCGGAGCAGAACCAAGCGGTGCAGGCGAGGGAGACGTGACAGGCTCTGGCGCCGGAGCCGGAGAAAGTGAAAACAGCTCTGTCGGAAGGAGAACACTGTCGACGGTGAAAATGCAGAGCGGCGGCGCATCAATTGCAGTCGTAGCGACTCGCGACGAGTCACGTCCGGTATTGAGAGTGACTTGGTCGCCGGAAGTCGAAACGGTCAGATCATACTTCCCGGCGCCGTTCGTCGCCAGCGTACTAATTGGAGTCTTCGCCTTCGTCGTCTTCAGCGTTCCAAACGGTGAGTAACTAGCGAGGGCGTGATACTGTAGTAGCGACACCAGCTCAGCGTTCGTGAGCTTGCTCAGATCTGGCACACCGGGAGCCTTAAACGCCTCATCCGACGGAGCAAACACCGTCAATCCTTTATCCGCCGCCGTCTGATACACCTGCTTGAAAAAAAAAAATCATTTGAATTGAAGAAATACTCATATTAATTCATGTTCCAAGTGTAATTTCAAATAAAAAACACAGTTTTTCTAAACCACCTTCAATACACCGGTAGACACAATCAAGGACGCAAACGTCTTACAGCCTGCCTTCTCCAGCACAGCCGTTAAATTCATGTCAGAAGCAGACGGAGCCGGCGCCGTCAAAACCCCGGGAGCGATGATCGGCTGGCTTATCTCGATAACCGAGATGTTAAAAGGAATTTGTTTGACTTCCTTGGTGTAAGTAGCGTCGAGAGACGATCCAGGAGCAGCCGCGGAGCCGAAGCCGACCTTGCCACCTTTCAAATCGGTGATGTTGACGGAGCCGATTTGGCCGGGGGCATTACCGGTGGTTTGGTAGAGGGTGGTGGAGAGGGTGGTGCCGTCGGAAATCTGATGGAGCTTCTTGGCGTCGAAGTAGTCGAGGAGGACGTGGAGGCTGAGGGCGTTTTTGATGACGGAGAGTGGGTGTTTGGCAGCGAGAGTGGACATGGCGGCATTGTTGAAGACGAGGACAGTGATAGTGTCGCGGCTGTTGATTTCGCCGTCGAGCTTTGTTTGGGTAAGGTAATTGTTGAAGAGGGTGTATTCTGGGAATTTGGAGAGAATGTCGGTGATGTTGTGGGCGTCGGTGGCGAAGGCAATGAGAGAGAATGTGAGTAACAGGAGGTGGATTACTACCCCCATGGTTGAGAGTGCGTGTGAGAGAGAGAGAGAGAGAAGAGAGAGAGGAAGAATAGAGAAGCGATGGATAGGAGGGGTTGGGATGTTGACTAGGGTTAAGGGGTTGGGGGTGGGGGTTAATTATGGTTAGTGGTGGGAATGCCCATGTGACAGCAGACAATGTGAGAGGCATTCATTCGTCATCTTTTGTTTTCTGGGTCAGTCTCACAGCTGGAAATTAAAGTACTTGATTTTGTTGGTGTTATTATGCCCATCTTTTCGTTAAATGACAGAAATATCCTCACTTTCCATCTTCTGAGGATAGACTTTAATGTTCAATGGGTTTATAACGGTTGCTTAACTTGAACAACAAGACACATATCTTAGGTATATAAATTTGTTCGGAATTATTAAATAGACATGAAATTTTTTAAAATTATATAAGTTGTATGTATATTCAACAATTCTGATTACATCTGTGTCCAAATGTGCACTTAAAACATGTGTTCCTAAATTTTTTCTAACTTGAATTGTTAAACCCACAGTTCAGTCAGTGCACGATGACTGTAAAAAAAATGTCACGTCATTGAATGTGGATATCGCACGTGCAATATTTTTTCATTTGTTGGTTAAGTTAGTTTTATTTAATAGCAAAAATAGAGAGCATTGTTGAAATGTATAAATAAAAAACATAGATGGGCAAATTAATTAATGTACATTTTTGGTCCTTTTGAGTGGTGGGGTATAAACTATCAAAACATGAGGAAGAAATCACCAGAACAGAATTACCTCACACTTGGCAAGATTGGAACCCAAACCATAGAAGAATCTAATAAATGTGACCATTGGCTGTCATGTACCGCTGTTGCACCTTTTATTCAAGTTCGTGATGAGAAAGATTGGTATTAATTTTATTGTCCTTTTTTATTATTTCTTTTTAACTCTTATCAAGTTTGCATTAATTTTTTTAAAATTATCATTTTGATTAAAAAAATCTAAAGACACAAATTCAAATAATACCAATTGACTATGACAAAAAAAAGTCAGTCCAATAATTGTATCTCTAGTGTGAAGTTATATTCAACACTTCTGAGTGTTAAATTTGTTAGCTAAATATGTTAATCTGATTTTTTAGACACGTTAAAGTAAGAGAATCTAAATATTTTTTACTTCGTAAGAAAAGAAAATACTTATTTTGAAATTCCAAAATGAGAAATACTAAAACAAAGTTCTTCAAAAGGTGTTTTCCATAAACGAAAGACTTCAGAATAAGAATTCAGAGCTCTAAACTTAATCAAAGTAATTTACGATTGGACATGCTCTTCTTTCACGTTGATGTCATCATTGATCTACCGCTTTGGCTCCTCAACGCCATTTTTAGTACCTGACATGAAACGCAAAGGGCAAAAAAATATATACTATGAGCTATGATGCTTAATACGTTAACCTACTTTTATATCCTAATGTATGCGTTGGCAAAATATGACATACATGGTATGATAAGGTATGCACAGTTTGAAACATGAATGATAACATGTAAATTCCGGAAAATAACATGGCAAATCTGTTTTAAGATTGTAGGAAAAATTTGTGCGACGATTGATCGGATTTCATTCCAGAAAATAATTTCATTAAAACGATAATCTAATATACGAAACAAAATTACAATGTAAATTCAGAAAATAAAAATATACGTTACTGAACCGAGTCTTGTGAAATCACAAACCCCTTAAAATAGATTCTCCGCCTCCCGTGGATGTTGAAGATCCCTCCGGCGCCTGTCTCCCAGAGTAAAACAATTCACTCAGCCGTAGGAACGCCTACCTACCGACCGCCTATCGAACTAAGTATGTCTGCCTGTCTCTCCATAAAAATTACACAGAAATCATACGATCTCTGGTGTGCCAAAAACAAATAAAGAAATTCACTAATTATATAAATTCTAAAACTTTGAAATCGCAAAAATCATAAATAGAGGAATAAATAGATATCAATGATGCAATTGATAGATATCAATGCAACCATGAATGGGTTGTAACCGCTGAGATGTTTCAGTTGCCTCGTCAGACACTCCGGTGTCTCAAATTCATTTACAACCCTACCAAATTTCCAACAACTTCTGCCACAACCAGCAACCGACACACCTGATGCTGAAACCTATGTCGCATTCCTGGCTCCAACACTGACTTCTGCTGCAACTGGGAACCTATGAGTTCCATTTCGGTCTCTAATACTGACCTTTGCTGCAACCAGCGATGTACGCTAGAACCTACGTCTCGTTCTAGTCTTCAATACTTATACGGGCTCTCATCGCTGAAAACCACCACGTGAGACCATCATTAATTTTATGGTTTCTAACTGCCAAAATCAACCATGACACCGTCCTTAGTTTTACGCTCTCACTGATGGAAAGCTCTGCGCGATACCCTTTTTAGTTTTACGAATTTGTATCGACAGAATCACACTGACGCCTGTCATATTTCACGAACTTGTACTGATGAAATCGCACAGACACTTATCCACGGTAATCACGACTCGACACATGGCCCAATCAACAACGACAACCTGTTTATAACCCAACCAATATGCAAAACCAACTGAAATATCCAAACATACATGTAGAAATTATATAACAAATTTCAAAATTTTATCAATCTCACTTGAGCAATATGGAGGTCGCTCGAGCCCAAAAATACCCTTATATTCTAAAACAGAGAAGAGAGTCTGGAAGGTTAAAGAGATTTCTTGAGAGATCTGGAGCTTGCTTGAGCAACCTTTATATTTTTATAGTTCTATTCCAAAATGCGATTTGCATAATTCCAAAATCTCTAGTTTCTTCTAGTGATTTTGTGTGTAAAACAGAATAAAATCATGACCAATCGATAGTAGAACATCGCGTCAAAATATTTACAATACAAACAACCAATTAGTCAACCTTCAATTGAGTCACGAAATCCTAACTCAATTGAAGAACTTCAAAAAACCCGAGAACCTACGATCTCTTCCGATTGCCCGTGAATACGATCAATCTTAGGCTCAATCGGAAACCCTCTTCGCAAGGATCGACCTTCCTAATTCGCGTTCTTAAAAAATCCAAGAGATAGACGTTTGATCAAACCTAACACCGAAGAGACAGTGGAACAACATTCGCGGATGTAAAGAGAGAGACATGCGATGGGAAATTAGGGTTTGTAATGTGACACATTAGGGTTATACCTGATTATATAACCACATCTAATCAAATTACACTATAGCCCCTCCAATTCGATACAATCTCCAATTAAACTATAAATCTCCCAAATTATCATTAAAACTCCTAAAATTTAACAATTGTTCAATAATTACTGAAACTATTATGAACAAATAATAAAAATATTGTGAGACCCCGATCCAAAATAAAGAAAATATAAAGAAAGTAGAAAAAAATGGTGAATTTAAAAATTCGATCGAATTACTAAATGGAAACTTTTCGAAGTTGTTTCGATAACTATTGGGTGAACGAGGAGATATCCCGAAATTATTTAGGGATATTTGAAGTTGGATCGAATCATAATCGGAGACCGAATGGTGGTTCAATAATTTATTTTAAGCATAAGTGATAACTGAAGATTAAACCAAATATTACTCTAAGGGAGCAATCCGCACTACAACAAATTTTGCATTTTATAGCGGGCGATGAATGCTATCAAAAGTAATAGATAGCGTTCACAAGAATGCTAAGTTTGCCCAAGCTATTAAAAGGTCTGCACTTTTTATAGCATTCTTCGACCGCTATAAATAAAAGTTATAGTATCTAATTTTCATAGCGTTTTTTATATGTTGCGAATACAAGCTATAGTATCTATTTTTTATAGCATTTTTTGAACACTATTAAAAAAAGTTATAGTATGTTGTTTTCGTAGCGTTTTTTAGATGTAAATACGAGTTGTAGTATCTATTTTTTATAGCATTCTTAGCATGTTGTAACCACATGCACAGTATGTTACTATTAATTTGTCTGCCGTAGAACGTGTTGGAGAAAAATATCATAGCATTGTCAAAATGCTATAATAGAATGCAACAAGTTGAATCGCATTCCTCTTAATAGCATTTTGCAAATGTTGTTATATATTTGCAATATATATCACTTTGAAAAATCATATTTAAATAGCTTGAACGAAGAAGAGAAATTCATCCAAACCCACACATTAAAAAAATACATCAATTGGCAAAGAAAAGGTTTTATTATAAGTGGACAAAGATCTTATTAGTTAACAAGGAGCTAACCAAACAAGATAGAAGAGAAGCAGGAAGAATTACATCGCAATTCTTCCAAAGGAGAAAGAAAAGAAGCACCAAAAACAAATAAATAGCAACCATCAACTGTAGCCTAGGGGCAGAGAAAACTAGCAGCAGAAAGAACAACAAACAAACAACAGTAGAACATCGCTTGACATTGACATCAGAAGAAAATCAGCTGTAGAAACACTGATCTTGTACTGCCACTATTAAATTCCAATCATCCGAGGCTTTGTTTTCGGAACGCCCAATTTCAAGAGCAGAAGCAAGGTCAAGTGTTCGATTTTGATTAGGTGCTTCCTGCATAATATCACACGCAGACAAATAAATGTAAGCCTAAAGAATCGTTCAAGTTACAACAAATGAAAGAGAATGTCAAGCTACTACAATATATCCGAGATGCCAACCTTCCCAAAATCAAGAGGTATGATGCGAAAACTGGAGGGCAAAAGAGATGCACCATCAGCAAACGTGACATCTATAGGAACAAAGAGAAGTTCAACATAGGTTCCAATAGCATTCTCATCCATACCACTGCAGAGCTGTCAAGAAGGTATAAAAAGAACATTACGAACGAAAGTCGAGGAGATAAACCTAATGCATACAAACTAGTGGATGCGATAATTCAGGAACACTCCACGCCTAGTCAAAACATCAACATGCCAAAATTATTAGAAAAATATGACTTTTTTACCTCCATATTCATATGGTCAACAATGTGGATGATTGGACCACCACCTTCACAAGGTCTAATCAGGTACCCACTAGGCAACATTTCTGGCCTCACAAATTCTGTATTGGTGGCATGCTTGAACCATTCTGAGTATTACTACGTGATCTTTCACAAACCTAAGCAAATTTCATTAGCGCATTCAACAACTAATAAGAGATTCTTTGGAGCTACAACTAAAGACTTACCATATCTGTACAAACATGAAAGTAATAGAACCTTACGCTTATCTGCTAAGGCCCTTTCTGTCATCTCATTGAGTCGGTTATCGCATCTGCTTTTGTATAGCACCTTGTATGAAAAACAAAGACAATCGCAACAAAAATGTAAAAGAAAAACACTTGAACGAAAAATTAAGCATCGTGAAGTTCTAGTTCAGGAATACTGTGTATCTCTACAATGTCTCAAATCATGGACATGTTAGATATCTGTAACTTCTGAGATACAGAAGAAAAGAACTCACTAAATCCTGCATTTTTGTCTGGTAGAACTCAATCTTTTCTCTAGAATCTAGAAGACGAACTTTTCTTCAACCTAAAACATCAAAAGCTGTAACATGAACTCCAATAGCTGAGATATCATCCACCAGAAGATTTTTAGAGATTGAACCGGCCTAACATAATTTTTCTTCAAGATAATAGATATTAGTAATGTTTAATGACTTTTTATATAGTTTTGTCCAAATCATTTGTCTTGAAGTGAAGAACAAAAAAGTATAATTATATGAACTGAAGTTGAAGCAAGTTTACATATTACTATCCTAAAGGCACTAAAAGGAATAAAAACTGTCTTTTTATGTCTTTAGTAAACTTTTTTGGGATTGTTGGTCATATTTTTTGTTAGCAAACCCAAATAACAAAAATATTTTGAAATTTTATCTAATGACACCTTTACCAATGCAGATATTCAAACACATATATTTTCAAAATCTTTCGATGTACATAAACTCTACATTCATTCATTCAATCTACGTACATTGAATGCTACTTATGTATATGAACCAGGATCTGTGCTATGTGCAAAGATACAGTTCCTAACAAAAATCATTGTGCTCTTGTGCTCAATGCACTGCTGATATTAGCGTTAAACAATAGATGAATGCCCACCTTCCATCTTTAGCCTTGCATTAGCATGAGCAGTACTAGCTACTAGAATAATAGAAAGTAGCTAGGGAAGGGCCAAATCTTATGAAAGCAAGGGAGGCCCCTCCCAATTTGTGAGCTCTAACTAATCATACTTAAATTCACTTACATTTTGCATTGATTTTCTCGAATAGGTTTTTGAGGATCATAGCCACCCAATAGCATATGATTTGGGATAATACTAAAATCACGGTTCTTTCATGTAATCCTACTATTGCAATTTTTTCACTGGGTTAATACTGCGTTAAATTCACTTACACAGTAGGCCAAATTCACTTACATCTGAACATCATATGAGAAGTTCCATGAGGAGATAATACTACTCGAATTGCCTCAAGGGCATTTTATCAAACAGGTAACATGCAAAAAAGCAACTTAATACAATTTGCTAGCCAACATTATACTATTGAGACCCAATCTACTTAACACCCAGAAATACATAACCGAAACAAAATCACTCATACATAAACGGATTTAATCTGGAGAAAGGAAAGAGAGAGATTTAGTACCTTGAGATGAAACCTTCTTCCAAACAAATCACTGAATCTCTAAACCAAAGAAGAAGGAAGAAGCCGAGTGTGGTCCTGCACAAAGAAGCTGGAGAAGAGGCCAATCGATTAGGAAACGGAAAAAAAATCGGGAGAAGAGAGATTGATTACCTTGCCTTCTCCCAAACAAATTCAGTTTATTTCTGAACGAGGAGGAGGAAGCGAGCGATGTAGTAGGGGAAAGAGAGGGGAGATGGTATCACGCGAACTAGTTACAGTCGTGGGTGAGATGGAAAGCTGAGGAGGGAAACAACAAAATATCTTGGCGCCACTTTTTTGAAGGCTTTTCTATAGCTTTAATGATTTTTTTAATAGCTTTAGGTGTTTGCTACAATAATATATTGGTTTTTTTTACATCATAGCGATTTTATAATGCTATTGAAATATAAATAAAAGCGATTAATAACTAACGTTTCTTTTCCTTGTACAATTTAGAGCATTTTACTAGCAAATGCAATTGTAAAGTCACTTTTTATAGCATTATTAAAAATCTGCTATAAATACATGCTATTAATTAGGTATTTTGTTGTAGTGCCGTCAAGATTAGGGGTCCCTAAAACTAATTTATTACCTTTTTTTTACTGAGAGATTTATATATAACATAACTTAGATAAATATAAATATTAATAGTAGGATATTTCACTTTTACGTTAAGGAATTAGAGATAGACTTGGCCTTTGCATTGTCATCCTAAATATTACCAAAAGAGGACACCAAGGAGCTTATTATGTTTACACCTCCTGCTATAGTTTTGTGATATATATCTCCTCCCAAGCTGCTCAAATCTTCTCCATTTCTACAATAACATCACGGGGGATCAGTCAAAGGAAAATAGAGAAAGAAGAAAATAAGAAGAAAGAGAAAAGGAGAGGAGAAGAAGAAGAATAAAATTAGTGATTGTACCTCTACTTCTTGTACTGAATCTGGGTAAGAATTTTCTGTGAACCTAACATAGATTAGTGTTTATTTTGGATTTATACAGCTTAAGTAAGTTAGCTTAGGGTCTGGAATTATAGGAATTCGAAGTTTGAGAGGAAGAAACCGAATCTGCCATGGTTGTCTGGTAGCATTTCAACTGCTGCTGTAAGGCAGATTTTTCCTCTGACTTCAAAAGCTTCCCTAGACCTGTTAATATCTCGGATCGTCATCAAATTTGGAACACAGCTAGATCAATGTCTTAGTTAACATTTCCAATTTGAATCACTAAATTCTAACGGTTAGATTGGACGAAACGTCATGTTTAGTAAAATGTGTCGATTTTCTACCAATTCTGTTATGCTGAGTTTTTATGTTACTTAGAAGCTATTCCAAGTCTTGGGTTCTTCATATTGAATGTTCCCAACACCCTAAACTATCACCCTGTCAAATTTGGTGAATTTGGACATGTTTTGATGGGGTTTCCAAACTGATTTCTATCAGCGTAAATTTCTGAGAATCTGTCACGAGTTTCACTTTGACGATTTTGAACCTCAAACCTTTTTATTTGACCTCATGATCTCCCAAACCATTTAATATAGATATTCTAATATTAGGAGACTAATTATAACCTTGTATGAGTCTCAATCCATAGCGTGAGATATTTTTGTTGATGGATTAAGAAAGTCGGTTACTCGAATTGTAAGGAATACACTTGAGGTTTGAGTTTATCTTTAAGCATTAAACTTTAGTTATTGAGTAAGATATCCTTGATGACATGGGAAACGAGGTATAAAGAACGAGAAGTGAATGTGGAGACATATTAGCGAGTCCACGAGACATAGCAAGAGGTGAGTTCAAATATGACTTGTTACGCGTATAATTTTAAAAGCATGAAAGCATGAGATATTTCAATGTTATATGTTGTTTTAAGCATGAAAATGCCATGCTAGATCATATTGAATTGTTCATACTTAGACCATGCGTTAATTAAGAAAACATTGATTAATACGTTGATAAGTAGTTCAAACGGTACCCCGACCGCTAGGGGATTAGAATATAGCGAGAGGCGTAAAACAAGGTTGTTAACCACGGCCAATGTGGTTTATGGATGACGTCATTCCACGTATGCGATGATGCATAAGGGGGTAGCTCCCACCTACGAACAATTGGCAACCGTTTAAATTGAACTAAATGAGATAAGCTTGAACAAAGTCCTAGGCTTGACCTTTTGGACTATGCTGTTAATTATGTTTATCAAGATCATTATGTTACATGCATTGTGCATATGAATAATATGGCAAACACGTAGAATTTCATATTTGAATTCACACTAGCGTTGTGCTAATGATGTTGTTAAACAACATACCAGGTTCTGAGGAGGCGAGCCATGGACAGTAGGGAGATAAAAGACTTTTGGATCTATATATTGCATAGACAGTATGTTTAGTTTTGTTTGATTACTAGGACTTGTTCGGCCACCTGTTAGGCTGATGTTTTTGAGGATGATGTTATAGGATGTCTGTATGCTCAGTTTAACACGTACACTTCCCTGGTGTTTGTTTTGAGGTTGTAAATATACGTTTCCATTTACTCTGATTAGTTTTGGCTTAGATTTTTGTGTGGCAGGTTGGAGATCCTTAACTGTATTCGTTATAGGCCTTAACGAGATTAGCTCGTTGGTCGGTCACTAATCTATTCCAAATTGGAATGGGTCGTGACAAATATCCCAAGATAGGAATGGCCCTCACACAACGTGTGGCATTTTGTTTAATGCGAGATGACGCTTTACATGCTTCTTCTTAACAGACGCGTGCATATTGTCCTTTCGCCTGACGACATGCCAATTAGGGATCGACGCGTGGCATCATACCACATAGACATCACCAACATGTCTGCATGATGGGCATCATCACTCATTCATTCGACCATATAGCAAAGCAATTACCTTGGTATGACACCTCATACACTGATCTAACAATTAAGTCAACACCATATTAGCCAATCCAACAACAAGTTGAGGGGCTATTATAATAGGCCAAATCGGTATCAAATTTGGGCTGGACCGGAATCAAGCTTGGGGATGGCCATTGATCAAGCCTTACATCTTCATGGGTCGAACCAAAGCCCAACACCGCCCACAAGACATTATGCGACCAACTCAACTTATGAGCGCCCTTCATTTGGGCTAGACTGAGTTGACAACTGAGAGGATAACTCGGGCCACATGGTTCCAATCCGTTTTCACTTGGCATCTAGGTGTCTGGCCCCAACACGTGGCATTTGAGTTGAAGTTCGATACGTCATGGATGATGTCACCGTAGAGACGTTTATTTCTAACGTTATTGGAAAGCATGCTCCACGCATGCATGCTAACTTGGAGCTCAAGCCAACCTCAAGTATAAAAGGTGCTCTTAGGTGAAAAGGACAATACATGCTTTCTATCTATTCTACATTACTTCTTTTTGACTTTTTGATTCACTAACGGACTTAATCAACGAAGTGTTTCTCGATTGACATCAGCCGATAAAAACTAACTAGTTCTGACTTTTGCAGTACCGGAGAGATCAAGGAACACTTTGGATTGAAGCCTAGCTAAGACGAGTTTCAGATTAAAAGACTCCACACACGTTGTTAGTATAAATCCAAAAAAATGTGTTTAGGATAAATATAAATTTTTTAGCTTTGGCTTAACATTTTTTAAGATTATTTTTTTGTTCTTTATTTAATTTATTTTCACATTTATTAGTTTTTTTCGCTAATTTTTTGTGGATTATTTAATTAATCTCGACAAAAATTTTTAAAATAAAAGACATGAGCTAAATTTTTAAAAAATAAAAAAATTTAATTCAATACTCAATCAAACGAGTAATTTTTCTCCTGACTATGGATCACATAGTATCCGCTATAAACTAAAAATTCATAACCCCTAGTGCTATTAGAGTACCATTTAATTTGCCTGTGTAAATATCTATTTGTTTTGAATAAGTTTTGTATTTAGTGAATTTTTTTGTTAAATTTTTTTACTTTTTTGGAATTGTCTTATCGATACGAATTAATAATTCATATAAATTTAACATTAACTAACAAAAGTAATTTTTTAATAGAGACAAAATAATATAAGCTAAATTAAAAATAAGAGTCTCCATTCAGAATTATTCGATACAAGTAAATTTCTTAAAAAAACCCAGAAGGGCATTAACAATTGCTATCAATATGTGTGTGTGGATTGATCCATATTGACTTACACGTAATTTAGATACATATCAATCCACATGTAACATTGGTCAACAAAGAAATAGCTAAATTCACTAGAGTTTCTTATCAATGAATTTGATTTTATTTGAGGTGAACATCACTCTTATACTTATTGATTGAGAGAGAATAAGTTAACCTCAAAAGTCTTGTTTGATTTGTGAATTAGATACGTGTAATTGGATGATTCGTGCATAATCTTGCAATCTGGTTCTCTAAAACTGAATTAAGACAAATAATTCCAGAATATATGAATACGCATTTGGCCCCATTTAGCCTATGGTTAATATTTATTTCAAATTTTTGTTTTTATTCATTTTTTTGTATTTGTTGTTTAAATCTCAATGTTTTGTAGTTTATTGGTTCGTCCTGATGAAAGAAATCTAATGAGTATAAAATTATGTCCAAAAGTTAAAAAAAAGTCACTAAAGACGACGAATAAATACAAAAAATTCTGTTTTTTTATTTATTTTTGTCTTTTCTGAACTTTTTTCAAATTTAACCGATGATTGATAACTTTTCTGAAAGCTCTTGTCGAGATGAACCAATAAATCAAAAAAATTGATGAAAACAAAAAATTACAAAAAAATTTTAAATAAAGACGAAAAAATTTCAATAAATACTACAATAAAAATCACAGTCCAAATGGACCCATTTATGTTGAGAAGGTAAGACTCATTGTTCGGTGTCGCAACCATTGTTCGGACTGTTCTACTGCGTCCGACTACCGCCACCGCCACTGGCACAAGTAGAAGAGCGAACAAAATTAGACTCCTCGTGAATTTCTAGAAGTGGGACTTTTCTCACCGCGTCATTTCCTTTTCCTTTCCCTTTCCCTTTCCATGCGTTCGAAAGACACAAGTAAGTGAAATAATAATCTGGCAACTACAGGGCGAACCAACAACACGAGGTTTTCACGCCCGCAAAAATGGTATGTTTCATTCCTCTGCGCCATTTCATCAAATAGTTTCACTTCAATCTCTTGACTGGTTGGATGGCGAACCCCAATTGGTGGCGTGGTTGTTGCAGGCAGTGACGCTACACACCAATCTCGGGGACATCAAGTGCGAGATCGCTTGTGACGAGGCCGCCAAAGCTGCAGAGGTTTGTAACTCTATATCGCAATATCCTACTTTTCCCCGCTGTTTGTTTCCTGACAAAAAGGAACAGGATATTTTGAACCATTTTGTTTTCGTTTCGTTTGTCTTAGCTCTAGTTTATTGGATCGTGTTTTTTTTTTTTTTTGCGCGAAAGTGGAATAAGTTAGGGTTTGAATGAAATAATGGATGCAAGTTGGGGCATAGGGGCAAATGGCACCTAAAAGTTTCTATACTGCCTCGTATTATGCTAACAATGTGTAAGAAGTTGGAATAATGAATCTGTCCCTTGTTGAATGTTTAACTTCTACTATTTTCATTCTCTCAGAAATCAAACGGATGAGCGATCAGGATTATTTTTTTATACATCATTGACTTTGTTCTTATAGATGAAATTTCACTCTATCATGATTAGCTAGTCAAGTAGAATTGTTTTTGCCATGTTTTTATGTCCATGATTTGTGCCATTGACTGAGATTGCTGAACAAACTTATACGAGTATAGGTGACCTAGGTGAATGATTATGAGGAAAGAGCATATAATCATGATGCTCTCTGTTATAGACTGTCCTCTTACCAGGGATTGTCTACTTAATTACTGATTGAAGCAGGCTAGAAAGATGCTATTTGCTGCTATTCTATCTATTTGTGCATCAACATTAGCTTGGATAAATTTATTCGATTAGAATAAATTTGCCATGAGCATAGATTCTCCTGTCAACATACTGTTATGGAAGTTATAATAAGGTGATTACAAGTCTCCCGAGCTAAGTTGGTCTTTTCTGCTAGCCCAAGTGTTGGGGAGTTAATTGTGAAAGCCGGAGATGAGGTACATGATTGGTAACTAAAGCATTGGAATTCTATAGAAAATAGGAGGGGTATATGGTAAGCTTGATGCGTGATTAAGAACGCAATTGGATACCTTAAGTGTACTTAAATTACTGATTGAAGTCAACTTATTGTTATGAAAGGTATAATAAGGTAGTGGTTACAAGTCTCCTGAGCTGAGTTTGTCTTGTTTGCTAGCCAAAGTGTTGGGAAGTTAATTGTGAAAGCCGAAGACGAGGTACATGATTGTTAAGTGAAACATTGGTGTTCTATAGAAATTAGGAGGTGTATATGGTAAACTCGATTCATGATTAGGAAGCCAATCACATTTGATTGTCGGATTTTTGTAACGAAGGATTGAGAAAGATGGGCTTAAGGATGGGAATAAAGAGCACATGTGGGGTGCACTGGTAATAGATGGGGTTATATGAATTCTGGAATTAGTTATGAAGTGTTTGATTAGAGTGGGACAAAGATGGAATAAAGTGTTGAATGACTACTTTTGAGTATTGGATGAAGAAGGAGATAATCCAGATGGGGGATTAGGTAATACAACCCCAGGTATTAGCTAATCTCCCATATAGGGTACTAAATGGACATATAGTCCCACCTTATCGAGTCCAATAGTTAATCCCGGATGCATACAAACACGAGACTAATAAATAGTGGGGAACATGTGGGCCCTTGTTTTCCCCATAGTCCTAATCCCCTTCCCCTTCTTCCACCCCCGCCCCCGCCACCCCCCCCCCGGCGCTCCTCCTCTCTTTCTTTCTTCTAGTCCATCAATCGTTGACAAATAGTTTAGGCTTTAGGAAAGAAGATTCATGGTTATTTCTAGTGTGCTAAATCCACGTATGACTAGGCTTTCCAAAGGTGGAGCGGTTTTGTTTTTGCACGCCTTACCTCATGAAGCTAGGCCTTTATGGCACCAAAAAGGGGTGACGTCCTTGATAAAAGAAAGGAATGGAATTGGGAGGCAACGAGGTATATCTTTAGAACCATTTGTATAAATGTCGTATAAAAACTACAAAATTGTTTGATCTCTTCTTCTAGATGTCTTCTTAACTTGGACAGATGCTATGTATTGATCTTTTTTGCAGTTGACAATTTCCTGGTCATAGCTAGGAGATAGCAATTCATCTGCATCTGTCTTCTCTAGATGATGCTTGTATTGCAATGCTTTTGGGTAGGATGTAGCTGAGATGGTGTTGCCTAAGAAGCTCAAAACCCAACTTTTAAGAGCACAAGGGTGTTCGAAGGAGAGTTTGGAAAACCCTCATTGGCTAATACTTACTAGTTTCCAAGACTTCTTCATTTCCATGGTAAACCCAGGTTTTGATTTTGCAAGTAATATAGTGTTTTCAAGGAGACATTTGGGTGAAGCAAATTGTCTCTCGGGAAATGTTTTTTCAGGTTAGGACACAAGCATTTCTCAAGGTTGGTTTTGGGTTGGATTTGTACCCAAACCATGTGCCTATCAGTGGCTTAATGCGTTAACCCGATTTAGTATTAAGGGGAACAGTCTTCGGGTGGTCCCCATGTGATGGTGACTTTTCATTGTTGCACTTTGAGGAAGGTTCAGTCACTCTCAATATGATGGCAGAGATAAGTTGGACCCGAGGATTCAGAGCTACATGTCTATGGTTAAGGGAAAAACATAAAAGATATCTCTATTAAGTGGAGAATGCTTTAAGTTATGCTGCTTTGGGCAGTGATCAGTGGGCTGAAGTCACCATTGAAATAAAATGTAGCCGGAGAGGATGATAGATTTTGATGGCTGGTGAGGGGAACGCTATTTACAGAATCTTCTGCTGATTAATGCAATGAATAATGCTAGCTGCAAGTCCCTTTACAGGTTAAGGGCTTAATTTCGGGTCACGTCAATTTGATTCCTCTGTTATTGTTGGTTTATCTTCTGATTCTTCTTTGCCATCCTTTGTTAACAAAACAGATTCATAAATCTCTTTTCTTGTTTGTTAAAAGTAGTCCATAGTTTATCCTCTGTCTTCCATCCTTTAAAATAAACCTTGAGAACTTTGCAGACACAGTACACATCTATGTTTTGAATATCTCGAGGCTTGTTATTGAGTACTTTAGTACCTTTGCTTGCTACTTCTGATCCTTGTAGTCATTTAAGTACAAGTCTGAGTGCAGTGCCACCAGTCACATATCCGTAAGACATTGACAGCTTTTCTTCAGCTGACCCTCCCACCTGTTCTAGATAAGTAGTTCCCTTCCCCATCCCATCCCTTACGCCAACGCCACATGTGAGCATGTGTGGGGAAAAAAACATTTTGAAGGAGAGGGGTGTTATGAGATTTTTATTGGGACTGAATATGATGCGATTATTTACTTATTCCTGTATAGTGAACTACTTACCGCCACAACGTTGTTAAAATTGCCTATTATCATTTACAGATTTGGTGTTTTCCCCGTGATTTCTGCTGTCATCTAATAACAACAAATTAATTTTGCCTTATATAAGAATTATACTGCCCTAAACTATTTTTGCTTGAGAACTTAGAGATGGATCCTGCAAATAGAATATTCCAGGGAAAATTGTCAAGGAGGTAAGAACAATGAACTCTAGTTAGACAAAGAAATGAGGTGATCTGGAAAGGGTTAAGGAGACGACAGACACAAGGACAAAGAGAATGACAGTCTCTTAGTCCCCAAGTGGGGGGTCTAGGAAGGAGATGAGGGGGTTTCACTTCTTTCTTTAGGTCTCCTTCTTGTAGCTCCTCGGGCTACGGCTTGGGACCATCTTGAATACGTTCATAGGGTGGTTTGGGCTTTTTCTACCGGCTGTTCTTCAGTCGCCTCGCAAGCTTCCTCTAGCTCGGGGCCAACTTCTCCTTTAGGAATTGCTATTTTGGCGCACCGTCATAAATGGTACACCGTCTTTCCGCCTTCGCGGAACTTTTTCGTCTTTCTGGTCATTGGGGGTAGGTGCACCCTGAGGTCCTCTTGGCCATTGCTTGCTCCTTTTTCGGGTCGTCCTTGATATCTTCTCACTTGGGAATTTTCACCCTTTTGGGTTTCCCTTGTATAGCAATAGATTCTTCCTTGAGTTTTGAGAAAATACCATGTCGAAAAGATGAGCCGCGTGCACTTCGAACGGCTTTAGAACGGCTTCTCTGAAGGTTCCACAGTAATCTTCTTCCCAATCTATATCCCCTTCAACCACTGGTGGTAGCCTACTCAACCCCTTTTCATTCCATGACCTTCTATTAGGCTCTAACAACCTCTCCACATTTGCCCTTTCCTTTTGTAATAGGGTTGTTCTCAATAAGTTGTAATCTTGGGGTACATAACCACTAATAGAGTTGTTGGCAGCAAATTGAAAAGCACTTGCATAATAAGGGTTCCAAGAAAGATGGAATGGCAACCCACCGGTGTAGAACATGCGAGCAATCTTAGCATGCAACTGTTCTTGGGCAACGAGATTGAATGCCTTCTCAATAGCAGTAGTTCCACTTGCCTTTCTTTTTCTTATTTCATACCCTTCCAATCTAAAGTTTCCAGTTTCAAAGTTCATTCCACTTATAGTATTAGATTGACAAGAGAAAGGTGAAAGCTTCTTCAATTTTCTTTTTATTTCTGCAAGGTGTTGAGAAGTCACTTTGGGGCACAATTTGATTCCATTACCAGAAATTTTCAAGAGATGTGCCTTCACTCTATAATATGACCCCTTAAATTCGCATTGACAATAGTTGCATTTGAATCTTGTATTTCCACCCGCATCTCCCATTTCTTCTAACTTAGTAACGTATGCCCAAAGTGAAGCATAATCTTCTTCAATCGTATTCGTAGGCATGCTATTCACGCTTGTAGTGTGGAAGCATCAATTTAAAACCAATTGGCTATGAATGAAGTGGCCTCTCATGTATATAAGGTTACCCATATTTTAATATCTTAACGATGTGGGATTGATTCCTTCACACGCCCCCTCACGTGCAGCCCGTATTTAGGTCTGTCACGTGCGCTTCTTTTTGGGTCGTCTTCGTGCAGCCTTTCTACTTGGGTCTGTCATTGTGGGCTTTGTTCGGCCGTTGGGCCTTTTTGGGCTCTGATACCATGTGGAAGCATCCATTTAAAACCAATTGGCTATGAATGAAGTGGCCTCTCATGTATATAAGGTTACCCATATTTTAATATCTTAGCGATGTGGGATTGATTCCTTTATGTAGAACTTTTAGTTCCAGCCATTCTCAATATCCTAAAAAAACGATGTAAATTAACCACTGACTATAGCTATTGACCCAATACAAGTATACAATATGCAATATAAATTAACCACTGCCAAGTGCTAACAAGTATCAGTGTATCAGTAATCAGTTATCACTGTCTGTTTGTATCAGATATCAGTTTATCACTTATTAGTATACAATATAAATAAAAAACAAAAACATTAGGAATGGCTAAGCAAAAAAAGAAACATCAAGAATACGAGAGAGAGCAGCAGAGAGAGAGAGAGATAGAGTTCAACCTGGCAATGGTAGATGGTGATGAAATTTGGAAGCTGTCGAAGGTTGAAGAAGTTGGAGCCTGAAGATCACTAGAGGTGCAGAACTGTAGAGACTCGAAGTAGAAGTTAAGGTTTTAATTTTTTTGCCCGACTCTATTTACACATATCAAGCTATAATTAAACATTTTTCCTTTACCTTTATTTTGTTTTTTAAAAAAATTTCATTTTAACCCCCGTCGTAGTGGAAATGTATCCGGACGTATCGGAGATATATCCCTCACGTATCGAAAATATATTCAAAATTAAATGATTTAATTTTAATATCCACTACTTTTCAGGCGTATCCGATACGTATTGGGGCGTATTGGGCGCATATCGGTATTCGGTAAGTATACGATACGCGTACGCGACTAGTTTTGGAGTATCCGTGCTTCATAGGTAGTAGCTTGATGGGACCGCCGCGTATTTGTGCATCCACGACCTCCCTAGGATAATGTTGTAGTTTGTTTGCTCGTCAATTACATGGAACTTTGTGGATGCCCTTATTTCTTTGATATCGAGGTCCACCACTACACACCTGAGAGACTCTTTCTTGTCCTCCCCCCCCCCCCCCCCCCCCCAAAAAAAAAAAAAAAAAAAAAAAGAAAAGAAAAGAAAAAGTAGTAGTGATGGCGGTCTTAAGCATGTGGCTATCAGGATGCCTACTTTCTGGAAGGTAGCAAGGGGTATGATGTTGATGGATGCAATGCCATCAAGGAAGGCGTGGCTTAGCTCTACGTTGTTAATGTAAGTTGTGATGTAAAAAGGATGGTTGTGAGGGAAAGTCACATTTTTTTCATTGTCGGAGAAACTGATGGTATTTGCTCCCTCGTGTACCAATTGCGATACCGATCCTTTTGCGGCCTTGCATGCCCTAATTGTTACCACTGCATTTGGGTCTGGTAGCACCACTAGCGTCTCATAGCTAGCTATTCATTTGAGATGGTCATAATGGGAGACCATGAGAGCCTCTTCTTGTACCAAATCTTCTAACACTGAGAAGTTGTAGCAGCCGGCCATGATAACCGTCCTGGCAGCTTCTCGGTGCTTGGGATATGGTCTTTCATGAACGGCTCTTTGTCTTGCTTCACCTATTTTTAAGTTCATTTGCTGCTTGTTTTCTTTTGAAGGTACTTTTTAGGGTCCAACAGTCGCTTGTTGGTTGCTTGGTGTGTGTTTGTGGTACATGCAATAGTTTGGACTATCACGATCTCTTCTCGTTGGCAACGTCAGGGAGTTTTAGTTCCCTATAGGTCACCCATTCCTTCACTAACGCTTTTATTTCTTTGATGCTGCAGGGGTAGTCTAGAGCGTTATTCATCTCTTTCCTCTTTTTGGACCCCACAAAGCGCTCTCCCTGCGACTTCCGTGATCCAGTAGTGGAAGTCGCATCAAAGACTAATTGGGTCCAGGGGAAGTGCCAGTTCTTGCGTGTAGGGAGTTTGACATGGGTGTGAAGGTTGCATTCAGCTTCGTAAAGGACGGAAAAGGTGGGGCGGCTGTTGTTGATCAAGCGGACACAATTCTCGAATGATGCCTTCAACTTATATCTTGATTAGGTGAGACTCGTCCAGTAGCTCGTGGCAGTCCATCCCTCGGTCTTGGAACCGGTTGATGAAGTCTAAGATATTTTCGTGGTACTTTGATTTTTCCGAACGAGGGATAGTGTTGTAACTTTCTCCTATACGTGGAAGAACATAGTGTAAAACTTGTTCACCATATGCTCCTAGGTGAGGACAAAATATGGTGCGATTAGTGAGAGATTTATAAAACTAGCACAGGCAGAGGTTATAGTCAGATTCGTATGGGCCCAGGGTTTCAATGAAACAGACGACATACTCTTGGGTGTTGGCTTGTTTGCCATCGAACTTGACAAACTTCAGTGATTGGTAGCCCTCAGGTAATGGTAGGGAGAGAAAGGTTAAGGGGTAGGGTGGTTGTATATCTGGGTTCTTCAAGGAGGGTAGGATGTTTTTAGATCTTTCTTGTTGAAGGAGGACTTGCGTCAGCAACGGTAATTACTGTTGTGTGTGGTTTATGGAGGACTAAACTCGGTTCTCTGTAGGGTTGCGTACTTGGTTCACCAAACTTGTCCTATTGTGTGGGAGGTGAGCTGGGTTAGGAATGTTGTTGTTGTTGATGACTGGGCCATGGCCGTGTGTTACAGTTGTTTCTCGACATGGATCTGTTCGGAGTTCTCTTGCGGATTGGAGGCCGCACGTGGGATGACTGATAGAACAGCCTCGGTCAACGTGTGAAGGGCGGTGACCAGCTGTGTTTGAGTATCCTGTATTGCTTGTAGAGCGTCTAGGGTCGCAAGAATGCAGTTTGTACTGGTTGAGTCTTTATTTTGCCCATGGCCAAAGGAGTCATGTTGCTCGTTGTCCTCGGTGGCCATCTGGGTGTTAGGAATTTGTAGACCACTTCTTAGGCTGACCATCTATTGAACCACCTCCCCAGCAAAGTAGCCAAAATGTTGGAGATGTATTTTGCAAAGACAATATTCCAAGGATGCTGGAGAGGTAAGAACAATGAACTCTAGTTAGACAAAGAAAGAAGGTGATCTGAAAATGGTGGAGAAGTCGGACACTAGGAGAAAGATAATGACAATCTCTCAGTCCACAAGTGAACCTAGGAAGTAGATGATAAGTAGCTCCCGTGTGGGAATCCTTTGCCTTTAAGAATATTCTCTCTCTGTCCAAGTTCTTGTCCCCCACTAAGAATTTACTATCACATCAATGCGTGGAGTTAATATGAGTGTCAGGCATTTATAGGTGTACTAGGTCTATACTCTGGTACCATGTGTCCAAATGCCCACTCGACACATGCCCCTTTCCTGAAATATCTGACAACAATGGCCCTCGCTCGCACGATGATCTCGCAGTCACGTCAGGCCTCACGGTGATCCCTTCTCCTTTGAAGCCACCAATTGGCTAGATCCTATTTCTTTTCCATAACTAGGTTGGGAGACACGTGCTTGGCCTCTCCTTTATCACATTGTTACCTAGCTCTCGCGGCCCCTCTCTCGAGTTTTGCCATCGCAATCTGGGAGGGTATGCGCTAGGGTGCAACTCTTGATCTGGGGTTTTATCTAGGTCTTGCTTACTTCTAGCGTGTCTCTGACCTTGCCCTTACTCCATATTTTGGCCGTGTTGCACCTTGTCGTAATCGGTGCTAGCTCCTGGTGCATCACTCTGCGTCTTGGTGGCACTTGGATCACGCCATCGTTGCCACCGGTCTGCCCCTAATGTCGCGGGTATTTGGGGGGGGGGGGGGGGGGGGGGGGGGGGTTGTTTATGTGCTGTTCTCTGTTGACTTGGCATGTTGACTTTGATTCCATCCATCCAATCATTCTTACCCAGTGGTCTATCATGCTTTTGTTGGGCAGGTCCCATGAACCGATTGACTTTGACCCATTGACTTATTCATTTGAGCCATAAGAACTTCATCCTGATGCAGTCACCACTTTGTTCTTGCTATGAGCGTGTAATGAATTTGTATGCATGCTATTTCTAATTTGTTTGTATTTGTTTTTTTTAATCTGTTGAGTGCTGAATGAGAAGCAGGGGAAATATTTATTAGAGCAGCTGCTCTCACTGCAGGATTTTGTTTTTGACCATTGGTTTTAGTAATGTGTGCCTTGTTAATTGATAGTAATTGATTTGGATTCAGAATTTTTTGGCGCTATGTGCCAATGGCTATTATGATGGGACGATATTCCACCGAAATATAAAGGGTTTTATGATTCAAGGTGGAGACCCGACAGGCACTGGCAAAGGAGGGAACAGTATATGGGGCAAAAAGTTTGGTGATGAGATAAGGGAGTCTCTCAAGGTAAATTCACAATAATTTCTCAGGTTGTCAATGTTTGTCTTGCACTTCCTTTATATGTTAACTTTAATGGTTCTTGATCCATTATTTTTTCTGAACGAAAACGGACTACCTTCCCGAAGTCTATCTTCTCTTTACCAAAATGGAGAGAGATGACAACAACTTGATTTCAGAGCATCTCCAATGGTAGGCTACTCCTTCAGCCAAAGCCAATTTTTGGATTGAGGGTCAGTAATAAGTATGCCCTCCTCTTTAGCCATTTCATCGGCAAAAAATGACTTTGCCATTTCTTAAGCCTAATATGGCCGAGGAAATGACAAAGCATTTCCTGCCACGATATTTTGACTCCTAAATCAACAATCAAACTCTTAAAATCACTGAAAATAACCGTCCCAAAGATAAGAACATAGATTTTTCCAAAAGAGTACCACTTTCTGGTTGGAATTCCAGTACAATGCTTACAAGGATGTCTGGCACAATGCTTATGAACAATGCATTCGGGTAGAAGGAACTATTTCTACATAATTGTAGTTTGACCGTTCTCTCATTGCGAAATTTTCTATTTTGAACTTGTGTGGTGATGATATGAAGTTACGAAGATAAGGTTTATTATTTCATTGTCTAAGAACACACAAAGTGCCCAGATCTTCAACGGACGTCCTGGTGGACGTATGGCGCTAGATGGATCGGTAGGCCATGATGTGGCCTTCCAACCATTGGACCAGTTTTGCCCCCCCCCCCCCCCCCCCCCCCCCCCCAAAAAAAAAAAAAAAAAAGACAAAATGGTACTGTAGCAAGCCAAAAAATGGTTTTGCCTGTGGAAGTTTGGTTCCAACCGTAGGGGATGCTCTTAATTGGCACAGACCTTGGTGAATTGCACGATTTGTGTCCTAAATGATTACTTAGCTTCCTCTTCAAAGGAAATCTTCTCAACATTCCCAGCCTCTTAGCCAACCCATTCTTCCCTTTTGTGTTTTGAATGTTGCCGTGTGTTGAATTTTGCTGGATATATAGGACTTGATGTTTATTGATTGGGTTTTCCATCTCAAGGTAAAACTGACTTCTTTATTTGGCTCTTCTTCCAGCACAATGCAAGGGGTGTGATGTCAATGGCCAATAGTGGTCCAAACACTAATGGTAGCCAGTTCTTCATATCTTATGCGAAACAACCTCATCTTAATGGGTTGTATACCGTGTTTGGCAAAGTGATTCATGGGTTTGAAGTCCTTGATCTCATGGAAAAGGTACTTTTGTCTTGATGCTGATCGAGTATATACATGATTCATTCTCTTGGTAGCTATTACGGATGTATCACCAGTCACCCTGTCTGTTTATCACAATGATTGTTGAAGTTGATTTCTTAAACAAGCCTTTTCTTAATTTTGCCGCAAATGTCCCTTGCTACTTGCTATGGTGCTTGTAGATATTTTGTCCATTAACCGATTTATGTGGTATGCAGACTCCAACAGGACCAGGGGATCGACCTCTTGCGGAAATCAGGATCAATCGTGTGACAATACATGCAAACCCGCTTGCTGGCTAGGCTTTTTCTGATCGATATGCGGCTGTAAAATGATTAACTTTTACGAGTCACCTTTTATTGATTTGCAGTTACAGACTTGAACTGAAGGTGAAAATGAGAAGTCGAAAAAAGAAAGAAAGATCTATTGTGGTCACCTGCAGAATTGTTTCTAACAGAATTCCGTAGATTCTGGGCAGCATCGGGCGGATTCTTAACTCCAGTAGCAACTTCTAAACAGTCTAATTGCTCTATCTACTTTTGTGTAATGAGTTAATCACTAATTATAGAATATATGGTGTTAAAAGATTATTAATAATAAAGTTCTCTTTTTAAAATGTGTTGATGGTTATTAATTTATATGATATCAAAGCAAATAATAGATTGAAACTTCACTATTTATCTAGTAATTAAATATTTGCATGCGTTTAGGACGTGTTGAGAATGTAAATCATAAAATTAAGTTTTTAGATGAGTTGATAATTAACAATCTAATATGGTATTAAGACAAACAATAAATTCCGTGTTTGAATCTTACCACCTACTTTTTGGACTGGTTATTGGGTGGTAGGGCACTAAACAAGTTCACTCGAACTCCTTGTTCCTTAAAACTTGGTATAATATTTGATGAGGTTTAAAACTATATTTAAGATTGTTTTGGGTATTTTTGGAGTTAAATAGTTGCTCATCAGGTCAATTGTAATTGAACTCAAATACTGTTAATCAGTGGTGCAGAATGAAATCAATCTCAATAGATTTTTGTTCCTAAAAAACAACCATAAGTTAATTAAAAAAAGAAGTATGGATTGATGATAAGAATGCAGTAATCAACAAACAATGCTTATTTTTCAACAGACCACGACGAGTTTTGCGAACTAGTTTTGATATTCTTTTGTTTAGTGTTTGTGGCTTATTCTCTAGTAATTCGTTGGCCCTCTCGTGCCACGTATCAAGCAATTAAAGGTCTAGATCTGTACGGATAACAACTTCAAAGGAGAGTGAAAAATAAGCGGGGACTACTAAGTTTGATCATTTACCAAACGTGCCTTTTCATCCATGTACAACCATGCTTATGACTTTTGAGCAAGGCTAATAGTAATACAACTGGGTCATATTGGTCATATGCCCAATTTTGAAAGGGAAAAAACTGCCCAATCTTTACAATTTTCAAAGTGAAGTGGGCCGAATGCCTGGCGTCGTCGCAGAGAGCATATGGGCTAAAGTGTTGATCAGGACTAGTATGAATTGGCTATGTCGGGGATGTGGGTCGTCGCCATGTCAGACTGCTAACTAGACCAAAAGGTGTCCGACGCAAGACTAGGGGCTCGGGCATGAGTCGTCGTTATGCTGAGCAATCGACCCACTATCCGATCGTGTGGCCAGAATCTTCTAGAATTGGAGGGTAGCTCGAATAGGAAGGTACAAAATATTGGCAAGGTTCCTGTATAGGAAACCCTTGTACTTCAAGGAAACAACCACGTTTAGCAACATACAATTTGGGGAACGGTTCTATATTATTCCATTATAAAGCAAAGACACCTGATGGCTTATAAATAGAGGATCACGAAGCAAAATCAGGTACTCTATCAGCTAAAATTACAATCAATGTTGTGTTTTCATTTCACACGTTCTAACTTAAGTATCAGAATATCTTCTAGTTGCTAATGGTTGGACAACATTAATTGGTTGTTTCCTATGCAAGCCACATGAGCAACTCGGATCTTGGAGCAACCATTTCACATATCGGCGTAACGATGGCCTTGATTAAGAAGCAACAGTTCATTTGAGGATCCATTTCAGGCAATGTACAACTACCCACCAATAGACCCAAGCAACCATTTTGCATATCGGCATAAAGACGGCTTGTCGACGTACAAACATGGAAGCAGTTCTACTGCTCAACATTGAAATGTTCCATTAAGTAGGGTACAAAGAGACACTACGGACCAGGCAGTTGAGGAGGACGACACAAACGAGGATGACAATTCGCTTAAGTTAACACCAAATATATTACGTAACGAGAAGACATGCGCCCATGGCGAAGATCAAATTGACAACCTAATCATAGTAGCCCAACTTCAGCAAGTGACCATGAACACAAGAACGTCAAGGATACCATTCCGTATGTCCGCACTCACGGGGTGAGCGTACGTCAGTGACGTGATTAACGAGCACTTAAGGAGGTGCTATCAAGAGTTGCATATGTCACAAGCTTTGTTCCTTCGTTTGTGCGCAGAGATGGAGCAACGGTTCGGATGGTCCACCAGGCAGAAGGACACACCTAGGATTCATGAAAGTGTTGGCATGTTTATATATTGCTTTCACGGAAGGGACAACGAGCAGATAAAAGAAAGTGACAAACACTTTGCCGAAACCGTGTATCAACATCGGGGTAAAATGTTAGCTTGCATGCACTAGTTTAGATAAGAGTACATTCGTCGTACTTGGCCAAGGTGGCATGCACATATTATTATTTTCAATTAACATATTGGACCTTTGCAAATGTTTCATCCTTTTTATTGAATGCGTTGCATAACTAGGACTGCATCAATGCCATTGACAGAACACATGTCCCTTGCAAACTAGAGAACACATTTCAACGAAGTAATTTTGGAGTCGAAAGGGGCAAACCTACACAAAACATTGTCGCAGCGTGTGACTTCAACTTGTGCTTCACTTTCAGTGCAGTGGGGATCGAGGGGTCCATGCATAACTTCAACATATTCAAACGTGTCATCTACAATGATGACTTCTAGTTTCCGTAAGAATACTTTATGCTTCCTACATTTCATTTGTCTACATTATGTTCTTTACTACCCTGTTTCTACAACTTGTTGATTTTACACAAACCAACATCTTCGTCCAAGCAGGTAAATACTATCTTGTGGGCACTAGCTATCCAAACAGGACTGGGTACATGTCTTCATATGAGAGGTTACAAGTATCACCAAGCCACATTTCGAAAAGGCACACACGCCCCCTGTGACGACAAGGAGCTTTTCAACAAGGCCCATTCTTCTTTAAGAAGTTGTGTGGAGCGTACATTTGGAGTCTAGAAACGTAGGTTCCACATGTTGTACGACATGCCTTGTTATAAGATGAGGACGCAAATCGACCTCATACTCGCATCTATGACGTTGCACAACAACATATGCCGCAACACACCCAACAAAAAACTAATTCAAGAGGCTATTAATGACCCAGCTGCCCAGCATATGTGTTCCAAGACCTCCACGATGCCGACGATACGTAAGTTGGACAAGATATTTGAAGAAACTAATAACGGGTTTTCTAAATATTTAAAATTGTTTAGAAACAACAAAAATTACTTCCCAGAACATTGTTTGTTCTCACTATTTACCTTCCGCAATGACTAAACGTTTAAAAAGCGTGAACATAATTTTATACGTTTTCACTTCCTAACGTCAACATGAAGCAACAACGCCAACAAATTAGATGACAAAAAAACCAAAGCCAAAAATCGGATATGTTTATAAAATGAAAAAAATAATGATGACAAAAATATAGCGCCAAAAACAAAAAAAATTAAAAGAGGATCGTACGTCGCTACAAAATTTATTAAAAAATACACATTCAATGAAGACCTTCAATCAAATGTTCAGGGGTATTTTAGTTATTCTTACACCTAAGTAAAACAAAACACACCATTAACTATGGTCAAGATAATCCACAAATAATTTATTCTAAATAGCTTGAGCTAGATTATGTTCTACTAACGCCAAAATAATACAATAATCCAATAAGTCAATAACTATCACATGTCCAATGGGCCTTCAGTATGAATGGATTGTTCGCTTGTGAATTCCAAAGAAATAGATGGGCCTCATTTGTTAAAATTTTTACTATGAATTTTTAACTACTAATTTAAATAAATCACAATAACTATGACAAAATTATCGTATAAATATACAAGCTGTAAAAGGAAATTTAACATGAGTGGAATGTGAATTGAATTTTTATTTATACATTTTCAAAAAACTAAATAAGGAAAAAACTTTTAATTGAGTTGTATCACAATATCTTCTAATAGGTCAATTATGTATTAAAATAATTGACAAAATGCTTTATATAGAGAGGGAGGGCGAGTGGAGGGGTAATTTAGGTATTATAAAAGTGTTGCAGCATGACATCTACAATCTTTTAACCTTTCCGTTCAAAGTGTAACGGCAAGGGTGGAACAACATTGTAAAAAAAAAAGTGTCATTTCAAAAATTTGAGAAGAGGTCTTTGAAATTATTAAAAACCTCAAGAGAGGTTACATAAATTTTTCCAAAACCTTAATATAACCTTATAACATAGCGTTGTGAATGTTGAAGCAAAACTCACTACACAAATTTGAATTTAGACTATCATCCATCAGGCCGGATTTGGAGACATGTAAAAAAACACATTAGAAAACACATTCTCAGCTGTTAAAATTAATGGTTGAGATTAAAAAAAAACCTCTCTCCTCCCTCAATCTCTACACATTAACTACCTCGAGACTTTATCTCCTAAATCAATCCCAACGACGGCAACTTTTCCCCTTCTCATCTCCAGCAAATTCAACCCCGACGACGGCAACTCTTCTCCGGTAAACCTAATTTCGGCATCTTATCTAAAGCAAATACTGTTTAATTTCAAGATAATAGTATTAATTGGGTGATCAAATATTGTTAACATGATAATTTTGAATGAATTATCCATAAGCCACCTCACTGGAGAATGACAATTTTCAAATGGGTTCTAAAAAAATGTCATTTTATCGCCATATTCCTTCAAAAAACCCACAAAATAAACATTATCATTTATCTTTGGCACTGCAATTATAGGACTTCAAGATACTGAAATTAATTCAAAAAAGTCTTCTTTGTTTTGGCATTGCAATTATAGCACTTCAAGTTTGCCCTTTGTAGTAGACGAAAACCGTAAACCCACCTAATTAAATCAGAAAATTCTGTTATTGTGTTCCCCCTCGCTTGCCTTCGCTGTATATAAGATGTCAGAGTTAGGTTCGCTAGAGAAAAGTTGTCATCGTCTGGGCTGGGTTTGCCAGAGATAAAAGGGGAAAGAGTTGGGGTTGGAGTTGGGGTTGATTTAGGAGATGAAGTTTTGAGGCATTTAAGGTGTGTGGGAATTGAGGGGGGAGAGAGGTTTTTTTTTTTTAAATTTCACCTATTGATTTTAACGATTGAGATTGTGTATTTTTAATGTATTTTTTCATGTATTCTCAAATTTGGCCAATTATCTATTTGACTTGTGTCAATTTACTTTTGTTAGTTTTTTGCTTTTGTTCCCGAACCTCACAGAGGTAAGAGGTATGCATAGCTAAACCAAAGGAGTGATGAGACAAAATCTTGTTAAGAGATATTGGAAGGGATGATAATGGGGTGGACTGAGGGCGGATTTGATTATTCTCATTTCTGATTCTCGAATTCAAAATCTACCTCTATATCCACGCCATTTTTCGAATGGAGAATGAAACCTACCCTCCACCTCCTCTGCGAACAGGGATCATGGCCCCGCCCCGCCCCATTTTTTTAAATAAAAAAATAAATTTATCTTGTATAAAAGTAATCACAAATTTATATTCACAAGACTAATACATAACATAACATAGTTTTAATTCTATCTAACACCGCGAAATAAAAGAAGAGAATGAATTAAAATATTGAAGACTAATATATAAAATAACATATAGAATCTAAAATGAAGATCTATTATTACATAAAATAAAATAAAAATTCTAAACTCTACTGAAGAAAAAAAAAGAGAATGATGAGAGTTAAAAAGTAAAATTATAAATATTGATATGTAAAGGGGTTAAAAAGTAAAAAAATATCCATTTAATAATTATTTTAAAACGGATCCGAAAATAGGACGAAGGTAATAAGACCCGCCTCCGACCCATTTTTTAGTTGTTTTCTAATTATTACTTTCAAACTCAACTCGATTCTCGAGTAAATTTCCAAAACTCCAACCTGAATGGAACGAAAAACGAGATGAATCGGATCAGATGGGACGAAATTGCTGGATTGGTTTAGGAAGCCCAGTGGTAGGGGCGTGGGATGATGGATTTGAAATTTCTTGGGTTTTTCCTGTAATTTAAATGGGTTGAAGGGGCTTTTCTGTAGTTTACTCTCTATCTATCCCACAGAAATTCCCATATGAAAATACAAAATATTGTGCGCGTACACATCTCCCCCTCCCCTACACTGATCTCGCGCCTTCAATGGCGAAAGTGGAAGGAAACCCAGAGACCCCAGTGTGTTTGATGCCGCCGAGTCCAATCCCTAACGACGAAGCAGCGGGGGAATTCTCGCAGGCCAGTTCGTCCAACCCCGACGGAACCGAGGCTTCTCCGCCGCAGCCCCAAAAGCCCCTAACCCCCAAAGAGTTTATAGTCTCTGAGGCCGCAAACATCTCATCTCAGCCTCTCCACAACTCCGATCGCGCCGTCTGGGGCGCTCTGACTGCCATCTCGAACATCGCGCGTAATCGCCTCCAGGTTTAACTCTGACCCGTATACGCATTTGTACAAAATATACCGTGTACTTATATGTGTAATTTCAATGTATTGTATAATTCTGATTCTACTTGTTGGAATGTGTTTGATGTGAATTGAGTAAGCTGAATATTTAAGAAGATTGAATTCGGGGTTCCATTTATAACTTATTCGTTCATTTGATACTGCGCTCATTATGAGAGGTTGATTTTGAGTAAAACTTCAATGCAACAGTGAGACCTTGTCATCATACACATTTGGTATCACGGACCAACAGAAACTACGACGTGGCAGGATAAATTCTGACCTCTCTCTCCATATATGTATGCTATCAGTCGGGCTGTGCAGTGAGCAGCCAGAACTCGATTGGAGTGGGGGCGATTTTTGAACGTAACCTCAATAAATTTTGCCCCCTCTGAACAAAGATAATGGTATAACATACGTGGACGTCAAAAATAAGAACAACACTATCATAATAATTAATGCAGATTAAAATGAATTATCCACAAGACTAGCATAAGTTATGTTTCGATAATTTCTTCGTTTGCTTTGTGTTATCTGAGTGATGGAATCTAAGTGAATTTTCAGTGCATAGTGTTTGAAAAAGCATGTCAACATGTTACATTAGTTCTTTAAATGCCGAGATTTAGTAATTTCGCTCTGATTTGTAATTTTTTTGGTCAGTTTCCTCTTACATTGTTGAATCCAAACTGTAATGTAAATGCATCTACATAGAAAAAGAATGGAGACAACTTCAACCAAAATGCTCAAAATGGTTGATTATTGGATCAATTTTTATTTTTCAATCATGACTTCAAGCACGCAGTAGAAAGCTTTAAAAGTGGATCATAATGATTTTTTACATTTGACATCTCATTTTGGTCATTATATTCGAGTTGTTCCAGTAATTGAAAGCGAATGAAGGCAACGTGATGAGATACAAAACTGTTAAAAGAATTTAATAAACTATGACAATTTAAAAAAAAAAAATCAAAACTCGAGTGAGCCACTGCTGGCTTCGCCGTTGGCGGTGTATGTGCAACTTAGCATAAAAATGTTAAATTTATTTTTTGCAAGGATACAAATTTAGGCTCTTTTTGGAACTCGTGGAAAGGAAAAGAAAAGAAGAGAAAATAATAAAGAGGAAAGTTGTGAAGAAAATTAATTGTTTTTCCTTGTTTGGCTGCAAAAAATATGGAAGGGAAAGTACAAGGAAAATGACTTTCAGTTGTTTGGTTTCTGAAAGAAAATAGAGAAGAAAATAATAAAAATGTGCAAATAACTTTGAGTGAGCTTTTGTTGGTGAATTGCGGTGAAGTCCAACTGGCCAAGAAGATGAGTACAAAAGAGCTTTACTTATGGATTATTATGCAGATCTACAAATGCTTTAAGAAGAAAGCCCCAAATAGGGCTTCCATGGAGATTATCTGCAACAGAAACAACACAGCAAATTGAATAAATGCAATCCAAACAACATACATATATGCGGATGGGAGATTGTAGCATACCAGTGATTGTGAGCTATGGTAAATTGTCCAACGGATTAAAACAGTTGTTCCATGGAGCTTACTGAATTGGGAAAGCAAGCTTTGTCGAATAGTAATTGTCCTCAGCAAGAGAGAGATGTTATGAAAATTGGTTTAGGAAATTGCACAAACACATGGTGGGTGGTGAACTCAACAGAGAAAAGTTATGGAAATTACATATAGATCCACCATGTATAGATACATAGACAGATACATAAAAGGGAGGGAGGGAGGGGGGGGGGGGGAGATGAAATTTGGAATTCTTCCCATTGATCTTTATTTCTCTTCCCCTATACTGGGAACCAAACAAGTGGGAGGGAAAACTTTTTATTTTCCTTTCTTTTCCCTTCTTTCCACAACTTCCAAACAAAGCCTTTATTGATGGTGTTATTTTGTTAGAATTACACAATAATTTTGTGAAATGAGCTAAAGAAGGAAATACCTTACAACAACTTTCCCTTTCAAACTAGGCTCCACGATTCACACTGTATATGCATTTTATCCGTCCTCCTGTATTATATAAATTGAGTTCCATTTGTAGATGTTTTGAGGTGTTTTTCATTTAGTCGTATGATCTCAAAATTACTGAACAGGGCCTGTTATGGACGTAAAGGCTTATGAGATTGTGGCAATCACCGCTCGTGGATTTCATGTGATCTCCACATCCTTCTATGGCATACTTCTCACAGTTCCCTTAATCTAGCATAATTTAAAATATTCACTTTTTTTTTACGCATCTAGGAATATTCTGAGATGAGCTTGGATGTCCAGCTTTGTTGAGGTCTGCCTTTTGGATGCATAGCTCGAATAACTGTCATCTCTAAAAGTTTGGTTAGTTATGAGTTTGCCTTAGCGTGACTGCGTGAACCTTATGGAGAGGTGTTCAGGCTCAAATATGAGAGATTCAACAGATACCTCACAGTGCAGGATTTAGAATGTTAAAGCAACCTATCTCCTTCTCTCTTCTATTTCACGAGTCTCCCCCTGTAACTAGAAAAAAGGTGTTACATAGTGTACTTTCTTTTTCCTTCACTAACAGGGACTATATATAGCTGATGGCTGTAAGTTCATTATAAAATGTTGAGCCGCGTTGACGCACATGCTTGTATTTATGTTTGAACTTTACCACGTCCACATCCTTTGGTTGAGTTTAAGTAGTAGTTTCATAATTGCAGTAAACACGAGGTTTAATTTGTGAGTTGAAAATGAAGCTATGAGAGCTTACATTTGTACTTTGTACAAGTGGTTTATCATATTTTTGATTGGCATAAATGGTCTGTTATTGGATTCGCATTTGTGGTATGCTCTGTTATACAAATGGGAGAGTTTTATCTCATCCTTCTCCTATGAATGAAAGGATTAAAGAGGTATACTATAGTAGCTGCCTATCTGTTTTTCTTCTTCTGATGGTTCCACTTGAATTTTGTTTTGTTAAGGAGAAATTCCTTAAAAGTCTTCCTATATCATCAACAGTTTTTGTAGCATGATATTCTTCTGCAAGGTAATCACAATTAATGCAACAGTTATTTTCCTTAGCATGATTATTTATGTAGTTTTTGTCGATATGGTGTGATTCATTTCGGGAAGGAAGTAGAATGTTATGCCTTTTGTTATTGTCAATGGTATCACAACTGTATTTGATTATTAAGAAGCAAGGACACTTCAAAGAAGGTGACATGTCCGTGCCAGACATGTGTCGGACACTGACACTTCTCGGACACGTGTTTGACACTTTTATTTTTTGTGTCCATAGTTCAGAAAAAAATCTTAACTTGGACATGTGTCTGACCCTCTTTAACAAGTCCGACATTTTTTTAAGTGTCTACAACTAAGAAATTATTACTTGATCGACACTTCCTAGATACTCTTCAAAATTTTGAAATTTGACAGATTACTATCTTATGCAAGCTGGAAAAATGTATCCATATTTATACTTCACTTAAATTTATAGAGAAATGCAAAATGTACCTTGATAATGGGATATAAAAGAAAGAGAGAAGTGTATAGGATACTAAACATCCTAACACAAGAGCTTTATTTATATTAAGTGCATAGACTACATGTTTCCTCTCGTAAACAATGTGGAACTAAACTAATTACTTCAGTTTAATATTCTAACACTCCCCCTCAAGCTGGAGAGTATATATCAATAAGTCCCAGTTTGTCACAAAGTAAATCCAGTCGTGGTTTGAATAACGGCTTAGTAAACATATCGGCTAATTAGGCATTGGTAGATACAAAATGAGTAGCAATAACACCACTGGTTAATTTTTCTCGGACAAGATGACAATCTACTTCGATGTGTTTAGTTCTCTCATGGAAAACTGGATTGGAGGTTATGTGAATAGCAGCTCGATTATCACAATACAAATTTACAGGCAACTATACTGGAAACCCCATTTCCTCAAGGAATGAACGAATCCACACAATCTCACAAGTCTTATGAACCATGGCTCTATATTCGGTCTCGGCACTAGACCGCGCAACTACTGTCTGTTTTTTACTTTTCAAATTGATAAGATTTCCACCGAGGAAGATGCAATATCCTGCAGTAGATCTCCTATCGGTTGGGCTTCCTGCCCAATCAGAGTCAGTAAAGGCCTCAACTCGCAAGTGCCTACTAGTACGATAAAACAGACCACGTCCCGGATGGGCCTTCAGATACCTCACAATTCTTAGAACAGCCTCCCAGTGTGGAAGACAAGGAGCAGACATAAATTGACTAACCAGGCTCACTGCAAAGGAAATATCCGGACGAGTAACCGTAAGATAATTCAGCTTTCCAATCAAGCGACGGTATTGATTAGGACTAGAAAGTAACTCCCCTTGATCAACAGACAATTTGACATTAGGATCCATAGGAGTCTCGACAGGCTTTGACCCTAGTAAGCCAGTTTCTTCGAGGATATCCAACACATACTTTCTCTGTGATAAGTTAATACTTCCTTAGACCGAGCCACCTCAATACCCAAGAAATATCTCAATTTTTCCAAGTCTTTGGTATGGAACTAACGCTGTAGGAACAATTTCAGATCATCAATGCCTTTGTTATTGTCACCTGTAATAATAATGTTGTCTACGTAGATGATCAACAGTATTCTCCCTTGGTCAGATGTGAGAGAGAAGACAGAATGATCAGAATGACAGCGTTTCATATCAAACCGAAGGACAGCATCACTGAACTTGCCAAACCAAGCCCTCGAAAATTGTTTTAGCCCATAGAGAGCTTTCCGAAGGCGACATATGTGCGAGAACTCCCCCTAAGCAACAAACCCAGGTGGTTGCTCCGTATAAACTTTCTCGGCAAGGTTGCCATGTAAGAAGGCATTTTTGACATCTAACTGGAAAAAGGGCCAGCCAAGATTGGCGGCAAGAGAGATAAGAAGACGAACTGAGCCGAATTTGGCAATTGGGGAGAAAGTTTCGGCATAGTCGACCCCATAGGTCTGAGTATAGCCCTTGGCCACAAGACGAGCTTTGTAGCGTTTATCCATCCCATTAGGATGAAACTGAACAGTAAACACCCAGCGACACCCAACGGTAGACTTCCCAGGTGGAAGAGAGACCAATGTCCAAGTATGGTTGGTGTGAAGAGCAGTCATCTCCTCTTCCATAGCTATCCGCCACTCAGAAATAGATAGGGCCTCCTGAACAGTGTTAAGAACAGAAATAGAGGAAACAAAATAAGAAAAGGCACGCAGAGAGGGTGAAAGATGATCAGAAGAAACAAACTGAGCCAGAGGGTGAGAAGTAGTACAAGAGAGAGAACCTTTGCGAAGAGCAATGGGTAAGGAAGCGAGAGATGGAGGCGCCGGAGGAGGAGACAGCGGCAGAGGCGGATCTCAGGGCGGAGGAGAGGAGTCAGGAGAGGGTGGAAGCAGAGCCGGAAAACTTTTGGGACGGCGAGCATAGACCTGTAAAGGTAGGGGCAGAAAAGGGTCCAAAAGGGGCATGGGAATGGGTGTAACCTCAGAGGAGGAAGGAGAACCTGCAAAATAAGAGACAGACGCATGGAAAGTAATATCGGCACATACAAACTGACGACGAAGGGTAGGTGAATAACATTTGTAGCCTTTTTAAGTGCGGGAATAGCCCAAAAGCACACACTTGGTTGATCGGGCATCAATTTTATCCGGAGCAGGATCCAGGACATGAACATAACAGGTGCACCCAAAAACCCGAGGAGGAAGAGGGTAAAGTGGGTGAGCAGGATAGAGTAAAGTATATGGGATTGGCCACCTAAGACAGGAGACGGCATCTGATTAATAGGAAAACCGGTAGTAAGGATGGCATCACTCCAATAAGATTTGGGGACCTACATGTGCAACAAAACAGCAGGAGTGACGTTCAATATGTGGCCCAATTTGCTTTCGGCAACTCCATTTTGCTGTGGAGTGCGAGCGGAAGAGGACTGGTGTAAGATCCCATGCGCATCCAAAAATTGTGATAAAGATTGATGAAAATATTCACGAGCATTATCAGACCGAAACAAGCGAATAGGCACACCAAATTGTATTTTTATTTCCTCATAAAATGATTTAAAAATGGAGTACAATTCAGACCGGTGTTGCATAAGATAAGTAGCACAGAATAATCATCAACAAATATCGCAAAATACTGAAAGTGAGAACGTGATGGGACCCGCATAAGACCCCAAATATCTGAATGAACAAATGAAAAGGACTCGACATACGACGCTCTTCTTGTGTAGAGAAAGAAACACGATGATGCTTACTAAACTCACAAGCTTCACAAGGAAGCGACTCGACACTACTACATGAAGGGACCGGCTTTTAAGGGTGGAAAGCGACGGATGGCTAAGGTGACAGTGGTGTTGGTAAGGTGAAGTGGTGGATTGAAATGCAATGGAGGGAGACGGCTCGCCATCCAAAAAGTAGTATAGACCACCACATTCAACATCGCCACCAATCTTCGTCCTCGTCCGGAGATCTTGAAAGATACAAGAATCAGGAAAAAGGGTGATTGAGCAGCTTAAAGATTTGGTAAGTTTACTCACAGACATAAGACTAAAAGAAAAGTGAAGAACATGTAAAACAGAGTCTAAACAAAGAGAAGAATTTAAAGTGACTGAACCCAAACCTGCAATAGGAGTAGTAGAGCCATCAGCTAAAGTAATACGAGAAGATGTCCCAGAGGGATGACAATCAGACAAGGTAGTAGGAGCACCAATCATATGATCAGAAACCCCAGAGTCAATGACTCACGGAGATTTGGAAGCAAGATAGGCAGAAGGTGGACCTGTCTGAGCAAGCGTAGTAGTGGAGGTGGAATTCTGAGCAGACTGATATTGTTGAAATTGCTAATACTCTTCTTCTGGAATTGTAACTACACAAGGAGCGGTACTGGAAGAATATTGTATATTATCATCCTCAGAAACTGTGACCTGGTGAGCAGAAGGGCGGCCATGGAGATCCCAACAATAGTTAATGGTATGATTATCAGCATTGCACCAAGTGCAATGACAAGGCACCCGCCCACCTCCTCCAGGGGATCGACCTCCACGGCCGAAGTCGCGACTAGAACTGCGACCCGAATCACGGCTAAAACTACCATGGCTGAATTCTCCTCGGCCTGAATCACAACTGATATTACCACGGCTGGTTCCCCCTGACGGCAAGCCACCACGGGTATAACCACTGCGGAAAACTGTAGTGACTAAAGCGGTGTGGTCGGATGGTAACTGAGATCCAGAAGTGGAACCAATGTCAGAGATGGTGGCCTGACGTATACGATTGAAGACCTCACCAAGAGAGGGTAGTGTCCGGTAGCCCAGAAGTTGTGAACGGACGGAATCATAGGTAGGAGGCAAACTGGAGAGAGCGAGCAACAAACAGAGACTGTCGCTGGCGCTCCATAACCTGAATATCGGCAGAAATAGGCTCAGCAATCTTGAGCTCCTCACAAAGACCACAAAACCGAGTATAATGAGATTCTAACGTTTGTTCACCCATGGTCAGAGAGAAAAACGTTTGATGAAGATCATATGACCGTCGAAGATTATTAATCCTAGAATACAGCTTCTGAGTCTGTTTCCAGACGTGCTTGGCGGTAGGTAAAAACATCAAAGGACCACTAATATGTGATTCCATACTATTCCATAAGTCAATACGAATACGAGCATTTTCAGATTTTTCAGGCCGGAAATAGTGGACTGGTTTTGAGAGGAGGATCATCAGTAAGCCACTGTGAGGTGGAGTCGCCCTCAAAATATACCTCAACAGCTTTAGCCCAAAGAGTATAATTCTTATCATTCAGAATAATAGAGGTAATAGGCCGACTGTCATGAAAGCGGGAAGAACTAGGAACAGTAGACGTAACATGAGAGGTGGCAGACTCAGATCCCTTTTCAGTCATTGCATCAAAAGACAATGAATAAGCCACACAGCAAAAAGGCAACCAAATAACCAACGACGGCCTCAATCAATCAACCAAATAACGGGGGATAACAACATAAAATAAGGAGATCCAATCAAATCAACAAAAAGACATACAAATCGCGATAATCAATCGCAGGGCGCAACAAAGAATGGTGCGAGGATCGGATCGACCACCAATAGCGGAAGCAAACATAATGAGTCAAGGAGAGCACATAGATCAACCAAAGGAGCAACAACAGCGGGAAACCAGCCACGATGGAGGGTAGTAGCGGCAGGGCAGCAAGGTTTGGCGGCTAGGTAGCAGGGGTTGGTGGCTGGGCAGCGGCTGAGCGGCAGGCAGATGGGGCAGCAGCGGGAGGAGGTGGCGGCAGCAGCAGGTATGGTGGCGGGGCAAGGAGACGGTGGGGCAGCAGCAAAGGGAGGTGGCTGGGGGTGGTGCGGCAGCAAGGCAGCAGCAAAGGGAGGCGGCCGGGGGTGGTGTGGCGGCTGGGAGTGGGGCGGCAGCTGGAGGTGGCGGCAACTGGAGGTGGCTAGGGTTAGGATTTTATCTAGGGTGTAATATGATTAGGGTTTTGGTGTGATACGATTTGGGTTTTATTTTTAGGGTTAGGGTTTTATCTAGGGTAGAATAAGATCGCGCTCTGATACATTGATAATGGGATATAAAAGAAAGAGAGAAGTGTATAGGATACTAAACATCCTAACACAAGAGTTTTATTTATATTAAGTGCATAGACTATATGTTTCCTCTCGTAAACAATGTGAGGCTAAACTAATTACTTCAATCTAATATTCTAACTTACTTAATGAATTATTAAGCAAAAACTATGTTTATATTATGGTGATAAGTAATTACTACGGTTTATTACTCTACGTGTTCTTGTTAGATTCGGGAAATGATATTTACTTATCATCTCCCATCGTATAAATTATGGGCAAAGCATATCTATATAAAAGACAAATAATATAATTTAATAAAAAGTCACTATCATTACTAACATTTACTAGCCATGTCTATGCCCCTTTTTTAAGGATTTCTTGAATTTTGTGTCCGTCTAGATTCTTTATTGTAGCTTGTCTATTTTAATTTGAGACATGAACTTATTACATGACTATATATTTGAATACAAATTATTCGACATATTCCCAACTTGTCAGTGTCCCACTTTTAGAGAAATAACATATGTGTGTGTCCAGGTCCTGTGTCCTTATGCATGCCTTTTAGTTTGATTAGTATGGTTTGTTTGAAATATGTTGAAGCCTCTTTCTTACATTGGCACCGCTGTTATCTTTCTAAATGGTCAACTATTTTCTGAGATGTTGACTAGATGCATTGGTAATTTTCGTCCTTGTTATAAGTTAAAATAATTTTGTGGCTGTTGAGTTTTGAGATCTCCATTTATTAGTAATTGATTTAAAACACCTTTTTTGTTCTTTTTATGTTTAATTTGTAAATCAACCCTTGATGAGAAAAATGGCAAACCCAGGGTGTGAATATGCTTTTGATTTCTGATGAGCATTGCATTGGTCGCGGAGTGGACGATATGCGTTTCCAGATAGAATCAAATGCAGTTAGTGCACATCACTGCAAAATTTTTAGGAAGAGAGTTGCTGCTGAGGATGCAGAGAATCCATCCACATCCAGCACGACTGTCTTCTTAAAAGATACCAGGTTGAGTATTATTTCTGAAGTTTGTTTGGTGCATCAGGAGTGTTTAGGTTCATTATATTAAGTCTTGTGCAGCACCAATGGCACATATCTCAACTGGGAGAAGTTGAAGAAGACAAGCTCTGAAGCTAAACTCCAGCATGGAGATATTATATCTTTTGCAGCTCCTCCTCAACATGGTAACTTGAACTGTTTAGCTTTCGGTATTCGTGGTTTCTTCTTCAGCTTGATGAAAACAAAGAAACAAATTGTCACTTTTCTGTGAAATGTTTTGGTTTCCGTACAAACTTAATTTCAAATAATAAAAACACTTGATAAGGTTGTCAATGTGGGAAAATTGTCTATATTAGTTGATGGCTCGATAGTTTTTTCTTTTTTTTTTCTTTGGTTTCTCTTGAAATTGTTAGTAGTGACTCATCTGCTTCTTTGCTTTAGATTTTCTTTGAGTCAATGAAAATTTACTAATAAAAAATAAAAGCTGTCCAGTGGAAACATGCAAGAAACTGGAAAACAAACTCTACATTATACACCTCGTAAACTCGACTTAGCGACAAACTTTTTGAGACAGTAGGAAGAATCCAAACTCTGCTATACTGCCTACCATAATTATACGCACGCAAACACAACTTAGCATATGTTCTGCCATTACTTTTATGCTTAAATCCATGCAATCTGTCTCCCTATCCTGCTGCCCAACCCTCCCATGATTCAATTACCAAAGCTGGTATCACCCAACTCACTCTGGAAATGGAGAACAACATCCATAACATTAGTGGAAGGTAAAATAATATTTGGCAGAGGGAAGATCCCTCAACACCAGAATTCAGAAACAGGAGAACGAGAAACAAAAGAAATTGCAGCGTAGGACCACTAGACAACACAAATACCTTCTAATGAACAACTTTTGATAACAAATGAACAATATTGTATAGCTAAATTGTGCTAGCTTTAGCCTGATCCTGACCACCTAGTTACGCTGCATACTTTGGTTTTGTTCTATGTTTAGAGTTAATTGGTCAGATTTGCTTTGAACCTAACTTGTGTTGATTTGAGGTTAGAAATCTATAAACTGCAGTATAAGAATTGGGTATGATGGGCACATGCAATGCACATCTGCACTGTTATTTGTCACATATACCACAACACCTGTTGAGGATAATTAGAGATTCTAGTAGCATACTCTTATTAAAACTCAGTTTGATGGATTGTAATGTTTTCAGTATATTCAAGCTAATTAAAGATGGAATACTGTTGCTTGTTGAGTTTTCACAGACAAAATTAGTTGAAGAGTGATGACATTAAGTTGCTTCACAAATGACACAGGATTTTTATGAGGACCTTTATCTATCATGTGTAAAATGATTACTTATTGTTCACTACAATCCAACTTTATAATGGATAATATCAATCAATGGTGAATATTTGCATGTTTGCACACACTATCTACTGATTGCAGAAGGTTGCAAGCAAATTAGGAAAGATAATTCTAAGGAATGTTAAATACAGTCCCATACAAGAGAATTAAACGTAACATCGTGTCTTGCCAAGGAACTACTGTAAATATTATTATGTGAGGTGAGAGTAAAATGGCCAAGAAGTGGTAATTGCAAATTGTGGAAATCTAATGAGGTGGAAGACTTGTGATTTTGTTGCTGCAAGGATAAGATCATTTTTGTCGACGGCATCAAATACTGGTAGCGTCAGGCATCTTTCAAGTAGGTGTTGTGTATGTTGCCATCGACTTGTGTTCATCGGTTCATTTTTTAGTCTTTTACACGAGACCTTGCCCAGTGAGTAGGGAATTCGATACGCATGAAAGAAAAGTTAGGGGTGAAGTTGTCATGGTTTGGATGCAAGGTTACACCAAACCATTGTGTGTTACCTGTTTCGGTTTCAAATCAGTCCATGTGGTTTGAGTTCTAGCCTGCTAGGTCATAGGGCTTTTGAAGTTAGACAAAATGTTGATATCAAGAATAAAAACAGGAAGTAAACATCCCCAAGTGATGATTTGACTACCGAATCATCAGAATATGGATTTCAAAGTTAAAGAGCAATTAGTATAGACAATGTAAATTTTTTTTTCGAAAGGTGCCTCTTACCGCTTACTGTCTAGACATTGTAGTCCTTGCATATGTGCATGGACCTGACATTGAGCTTGGAATGGAGATCCAATGAGAGCAGCAAGTATTTTTAAATATGTGCGCGTGTGTGTATATATGTGCGTGTGCATGTATATGTATATATACACATACATATATGTGCATGTGCGTGTATGTATATATACATATACATATATGTGTATATATACATATACATATATGTGTGTATACACACACACACACATGGTTGAGGTGTTAGATTGTGCAGTTGAAAGCCATACATGTGGATGGGTTACATTGATCCTGGGGCATGCCGTGGATGGTTGGACTGATGCAATGTGCTTAAGTAAATCAGTCTGGTCGGTGGTGGTGGTCTAAGTGTGAAGAAACAGTTTCAAAGACGAATAAAAAATGTCCTTTTTATTTGTTGTTGCACAAATGAAACCAAATCGATCAGTTTTGGGTTTTAATTTGAGTGAAACTGGTTTTTGGAAGAAATTTCACCCGAGAAAAACTCACCCTCCTCTTTTTCAATGCAGGGGTCCAATAACCCTGGCTTCGGTTGAGTGCATGGGATCTTCTAGTTGAGTTGCTTAAAGACCTAACAGCTTCCCTGTCATCTATATACACCTTTCTTTGAAGTTCACTCTACAACAAGATTTTTTAGCTGTTAAGTCTTAACTGATAACAGGTTCCTGTGAAATGCCTCCATCTATGAGTGGTCTTTATTGGTAGCCTTTTTGCAAGAGCCATGCAAGTACTATTTTTGCCTCCAGCAATGTGCTGCAGGTTCCGGTCAGGGGAATCAGTCTCTCTCCATTTATTCTTTTGTGTGTGTGTGTTGGGGGTGGGGGGGTGATAGGAGAGCGGGGTTGCTTGCCCGCTTATTGCCTCTCCACCCCCTACTGTAAGGGAGAACATTGAGTACTAGGCGCCCATTAATTTATTGTGCTTGTAAACAGCAATATAGCGATGGGATTCCCTTCTGCATGACCTTCATCATTCACCTATTGTGCCATCAATGCACTCTTGAGAAAACAGCTTATTTGAAATTTTTAATTTTTTAACTTATAAGATCTTGTTATTGTTTCTATTGCATAATGCCCTTTTATTGAATTACATGTTATTTCTTTTATGAGTTAAGTATAGTTTTTAACGTCATTTGTTCTATTGCATTTTTGTGATGATATTTTGATCCCTAAAAGAATGTAGGCTTAGGCTTGTTTGTTGATGGTCATAGGCGGTGTCTTAACTAAGAGGGTTTTTAGTTAAGACACCCTTCCGAATAAGGCAGTGTCTTTTTGCGGTCTTAAGGGCTTCTTAGTCAAGGCTCCGGATAATGTAAGACCCTCGTAGGGGTCTTATTGAAGCCCAGGGGAAGGGGTGTTATTAGTTAAGAAGGGATGAGTGTTTTACCAACACACCCCAAACGGTGTTTTACATCTATATTACTCACACACTATGCACACATGCATATATGTTTGTATATTTATATCTATATATATGTATTTATATACGTACACACACATACAAATTATACGTATATATGTATATATATACATATATTTATATATATTGATACATATTTATACATATACATATATATGTATATGCAATATATATTTATAGCTAGTTTTATGTGTAAATTTAAATATTAAATGTGTATATCTATTTGTATTTTTATATAAATACATAGATAAATAATGTATGTATAAAAATATGTGTATATGTATATGTACATATACTTTTATTTATAAATATATGTCTATATATATGTATGTATAAATATCTATGTATAATATATATGTACTAGCGACTGGTGCCCACACGTTGCGTGGCTGCGTAAATTTAGACGAAAATATGTATTTAGTGGATCGTAAAGTTAAACTGACGACATGAGAAGCTTAAAGAATGAGGATGAAGAAATACCTATGAATTTTTCATTTGTAAAGTGAGAGAATGAGATCCTAAGGAACCCAAACTATTAAGAATTCACAGTATTGGTAATAAAACATGACATGATTTAGCCCCTTTATTTTTTCTCTTTGTAACAATGGCCCAATTAAGGAAAAGGGTGGATATTCAGAAGCAAAAATACATTAAAACTCAACACGAGCATTAGAGGGGAAATGCATGCTAAAAACCCAAGAAATCTGTAAGCACAAACCTGCCATATAGGCATGAATTAAAGGTAAAAGGGGGGAAATTTTGAGATGCGAAATGAACCAAAACATCAAAATCCTCCCAAGTCGCTTAGCCTTCTCACTCTTAATCCTGCATTCCCTCATTCTCCCCCGAATCTCACGATTTCTTCATTTGCCCTGTGGCAAAACCTGCATCTCACATCGTCCTTTTGATTACCACTTCTTATGATTCTCAATTGCTCCCAAGTAGAAGCAAGCCTCAATGCGTCCGCCAATGAATTGGGAATTACTTTTTCAGGCCATTGACGGAGAATGGAAATGTAACAAAACGAATCAGAGGAAATGGCAGATTCAGTGGAAAACAGAAATGGAGAATGGAAATGTAGCAGAATGAATCAGAGACAATGGCAGATTGAGTGGAAACGGGAATGGGAATCTACACAAACCCTTAGGAAATGAAACAGATAATGGGGTAGATAGTGGGGTAGCAGTCAAAGTTATTTTTGTTTTACGATTATGCCCTTATAGTTATTGAGGGTATAATTTATTAAAGTGTAAAATAATACTTGAAACATGATAATATGGGAAAACAAAATTGTGAGCCATTGAAAAAAGGGTTCACACCAAAGAGGTGTTCCCTTTATATAATAGTATAGATATATTATGTGTGTAAAATGCATATATGGTATTACCTATATATACGGCGTATGCATATATACATAATATGTTACATGTATACATTAAATATATACACAATCTATACACACACACACGTAGTATATACATATATCATATGTATATAAATAAGTACATTTGTATATATGTATACATATGATATACATATATACTTATTTATGTAAATAAATATACATATTTGTTTATATATATATGTATATATGTTTCTCTGTGTGTGTGTGTGTATTTATATATAAACACATTTATACATTTATAATATATGTGTATACATATATAAGTATGTTATATATAAATATACTTATATATAGTTTTATTTACACATATATTTATATTATATATTGTTAGAATATTAGAATAATAGAGTTAGTCGAGTCCCACATTGGTTACGTGGAAATCTTGTATTTAGATGCTCTCTATATAAATATAAGCTTTCTCGTTTTAGGGTTAATTAACACCCTATACACTTCTATCTCTCTCTTTTTCCTCTCAATAATATATGTATGTATGTATATTACATTATTTGTAACGATAAATTTAATATAATGCATGCACCATACATAGGGGCAAAAAGGTCAAATAACTCAACATTTGCTTAAAAACTCCTTCCAATCCACCCACACAAGACACCAACCAAACCAAGTCTTACATAGTCCCTCCCCCCTTGTTACAAAACTCAACCAAACACCTTAATTAAGCATCCCATTTAAGCTGTCCCTCTATCCACCCTCTATCCACCCTCTTAGCTAAGACCCCAAAATTTATGTCCCCTGCCAAATGGGCCGTATGTGGACTAGTTGCTGCTGATTCTTGAATTCTTTTTTCAGTTAGCTTAATTTTTGTTCTCTCCATCTTCTATTTAATGTTATTATTTCTTCGTGGAACGAATGGTCTATAAGCACTTAAGTAGTTCATATTTGTTGCATTTTCTTTCTTCTGTTAATAGGACTATTGAGTTGTAGTATGAATTGTTTATCTTCACTCTTTGTATTGTTCATCTGCACTTTGTAGCACTTTTGTTTCTTTCAAACTGTTAACTAATTCCATATTATAGTCTCCTTTCATCATATTATTCAGTACCTGCGTGGTTCAATGCCTACATAGCATCCACAGCAACTTTGACTAACTTGAGTTTGTTTGGCTGGTTACAGAACTTGCAGTTGCATATGTATTTCGAGAAGTTGGCAGGTTCAATTCCTTCAAAGATTGTGCATATTTGAAGAGGAAAGATGGTAGAGTTGTTGGAACAATTCTATTACGTTCTAGTCAATTATTTCATTATACGTTGTGCTTGTGACATTTCATCAAATGTTAAATTAGTGTAAAGTTGAAACCATGGCAAAAGCAATAAGGTTTCTGCACTGTACTGGATGTAAAGCATATTTGCAGCAAATATTGTTCTAGCTTCTGGCATCTCTGAACATATTCCATGCCATTGATCAACAATTTTGGTTGATTCTCTTTGAGGACACGATGATGATCTTGGTGGATTTGCTCTCTGTTTTTGGGTTTTCTCAATGTTCTAAAAATCGCTAGGCGCTAGTCGGGCGGTGGGGGACCTTCTAGCGTCTAGGCCTAGTAATCGGGGATTAATTGACCTAGGAGGATTAGTCGGGTTTTTTCCTTTTTGTAATAAATATTTCTATAAAGTTCAAAGTTGTTATGATACAATACACCATTGTACAGATATTATACACCATTATATTGATATAAGCTATAATATAATACTGATATCCTATAATACATATACACATATATATATATATATATATATATCTATAAACTATGAAGTGTAATGAAATTATGAGAGGCGAGAGATACACACAGAGAGAGAGAGAGAGAGAGAGAGAGAGAGAGAGAGAGAGAGAGAGAGAGAGAGAGAGAGAGAGAGAGAGAACTGTAGCTCTGTAAGTTCCGTAACAGTTCTTATAACCCTAGTAATACTTGATCTATACTACATTACTATGTCATTTTAATTGCCCCATTTTCATTTTCCCAATGGCCGACTAACCGACGGTCTGATTGGTCGGCGATTAGCCGATTAGACTCCGACTAGGTGACCAACCGATTTCCCTCAGCAATTTGGGTATAGTCGCCTAGGTGACCAACCGATTACCGATTAATCGCCGATTAGTTGGCCGATAATCCGATTTTTAGAACACTGGGTTTTCTACAAAATTGAATTGTCGATCTTATTGTCTCATTAGAGATTTCTTTTAAGTGATAAGCAGTTACAATATAAATTTTGTTAAATCTGCGTGTGCACCGTGAACCTTTTTGCTCATTTTACGTTGTAAAAGTAAATATTAGTTAAAGAACTTGTTATACCTGTACAAAATCTCTTGCATATATGTAAAAGAAGCTTTGAGGATCCAAAAGTTTTAGTCTTCACATCGCTCAATATTTTCCAACAGTAAAAGTGTTAGGCAGTTGCAGTCAAAATTTCCTCCGGTCATCCCTTGCATTATTTATTAAGTACATGCTACGAGCAAAAAGTGAGAAAGAAACCAAAATATTAGGTATGTGTAGAATATCCAGTCTATTCTTTATCCATTTTGAGTCAACTTTATCTTAAATGATATGATACCTATAAATTCTGATATCCTCCTTCAAAGTTGTCATCAGCATATTTCTGTCTCAAAATCATATGTTATGTTATCTATATTGTCTTAATATACAATTCAGGTAGTAACATTTAATCGACAACTTTTAAACTTTTAAGTGATTTGTTCATGCGGGAAAATTTAAAATTTACTTGATTTAAGCAATCTTAGATCAGTTATACAAGACACATAACAATAAGGGAGTGGAAATTTATGAAGAAGATAGATGAAGACAAAAAAAACTATCATCTTCCTTTTAGTTGTTTAACCTTCCAAACAATATGAATTCTCCCAAAATAAGTTCAATTACTTACTCTCAATAACAGCTAAGAGAAATTAATTACGTATGCATGTATCATATATTGTATGGTGCATCGCATATTGCATCCCGTCTCCTGTACTGTATATCGCATCATGTCTTGCATATTGCATACCGAATATCGATCATGTCTCACATGTCGTATATCACATCATATCTCACACATAGTACGTCACCTATCATATTTTGTAAGTAATTAAGTTTTGACTACACAATACTTGTACGTGCTTAATTAAATGACTAACTTGTATGGCAATTGATACACATCTCTTGTTTTAATTGATTATGCTATGTATTTCATGGATATTGGGTGACTGACATTTCTCCAAATGTGATATGCCTAACTAAATGTTAAATTCTGATTAACTTGTATGTTTGGACAACTTTTGTCTAATATCTCAATTAAGTAGTAACAGAGTTAGTCACGTTATTTGCCATCTTAGGGTGGCTGTCTCGGTGGAGCGCTTATCAACGTACTAGGTATCATCACTTGAAATTTGCAAATCATTAAAGGAATTGAACGGATTCCATCATAACTACGCGGAATTGCATATTAGGCCATTCAGTTGCTGACACCGTATGTTGAAAGGTGTTCAGTTAAATGCAACCTGTGATGGTGGAGGATCATCCTTCATCCTATCTATTAAACCACCAGTTCAACTTACCTGTTCAATTAAGTAAGGTTTCTTGGCATAGAAAATTTTAATGCCCTCACAGCGCTATTGACCTTGTAAATTCTAAGAATTGGCATTCTCATGCTACCAATCTCGCTCCCACACACGCTTCCTCACTAGGAACTTGCAACTTATCTAACATGGTGCTTGGTTTCATAAAAAAATGCTCTGTTTCTTTCCCTTCCTGTCAACGTATGGGATCTATGTAATAGTACTGGGCCATAATACAAATGTGTTGATCTTTTGTACGGTGTTAGGCAAGTAGATTTCCAAGTCAGTGACTGAAAATTTTTACGATTCTTTTGCAGTTCTGTCCGTTTTGTGCAGTATTTCTAAGTGGTTTGAGCTTTAGACTTGTCTTTGTACTCATAGGCTCGCATTTTGTTTTGTGAAGAGGAGTTGGGTTCCAAAAGCAAGAGGCTTAAAGGGACTGGCATTAATGCACCAGATAGTCCTATGTCTCGTTATGATTTACGAAGCCGTCAACAGTCAAATATGAGACCAAAGGTTAGAGTGTTGGACATTGTGATTGGAATCAATGAGATTTTCCTTTTTAATCAGATGAGAATGCCAATCATTCCTCTTTTCTTTCCAGTTCGAATATTTGAAAAATTCCTACACTTGCAGGAACCAATGAATCAATTGGAAAGTCAGGTCCTCGCCGTCGATTCTTTGTGCATTGAAAATCATGAAGCCGTTGCGCATCATGAAAGTGTATACACTACTCATTCCTTATGACCTATCTCCTTTTGTCTCTTTTATGTGCATACTTCTGGACATAGTGTTGCTGCGAGTCACAGCAAACTTAAGTCTGTAATGATTCTGTATTGTTGTTGTATAGGTTGCGTTCTAAAGTCAGTTGAGATGCCTTTTTTCTAGTGCCATATGCTTGATCCATACAATGTTCTTTTATGCCACAGTTTAACTTCAGTAAGGGAAATACATTATCTCAGAGAACATCCTCATGATAGTTTGCCTAGGTGACCTTTGTGTATCTACAGACTTCCTTATTTTGATAGACACGAGAATAGATGTGAATGTTTGCAAAAAAATGCCTTTAGTTTCTTGATATGATTTCTATGAAGTTTATCCATATGCTATGAATTTGTTAGACTAGAGGCTGCTGTCAGTTAGACTTTGATGCTTATCTTTATGTGAACTGTTCAGCGTCTATTTGGTGATTGCGTATATGAATGTAGAAATTCATTCATTTACTACCCAACTACCTGCAGCTTCCCTGTTAGTTTGTACTGGTGCTGCTGATGCTTTTACCATGTGTTTGAGATTATGGATCTGATTCTAACCGGTTATAATGTGGCAACTAGGAAATGTCGGAGTGAGAACCACCATATGAAGAACACTTATGTGATTGCATATTTATTACTGTTGTTTGCCTCATCAATGACTTCAAAATTTTCTTTGGCTACGTGTTCTACTTGACTTTAAGATTGAGCGAAGTATGTTGATAGGGAACTAACTTTAAGTATGTCCTTTTTCCAAACATACCAAATTATAATTTGCTTGAATACAACTATACCCTTAAGCAAATTAACATATAGGACCAAGCTACTAAAACTTAGAACCACAGATGTTCTATACCCTCCCAACATACCCACTGTGCCGAAACCTACTTGACTCTCTTATAACTGTGTTGCCTATAGATTCAAATGCGAAAGTCATAGACCACATGCATTGCTGGAGTATCTGCGGAAGCTTGAGCAATGGATGAGCAAATTGTCCCTTGAGAAGAGCAACATCAAAATACATGTTTTTTAATTAACAAATTTTTGGCTTACTCGGTCATTGCCAAAGACTTGCTAAAGTACGTTTGGAACATGGCCAGACAACGTAGATATCTACGCCCAATAGTGGCTGTTTACAACCGATCATGGTTTGAAAATAACCACTGAACTTATGCACTGTCCAAATTCTCTCAGCTGCACATTTTTAAACTGTTCACTCTATGTTCAACTTGTCTGTTCAAAGATGGTCAAAATGGCCAGAATCCAGATTGATAGCGTGTACAGTGACAAGCATGCTCCATTGCAGGACGATGCTTCCACTCAAGGCAGCAAGGCTGACTCTGAATGCATAGTGGATTACAGTACCGAATTTACTACTCAGGAGGTAAGAGAGGTTACATGTCGATATCGTTTCGGTTGAATGGTTTTTACGTGAGTATTTGTCTACTGAGTTCAATTTGTTTTTGCATAGATATTCAAGAGCCGAGAAGCCTTAATTCAATGGGCTCGTGAGGTTGGGAGAAGAAACGGTTTTGTTGTTGTTATCAAGACTTCAGATGCTGGTGAACGACCAAGGATTACGTTTGGTTGTGAGAGGAGTGGGTCTTATAGAGACTCAAGGAAGAGTAAGAAGGTCAATGGAGAAAAGAGGTTGAAGATGACTGGCACGAAAAAATGTGGATGCCCTTTTGCATTAAAGGGCCAAAAATTGGCTACAGATGATGATTGGATAGTGTATGTGCAATGTGGTGTGCACAACCACCCGGCTGCGGAGCGTTTAGAGGGGCACTCTTATGCGGGGAGATTATCAGAGGAAGAAACTTCGTTATTAGTGGACATGTCCAAGAGTTTGGTACGACCGAAAGAGATTTTGGTTACATTGAAACAAAGAGATGCCCTCAGTGTTACCACTATGAAGACGATCTACAATGCACGTCATAGATATAGGGTTGCGGAGAAGGCTAGGATATCGCAGGTGCAACAACTTTTGGGACAGTTAACGGCGCATAAATACATGGAATGGCATAAGGTTTGTGAGAGTACCGAGACTGTCACTGATTTGTTATGGGCACACCCTGTCAGTTTAGAGTTGTTACGTGCATTTCCTCGTGTGTTGGTATTGGATTGCAGTTACAAGACAAACAGGTACCATCTGCCCCTCTTAGAGATTGTAGGCGTCACATCCACTGACATGACTTTTTCAGTAGCTTTTGCATATCTTCAGTACGAGCGAGAAGAAAACTATGCATGGGTATTAGGTATATTGCGCAGTGTGATGGATGAGACTGCCCTTCCCGAGGTTATTGTCACAGATACTGAAACGGCTCTAATGAAAGTCATTGGTAATGTATTTCCTACTGCTAGACATTTTCTATGTAGATGGCGCATATACAAGAATGTGGTGGCCAAGTGCAGAATATTTTTTGAGACAGAGGAGAGATGGGATAAGTTTATTAATACTTGGAATATGTTGATCTTGTCCTCCACTGAAGCAGAGTATACTAAGAAACTAGCTGCATTCAATGAAGACTTTAGTACCTATCCGGAGGCACTCAAGTATGTGACAAGCAATTGGTTGGATACGTTCAAGGACAAATTTGTGGCAGCCTGGACAGACACCTGTATGCACTGTGGGAATGTGACAATAAATAGGTAACTTGTTCGTGATAAAAACTATAAATAATCCAATCTACAACTTCACAACTCATTAGTTTTGTGTTTCTATTGATAGGGCTGAGGGTTCCCATGCAAAGCTGAAGAGGCAACTTGGATCAAACCAAGGGAGTTTTGAGTCTTCTTGGACGAGGATACACAATTTGATTGAGTTGCAGTACTCTGACATTAAATCTTCATTTGAGAAGAGTTTGATCGTCCAACATAACAGCAAACCTTTTGAACTCAATGAGCTTTGGGGTAATATTTCTGTTAGTGCTTTGGATAGAATTCTTGTCGAGGCGAAGAGAGCCAATTTTGTTGGTTGTGATGCTGGTGCATGTGGGTGTGTCATTCGGCGGACTTACGGTTTACCATGTGCTCACGAGATTTCAGATTACACGAGGGAATGTCGACCTATTCCCCTTGATGCTGTACATCCTCATTGGAGGAAACTTGATATTCCACACATGGCATTAGATTGCAAACCAGAGTTGGATTTGGTTGCCAAGATCTTTAAAGAATGTGATTCGAGTATGAAGGTAGAGATTCTGAAGAAATTGAGGGAACTAGTAAATTTGAACTGTATGTCTTCTCACCGTGATCCATGTGCCTTTGAGTTGTTACCATCTGGTCAGGATAGCCATACTGGTACGACCGGAACTACGGGAGCATCAATGGAAGAGAAACCAAGAAGGCGGTCGAAGGAAAAGGTACTTGTTATTGTCCATATTTGAGTTACTTTTTCTGTTTCCTTTAATTTGTATGACCGGTATTGTTTGCCCATATGTTTTTTTCAGGTTTATCGGGCCAGGACACTTAAGCCAATATCATATATTGATGCACTTCCGGCGGGATTGAGGCCATATATCCGACATATTAAGGATGTGGCTTCTGATGGAAACTGTGGCTTCAAAACCATTGCTGATTTGATGGGATTTGGTGAAGATGGATGGCTTCAAATCAGAACAGATTTACTGACAGAGCTGCATTCCCATGCAGATCATTATAAGCAATTATATGGGACACAGGAGAGGGTTGACAGGCTGGTTTACGCGTTATCCTTCTTCGAGGGCTGTCCAGGGCATGATCGGTGGATGATCATGCCGGATATGGGACATCTTATATCATCCTGCTATAATGTTGTCATGTTGCACTTGTCTTTGAAACAGTGCCTTACTTTCTTGCCTCTTAGGTCAGCGCCTGTGCCTGCAGTCTCGCGCAAGGAAATCTCAATTGGATTCGTTAAAGACAACCATTTCATTGAGGTACAACTTAGACTACCTCTGTCCCATAATCTCGTCCCTTGGGAATTCCACCTTTCAGGAGACGTGATAATGGCATTCTAATTCCAATTGGAAGATTAATTTCTGCTCTCATCCCTTCATTCCTTCTTTTAAATAAGTTTATACTTCCTCCATCCCTCTTTCTTCATCCTTTTTCAGGGAATGCGATAATATATAAGGAGACAATCATTGCACTTCAAAGATTTTAACATTCTAAAGTTTCCCTTTAGTCTAAATTTTGATTATGGGGAGCTATTACGCCACTTTAAATGTTGATTACAAGGTGAAATTTATAAACCTATACCCTCTTTCCAGTAATCTCAGCCCCTTCCATATATTCGAACTTTTTAAGAGGCATGTTATGATGGCATTCAAAGTCGAAATTGAAGACGTTAATCTCTGAAATTACCCCTTTATTCTCAATTTGAATAAACTTATAGCCATTAATTAGTGAGGGATAGTTTTCACTAAATTTTTATGCTTCTAAGTTTTCCAAAAGAATAACACGAGACAAAATAGAACAATGGCCAGGAATTAGACGGATGGAGTGATACCTTTAGCTTTATGTTTCAATGATGACTATTTACTTGTCAGTTACCACGTATTTGTAGGTGTTCTTGTTGCCCGGTCATCCCATTCCGCCTATAGATACTAATTGGCACCAATATCATCACTCTTGTGCTCAAGGATGGGATACTGCCTATAATTCCCGTATTCAACATTTCAGAGGAATTGTCAGCTCCGGTGTGGTAACTGGGGAGGCAATAGGGATGAGACGAGACTTAATGTGTGATTCACTGTAGTAGTTGGGTTGTATGTCTTGTAATTATGTACTGTCAAGATATTAACTCTTTGACAAATGAAAGATGTTCCATCTTTGGGATACCTTTTCACCTCTGCTGCAGAAAGGTTTGTCTCTAATTGAGGTAAGGAAGATTGTACTGATGATGATGAGGATGAGGATTATAACGAGGTCCGTTGCAGTGGGTAGTGACTGGGCTCGTGGAAATCATAGACATACTGATTCAGTGGATGAAGATGATGATGTTACTGAAGAATAATCTGTTGGTAGATGGCATGCAAGGGGAGGTATGAAGTTTCCATATCTTGGATTTTGTACATTTTTCTTGACTTCTCTTTTCTTGTCTTAGTTTCCTCTAGGTTCTGTTTGGATCATTGGATTTTTGGAGGCTATGTGAGGGGAACAAGAAAAAAAATGCAGAATTTTCCTATGCAAATGTTTTTCATAATCCCTGACCCCGAACACAGCATCAAAGGGGTTGGCTTCTACCATATCTTGTACATTATTTGCAAAATCAGCGTTGAAGAAATTATTATTGCTTTCGCTGAGCTTTATGTGGAATAACAGGTATAGCAATTACAATGGCCTGCAAATGACAATGAGTGATAAGAACATTTCAAAAATTGTTGTCATCTATCTGATTCTAGATTCATAATAATTCTGAATTGGCTATCTAACTTAATAGTTTTTTACGCTAAATGTTCGAAGATGTAACTGATCTTTTTTTCTGAATTGATATTGGCCGGGTTTTTATCTGTGATTTCTGTCATGGTCAGTTTTGCTCTTCCGTGTGTGATTGTCTATCTCAATACCCAGATAAGGTATTGCAGACGGGTCCTTGTTTTGTCCTTCCCATGGTGGTAGCAGTTTGTCCCTAAGGGTGCGTTTGGTATCATTTATGAAATCTGTTTTTACTCTTGAATACAGAAAAATAAGACACCCATACTTATACTTGCTTGACAAAATGTTTTTTGATACTATTTCCTGGAGAGTAGGGATAACACTTTGGACCGAATTAATGGTTATCCGAACCGAACTGCTTAATTTTTCTCGAATTGTAACTGTTTGTTTTTCCGTAGGTATGGGTATGGTAGGAACGAATGAATATCCGTTTGGGTTTGGTTAGGTTATGGTTTAGACTAATAATCGAATCGATCTCCAAATTCAACCGAAATTAAAACGTCGTCATTTTATACATATATATGTGTGTGTATATATAATTATAATTATAATTCTAAACCATAAACCTAAATATAAGTGGAGCAATAGGTTTTTAAAAATTGGGATTTGGAAGTTGAAAGACCTGATTCTTCACTCTTCAACTGTAATTAGCGATCGTTCATCTAATGAGATGTTTTTTTGTACATATTTTGTTGTTTATCAGTTTTTTTTTTGGGCTTTGATTATGGTTCAGTTCAATTCAGTTCAGTTTGGGTATTTCTTGAACTGAATGGTTGGGTTATGGAGCATTTTTTCTTCTCCGTTTGGTTACCGGGGCGGTTTTGGATAGGATAAAACATTTGCAGACGAGGTATGATTATCTTAATGTTTTCCAGAAACAACCATTTGTCAGGAAATGCATAAAATCTGCTTTTTGGATTTTTGAAATCTATTACCAGTTGAAGTGGTTGCTGTTAATAACTTCACTTTTTTTTGGTTTTTGTTTCTGAAAACAGGAAAAACAGAAACGATGAACGTGAAAACAATTAGCTCCAAACTAACTGCAGCAGTCCCTGTTTCAGATTTAATTTTTTTTTCTCTATTCACGTCCTATTGTTTTTATTTATTAGTTGTTTTCATTTTTTAAAAATTGTTGAAAATAATAATTAAGCCAATAACAATACATATTGGATATCTTTTGATTATTGTGAAACATATTTGCCTTGAAAAAAAGGGTTACGATGAAGTGTTGATATTTCCTTCAAAACTAATATGTTTTTAAAAATATATCAAATGATATTCGAAATTAACAATTTCAATTATTAAAGTAAGTTGGAAAGGACCACAATTCTGTAGTCCTTTCAAAGGACTACTGGTGTTTATTCAATCCCCTACAAAATAATAAGTGGAGGTTAATTTCTGGGACATGGGGACCCTGTAGTGAGCCCCTCACTATATACGTGTAGTGAGCCGATCCGGCCATCCATTTCTGTAACGGACGGTTCAGATTCAAATAAGTATTTATTAATTATTTTTACAAATAAATATTAATTTGAATCTGAACCGTCCGTTGCCGAAATGAACGGTCGGATCGACTCACTACATGTATGTAGTGAGGGGGCTCACTACAGGCCCCCCCATTCCTAATTTCTGGGGTCCTATTCTTTTAGAAGATGGACCTGTATCTTGATGAGGGTCAAAAGGGTTTTGATGAGGAAATGGAAGTCTACCATAAGATAACTTTATCAAATTCGATTAGGGGGTTACAGGCTGAGTTTGAACTAGGTATCTTGTTAAATAATAATATGATTGTTTGAATGTAATAATTTGTTCGTAACACTTGGTTCCTTACTTTTTGAATAAATTAAAAATATTTTCACATATAATTTTGATTCTTTTTCATTGATTTAAATTGATGGTGCCGGAGACTGGTTTAGTGATTTAGGAATTCTGCATTGGTTCCTGCAAACAAGTTTGGTGACCGGAAGTGATTGTCTAGTCAAGGATTCTCCAGCAATCAAGTTATATCTTTGTAGAGAGAGAGAGGGAGAAGCAATATGCATGCATGAAAGTGTGAGAATCGGGTGTGAAACCGCAATTGTTTACTGGCCAGTGATTCTTTTAAGTAGGTCAGAGGATGAGCAGATTTTAGGCGGGTTGCCTCCTAGACCAGAGGAGTGGCTCATTGATCGTGTGCGCCACCCCTGGGATTCCAAGCGATTAAGGGCACCATTCGCGGAATCTTTCCTAGCGGCCCTGATATTGATTCCTTTCGCTAAGGTTGAGCGGGCTATTCTTGAGCAGAGTGGATTCCATTTGATCGGAATGAGCATCTACTGATCGGATTAGTATACGTTTAGTGGTCGGGTAGTCGGCTATGCGGACATGCTGTCAACGTGTGCTCGGGATTAAGTAGTCAACAAAAGCAGTCGATTGGTAAGCGGTCTGTTGCGGAGCAGAACTGAGTTGGGCTTATCACCATTAAGTAGTCTGGCAATAAGCTTGGATGCAGGGAATTATTTCCTGATCGATAAGTGACGGTTGCTTTGTACATTTAATGCCCATCCCTTCACCTTTTAACATTCTTGTTGGATTCTAATACGTGTTGTCATGTCCTTATTTTCCCAATTGGCGCTTCACATTCTACGATTATAGAAGCACATTTTATATCCATGCAATGTGTCACGATCGTGATGACCGGGTTGTTAGACGTTGAATGGCTGCGATCAGCTTTCACGAGGGCCTCTATGTGTCACGATCCAAAGCGTTCAATCCTGCACGTTGAACAGTCAGGATTGGGTGGTCCTTTTCTATCCCTCTTGGCTATTTTCCTAGAAAATACATTAATTTTTTAAAAAAATTTCCTTATTTGCCTCTCACTTTTCTTTCCTCAGAGCTTTCTCTTAAGAGTTCGATTGTTTTCTTCTTGTCAGTAAATTTATTTTGCTCGCATGGTACGCATTTGTCCCCATCTTTCTTCTCTACCCGTTCATCCCAGAGCCAGACTTCCCCATTCTCACCCACAAACTTTTTTCCAGGTGTTTTCTGCATCTTGTTTGTATTCCTTCTTCTTGCGATCGTTAGAGGATTCTAACGATTTCCTCCTGTTGATTCTTGGATAGGGAATCCTCATTTTCTTAGTGCTGCAAACGGTAGTCTTAGACTTGCCTTGATCGTTAGGTTGATTAATTCAGAAGGGACTGAGATATTGCCTGTTGATTTTGATACCAACTCTTCTATGGAGTCCTCTGATGATATGAGTTTGGATGCCGAGCCTGTTTCCGTAGCTAACCCTGCTTCTGGGTCCGGAGTTAGGGTTTTTAGTGTTAATCTGGTTACTAATAAACAATCTGTTATATGCAAACAAGAAGGATAACCAATGAAACTACAAAAACAATGACTTACAATGACCCACTAAATTTCTAGAATCTATCGAATGTGAAGTTGAAGACTGATTGACAGATGACACTTAAAAAATATCGTTAGCGGACTTAGACTTTGATATCGCTTTACTTTATTTTTACTCTCGTACCTATGTGTTGTAATTTTCGTAAAAATTGCGCATATCATATCATATTTCATCTTATATCATAGTTGTCATAAACATAAAGAATGGACTAAGAGCAGGGTAACTTATTGAGCCTCATAGCTCATGTTATAATTTTTGTACCCCTGATATTTTACTCCAGGTATCAAAAGACGATGGAGCAGACTCAGGATATCTGACAGACAACAACGCTGTGGGCGAAGACTTTTTCAAACCTTAGTTACACAAGGATAGATGCTTTGTATTTTCACTTTTGAGCAGTATTTTGAAATGTATCTCGTTTTTGCTATGTTTAATTTTCTATTCCAGAGGATGTACCAAATAAATTTGTACAATTTAAATGTATTAACGTGTTCGAAAATCGAGAAATTATAATTTGATTTAAAAACACCGTATTCCAATACTAGCTAGCGTCGATTGCCAATTTTTGAAATGTTATCTTAATTTCCCCAACAATATCATCCAAGAGGTTAATTCGAACTAACATCCCGTTTGTCAATAAATCCACAAAAGAGTAAACAATTTAGCAGTTGCACCCCCAGCCTAAGCTTTGGTTAAGGCTAACAATGTTGTTGGTTCTTGCCATCAAACCTCACCCAGCTGATTTGTGACCCATTTGAATTGGGTCAGATGGGGGTGGATAGATGCCAAACATCATCATCATCATTGTGATAACCAGAGAGAGAGAGAGATAGAGAGAGATAGAGAGAGAGAGAGAGAGAGAGAGAGAGAGAGGATGCATATGATGGTCCATGGTGGGGTTAGAGGAGGAGGAGATGATGAAGGCAAGAAGGATGAGTCATTTTCCAAATAAATGATGGGAGGATAGAGTCTACTCAATTACATGGAAGAAGGGTACAAAAGGGGAAACCTAACCACATTCACTCCACTGCCTCATCCCGTGCTCTCCTTAAACATACCCCTTTTTTGGGCCCAACTGATAAGATGATGAGAGGCTTTTTTTTTATTTTTTTTTTTATTTTTTATTTTTGAAGTTTTTCCCATAGTCTTTTGGTTTTGGACACTAGTATTTTAGGTTGTGTTTGTAAAGTTTTCTTTTTTTAATGACAAATTATGCTTATACCGTATGTGCTTCGAACGATTTTTAAAAACACCCAATTGCCTATATACGGATACTCGCATCCTATATATGGAATATTGAGCTAGGTCAAGGATCAAGTAAACGATCAAAAAATAATTCGTATAAGAGGAATCTCAAGTAAATGAGAAGAAACATGGTTAAAAGTTATGCATTTAACTTGTTTAATCTCTAATTTAACCTCTCCACAAAATAATTCATTCTCCAAGGATATTGTATGCATTTACATAAATTACATCAAAACCCTTTCTAATTTTTGTTTTTGCTTTTAAGTCTATAGCTTTATATATATTTTTATATTATTCTCGTTGGGACAAATTTAAAAAAAAAATCATTTAAAAAAGACTACAAATATTATAGTACCATTCACATAGGGCAAACACGTAGCTGTTTTGGTCGCGTACGAGTTACAAATTTCTTAACGAATATAAAAATCCGAATCTAGTCAGCATGATTAAAGAGGATGTGTTATTAGTAGTCCAAACACGAACCATCAATTCTCATTCTTTTCCAGTTCAGTAATTTGCCAACAAATACCATACCCATGTTAATTAATTCATTTGAGTTGGATTGCAAATTAGCCGAACTTTATCTAATGCGCACAACAGCCTGCTAAAGGGACAGTAGCCCCCAAGAACAGAACTAGAAATTTCATTACACAGAGGCGAATATGTATTCGAGATTTTTTTTTATTGTAGGAGTGATGGCACCTACTGACACTCCTAGCTTCATCGTAGGCCCCATCCTTGAGAACCACTGCGGTGAGAAACACCATACACAATAATTCTAGTTTTTTTTTGAATTTTAGAAACTTTCTATCTAATTTTCTAATGAAACATTTGACCTATTTATCATGGTAATCTATTTACTAACTTATGTTTTGCCCATTCATCGAATGAACTATTCAAATGCTATTAGTAATGAACCGCACGGGGAATCCCCTATCGATCACGTGGTTGGGGGACTCCCTTTTGCCTTTGAAAATTTTCAACGCTCATTTAACAACCCTTTATCAAAACTTTCTAAGTTCACGGTTAATCTTGAAATAATTTTTAAAATCAACGGCTAATTTTAATAGTTTTTTGAGAATAAAACTTGAAAAGTACGACCAAAAGGGATTCGAATGAGTGGTGTCAGTTAAATATTTTTTCTTCAAAGTTTGGTGCATTAGGACATGTAATAAATGTGAATATTTTTGATTGATTTAAGAGATAAATCAATAATTTTAAGTATTTGACGCAAAGATAATAAAATTAAAATGAATAAATAAAGAGAAAAAAAACATTTCACAAAAAATCACTTGCTAACCTTTTGAGAGAGAGAGAGAGAGAGAGAGAGAGAGAGGTGAGGGGTGGAAATTTTCCAAGGCAAAAAGGAAAGCTCCCAACCACATAATCGGTGGGAAATTTACTACGGAGTTCATTATGAATAGCATTTCTGATGAATGAATGGACCCTTCTAGTAGAAATACAAGTAGGTGGTGTACTATTCAAATCAGGCAAGCTTTATAGTTTATGAGCCAAATAGATTATACCAACAGCTTGCCTATCTGCCATGCTCTAGTTTTTTTTTTTTTTTTTTCCAAGAAATAGCAATAAGTTTCGGAAGAAAAAAAGAAAGAAAGAAAAGGTTTTGAGGGGACCGTAAAAGTCTATCTTTCTGATTTTTAGTATTCTCTTATTTATTACTAAGAAGGAATGTTTAACAACAAAAATTGTTTGAGGCTTGGCTCAATAAAAGCTCATTCGAGTTGATTCATTACTTAAACAAACCGAAGCCAAGCCTCAATGTTAAGCTCGTTCTTTAAATGACTTGAGCCCGAGCCTCGAGCCCAATCCTGGCTCAAATAGGCTCGCAGAACTAGATTAAAAATAAATAATATTTGTTTTCCAAACATATCTATTATTTTTTGGAGTATATATAAGTGTGTGTGTGTTTTTATGTGTTCTTATTTTTCCTTTAAATACATATTTAAGAGACAAATCGACATAGAATTTGTCTAAAAAGAAAATTCTATATCGAGCATTCTATTAATCTTTGCATATCAAAGCCTCCTCTCCATAATAAAGACTTTATTGCAGCCTACACCTATACATCGAGCATAAATATATGACATTTTTGGCTCGTTAAGGATGTGAACAAGTTCTCCGACCTAAGCCAACTTGAAGCCAACTCGACTCGTCAAATTTTTATTGAGTTCGAGCTTGAGCTTGCTAACAATTTAACAAACTTATTTAAACATGATAAAATTCGAGTCTGCTCAACTCTTTCGTAGTTTTACATAGCTTGAAAGTAAGTTTAGTGAATGAGGTAAAATCTAATAAACTTAATCAGAGATTTACCAAGCGAATAGGTGAGAAGCCAACTCGGCAGCAAAATTTTTGTCGACTTAAAAAAGACGGTTAAATAGTTATGTCTGTATTTAAAGAGAGTGAGAATAAGGTTTAGATCCGAATAGCTTGGGACAAGTTCTAAACAGACAAGGATGAAAATCAGGCGAATTCGACTTATAACAATTTGTTAATATTTGAATTAAACTATAACCATAAGAGATAAGGTTCGGAGAGTCCGGATAATATTGATCTTGTTAGTGGCCAAATGTAAGAAAATTTAATCCGTCTCTAATGAGAAATTATGAGATGGAGAATGCCTCAAATTCATCAAGGAGAACCTCCATGTAAAGACAGACACTTGTGGGGGTAAAGGTACATTGTAATTTGTGATTACATGCATTAGATTTGAGAGATTTATTAATTGAGTGCTGACATAATCATCGAATTTCTTCCTACCGACTAGAAGCGAAGGGTCCTTTGACAATTTATTGTGTTGCAGATTAGGTTATAGACGAGTTTGAGAACTTGTGTGTTTGGTCACAGATCGACGAACTAACATTTTTTATGAAAAGGTTTTTACCCACTCAATTGACGCCGAATCCGAGAAAAATTAACACCTCATGAAAAGTACTTAGATTACTAATCTAGATGGAAAACAAGTCCAAATCCTCAACATGGGCCACTACGAAAAGAAAACCAAACTCACAAGATGCCCAGAGGGATAGGGACAGGTCTCGTTCTTATAGGGACGACCATACAAAGACAATTGAGAGGTCTAGGTGGGACCAAGACGTGCAGATAGGCTGTAGAAGGAATGGGGTATGAAGGAAATGGAATGTGAACTCTCAGAGTAGGACGAGAAAATCAGGGAGCTGAGAAGGGTTCTAGATAAAACGCAAGCGTTTAGCGCTCCTAAGACCAAAATTGAGGATGGTAGTCGTTAGAAAGCCTAGTTGAAGAGCTAGTAGCCATCAGACGTGAGGTCAGGGATAAAGGGGATAAGATCTCATTGGGAGGTTGAGCCCTTAAAGAAGAAAGTAGGATTCGGCTCGAACAGTGGGTGCTTGGCTCAGCAAATCTCTTATGATATGAGGGCTAATCTAGCATTTAGAAGGGCGCAAGACAATGTAGGATTATGCTCAGAAAGCACTATATCAGCTGGCCTCTCCATTTTCTAAGGCAATACATGCAAAGGCCTTGTCGAGGAGGTTCGCCTCCTAAGTTCCATCCCTATAATGGGAAGATTGACCCAATAGGGCATATAAAGGGATTTCTCTAAGCAGTGGTCCTATATATAGGAAATCAAGATATATATTGCAGGATGTTTGATTAAAGTTTGGGCGAGACTGCCATCAATTGGTACCACAAACTTTTTCCTCGTTCTATTACCAGTTGAGGACAACTGGTAGAGGAGTTTGTGGTGAGGTTCCCCGCCAACCGAGCTCATATTAAAAAATTTGATTCTCTAATGGTCGTGAAGAAGATGATGAAGGAAACAATGAGGGGCTACAAGCAGTTACTCGACCATATGCAATGAGATTGAGGACAGCATCGAGAAATATGTTGTAGTCACTTTCAAGTTGGGCTTTCATGTTTGTGAGAAGCCAAGTGAATCCATGATATAAACTTAATGGATGCTCTTCGCGAGTTGATGGAAAGAAAGGAGCAGAACACAAAAGTGAAGGAGGTGTCTTGCCGAAAATTAAAAGGGCAGCTCCCAAGGCCCACTAAACCGATATGGTGAAGAAATGTGGGCAAAAAGGCAAGAAGCCAAAGAAAGACAAGAGGAAGAAACTCTTTTTATGTGTCCAATATGATTTTCTATTATAAAATATTATTTGAAAATGTATATTACATTTTATTGATAAATCTAAAACGGTATGTCGATACACACTGGTATCGATACGTATCATATTAATAACAAAAATGGTACGCTTGTCGGTATGAGATTAATACCTTTGATCTCAACTCGATAATTGCATGTTGTTGAGCGTGGTGATCACAGAAAAGCTCATTTGATGATTTGCCGGCCTTTGCCATGTAACCAGTAGAAAAAGTGAGTGAAAATTGGAAAAATACATAAATGAAAAACAAGCCACAAAAAGGAAATGATTTCTTACTATAATTGAAGGAAATCAGACACCGGCTCTCAGCAAAAGAAGAAACCCATAAAGTGATTGAATAGTGGGCAAACCCAAACAAGTATGGGGCTAAAAAACACCTAGGGGGAATCCTTGAGGACCTAGGAGAAGAGATCAAGCAGGTGTAGTCCACCAAATCCAAGCGATGAAGCACTTTGATGGATTGAAACTCTGAGAAATTTGGGGAGGTTTGACGGTTATAGCGGGTTTGTACGACTTGAAGATCAAAGAGAAGAAAGGGATGCAAGACAAGCTTGAATGTTTACAGTTCGCGTAAACCATAGGCTTTGGGGTTTAACTCCTATTTTATTGGATTATGTTGGCAAGAATACCAAGGAACATCATTTTGAAATGCCTGCGTTGGAATCGAGTCAAAATGACTGTTTCACTAATTATAGTTTCACACGTGTCATAGTGTCAAATAAACACAATTGTGGAATAAATTTCTGATAGTTTCATTCATTGTAGTCTTACAATAATATAGTACAAACATTTACAAGGAAAGAATCAAGGAAAGAATCAAGGAGAGAATCAAGGAAAGAATCAAGGATATTGACCATATCAAATCAAATCCTTAATTTTAACACTCCCCCTCAAGTTGGAGCATGTATATCGCACATGCCTAACTTGTCCAAAGAGACATCAAAAACATTGTTGGCTACAGTTTTAGTAAGAATATCGGCTAGTTGATCTTCAGACTTCACGAATGGAAAAATAATGATCTCAGCTTCAAGTTTTTCTTTGATGAAGTGCCTATCAACTTTTTATGCTTCGTCCTATCGTGTTGAACTGGATTATGAGCAATTGCTATAGCTGAAGTGTTGTCACAATACAACTTCATTGCGTCCTGATAGTTAACACCCAATTCCCTAAGCAAGTTCCTCAACCATAGTAACTCACAAACGCCAAAAGCCATCCCTCTATACTCAGCTTCTGCACTTGATCTTGCCACTACTGGCTGATTTTTACTCCTCCAAGTCACAAGATTTCCCCCTACAAAAGTAAAATATCCTGATGTAGATCTTCTGTCATTAGCTGAACCAGCCCAATCTGCATCAGTGTTACCTTCTACCTTCAAGTGATTATTCTTGGTGAACAATAACCCTTTACCTGGAGCAGACTTCAAATATCTTAAAATACGTTCCACGGCATCCATGTGAGGTTTACGAGGATCATGCATAAACTGGCTCACTACACCCACTGAATAAGCAATATCTGGCCTTGTGTGAGACAAATAAATCAATTTTTCCACAAGTCTCTGGTACATTGCCTTATCAGTAGAAGTTGCATCCAAACAGTGAAACAACTTATGATTTTGTTCAATAGGAGTATTTGCAGGCTTACATCTAAGCATACCTGTTTCAGTTAACAAATCAAGAATGTATTTTCGTTGAGATAAGAAAATACCATTCTTTGAGCGCGCTACCTCAATCCCAAGAAAGTACTTCAAGTCTCCAAGTTGTTTCATTTCAAACTCCAAAGCTAAGTATTGCTGTAGGCTCTCAATTTCATCTTGATCATCACCTGTCACCACCATATCATCAACATAGATAATCAAAGCAGTAATTCTACCATTTTGGTTCTTCAAAAACAAAGTGTGATCTGAGTTGCTTTGTTTATATCCAAAGTTCTTCATAGACTTGGTGAATCTGCCGAACCAAGCTCTTGGAGATTGCTTTAACCCATATAAAGCTTTCTTGAGTTTGCACACCGCTGGAATATTGGAGTATTTCTCTATACCCGGAGGGGGATCCATATACACTTCTTCTGTAAGATCTCCATGCAAGAAAGCATTTTTTACATCAAATTGAAGAAGTGGCCAGTCCCGGTTAGCCGCCAAAGACAGGAGCACTCTAACTGTATTAAGTTTGGCAACAGGTGCAAAAGTTTCTTGATAGTCAATCCCATAAGACTGCGTATATCCTTTTGCAACCAACCGAGCTTTATACCTTTCAATTGTCCCATCCGCCTTATGCTTGACCGTAAACACCCATCTACATCCCACGGTTTTCTTTCCCTTTGGTAGACGCACAAGCTCCCAAGTATGATTCTTTTCAAGTGCTGTCATTTCTTCTGCCATGGCTTGGATCCATTTATCATCTGCTAAAGCTTCTTGCATTTTATTAGGAATAGGAACAGACGATAACTGTAGCACAAAGAACGCATATGACTTGGATAGTTTTTGGAAAGACACATGATTACTAATGAGATATTTAGCTTTGCATTTAGGATCAGGCTCATATTGAATGGGTGGTATACCACGATTAGAACGAGCTGGAAGACGATATTGAGACACTTGAGATTCAAAAATAGTACCATCATTGAAAATAGGATTAGGAATAGTGGATACCTCTAAAGGAATCTCAGGAGAAGATTGACCCAGTGGTTGTGTTGGATTATCAAGAGACATTGTACCATCATGGAGAGGATTATCTTCGATGTTTGAAGTTGTTGGTTCAGCAATTGGTAACTCTTCCCTTTCATCTGAAAATTTACCCTTGTCTGTAGAATCTCCAGACAGAAAAATATTTTCTGAATTTCTAGGAAAAAATGCCTCCACTTCTTCATGATTTATCACTTTTTCCTGATTCTCCCCCTGAAGTGAAAAATCTGTAGTCACTGGCCTATAAAACAGTTCTTTCTCATGAAAGGTAACATCCATGGAAACATAAAGCCTCCGAGAAGATGGATCATAACACTTGTACCCCTTTTGATTGACCCCATATCCCACAAAAATACACTTTAAAGCCCGAGACTCAAGCTTATTCCGTTGACGCGGATGTAAATGTACATAGACCACACACCCAAAAATTCGAGGGGCCAAAAGCACTACTGGTGGAAGAGTGCAGTGATCAGAGAGAGCATCCAATGGCCTTCTAAAATTGAGAACGCTAGATGGCGTACGGTTTATTAAGTAGACCGCTGAATTCAGAGCTTCACCCCACAAGTAAGAGGGAACATGACCCCCAATCAAGAGAGATCGAGTAACTCCCAATAAATGTCCATTTTTTCGCTCTGCAACACCATTTTGTTGAGGGGAATCTGTACAAGTTGTTTGGTGAATAATCTATACTGAGTGCATGAAATCCAACAATTCTTGCTTGATGTATTCTTTGCCATTATCAGAGCGAAGGACTTTTATTGGAATGCCAAACTGAGTAGTCACCATTTGATGGAACATGCGAAAAATTGAGCAAACCTCACTCTTGCGCTTAAATTGATAAAGCCAAGTCATTCGAGTGCAATCATCCACAAAAGTTACAAACCACCTCATCCCATTAAGAGTAGAAATTGGTGCCGGTCCCCAAACATCCGAATGAACTAATGAAAAAGGTAGATTTGTTTTGCTATTACTCAAATGGAAAGTAGTACGGTGGCTTTTCGCCATCACACAAGTTTCGCAAATAAAATCTGAAAGATTACATCCACTAAATAGTGAAGGAAATAATCTCCTAAGATAGCCAAAAGAGGGATGTCCTAGTCTCTTATGCCACAACCAAATTTCCTCCTTTTTCTTATTCACCAAATCTTCAGTCACCACATGAGCTTGCCCATTTTTGTTGAGATGTTGGAACCCATCCTCCAGATAGTACAATCCTCCAACTTGTCTACCACTGCCAATCTTCTCCTGAGTATGGATGTTCTGAAAGACACAGTGAGTAGGAAAAAATAGAGCAACACAATTATGAGATTTGGTTAATTGATTTATGGAGAGAAGATTACAATTTAATGATGGCACAAATAAGACATCTTTGATAGCTAATGTGGGAGGTAACGGAACTGTACCAACTCCAATAACTGGAGATGATACACCATTGGCATTGGTAATGGTGGTTTTGGAACATTTGGGGGATAAGTGACTAAATCTATAATGATCACAAGTCATATGATCTGTTGCGCCAGAGTCAATTATCCAATCACTATTTCCAATAAAAAACATACCAGTCTTAGCAGTAAATCCAAGAGTTGTGGCTAGATTCCCTTTTGAATTAGGGTCCTCCTCCTTAGCATTGGAAGACACATAAGACGCCTTTTTGCCCTTTGGATGCTAATCTGGATACCCATGGAGTCGAAAGCACGTATCCACTGTATGACCAGTACCATTACAATGAGTACACTTCCGATCCTTATTTGAAGTAGGAGTTTTCAGAGAGGCCATTACAGCCCCTTCGCAGCGGAATGGTATGAACAGAAAGAACAATTGTGAATACAGGACCAAACTTCAATTCCTAGGGTAAAGAAGAGGATATTGAAGAAGGCTCTGATACCATATCAAATAAACACAATTGTGGAATAAATTTCTGATAGTTTCATTCATTGTAGTTTTACAATAATATAGTACAAACATTTACAAGGAAAGAATCAAGGAAAAAATCAAGGAGAGAATCAAGGAAAGAATCAAGGATATTGACCATATCAAATCAAATCCTTAATTTTAACACATAGCATTTAATGCGAATAGACGGCTTGTGTGCTTCTACATGTGGATGCATATGACATGCCCTTTGATTTGACATCGAGGAGGTGGATGATTGACGCATGCCACCGTACCACATAAGCGTGCTGAGCATACCTGTTCAAGTGGCACCATTGTTCACGTCCTCCTTTCCCTCGACCAATCTACCACTCTAGCTAAGTTTCTCAATTATTGATTCAGCTATCATTGTCAACTCCACGCCAACTGAGCCAATGCAGAGCTGATGGGCTATTGTAGTGGCTAAATGGGTCAAACCATCATTGAAGATTGGGCTAGGAAGTAGAACATGCCCAACCACACTATAATTTGATAGGTTGGACCGATGCCCAAACAGGCCCACGACACACTGTGCAAACTACTTAGTCCATGGGCACGCCTCGTTTGGGCCAAGCTGAGTCCAAGCCCTATAGACTGACCAGTGCCACGAGGTACAAACTTGAGTTCACTTGGCTAAAAGTGTTGTGGCCAAGCCACGTAGCATCTGAGTTGGACATCAATACGTTGATAGCATGTGTACGTACTTATCATCGGAGAGCCTTCTCTGCACACGCATACCCTGGCTTGGTGCTCAAGCCAAGCCAAGCCAAGCCAAGTATAAGTAAGAGGTTGCTGAAGGAAGTACTATACACTCTCTACAAAACCCTAAGAGTACTTTCCTCTAATTCATTTATTTCAAGTATTAACTTAGGCATTAAAGTACTTTCCGACCGATACCGATTGGTAAGCACTAATTGTTGACGGCTCGGGACAGACGATTCTAAGAAATGGAAGCAATACGAATTAAAAGGGTACTCCACATACCACTTAGGCAAAGTGCTTACAACCCACATAAAAAACAAGTTTTGTCCAATATGACTCTAATTAAGAGTTATACAATTTTATCTATACAATTTTACTGAAGATAAAAGTGTGTTGTTTCATTGCACTATATTACCGTAGTGCAAATGTGAACTTATCGGCAAGTCGGATTGAATTTTTAGGCTCATCTATTAGTACGGAAGTGAGAATAGTTATGTTAGAAGCTTATAGCTTGCGAGTTGGCCCTTTTTAAAAAATCATGTTTTGAAGGGGTTGAAAAGAAATTAAGAACGAAAAAAAAAACTATTACTTCTTCTTCATCTCTTCTTCTTGACTGCAATCATGATGACTCATCTGTGCCATCATTGCTATGAAAAAGAAGAAGACCATGAATCTCTTATTAAATTACGATTTAACATTAAACAAAAAATTATTTGAAATAAGCCCAAATTCCAAATCATGCTTTGAAGGGTTGGAAAAAAATTCAGAAAGGTAAAGACAGAGAAACTCTTCCTTCGTGTCTTCTTCTTGATTGCAATCATGAATCATCATCCATGCCATTATAGCTATGAAAAAGCCTTTGAAAAATAGTTTTTACATAAACCATTTACACATACTCTGCAAGTGTGTAGATTCACAAAATTCAATATGTGTGGACCACCACACCTTATGTGAGTGTTTGTATAAGAATTTATTTAAAAATATACGTAGTTCTAATGTTAGAGAAAGCCTCTCTCTCTCTCTCTCTCTCTCTCTCTCTCTATATATATATATATATATATATGACAAACTGACAAGAACTCGCTCATCTCTATATATATATCTTCCTTTCCTCTGTGCCTACTCGTTCATTGATAGAGAGAAAAATAAGGAAATGTCAATGAATACCTCAAATTGGAACCCATCTCAGCTGATTCACTATACAGTTTGCCAGCAACGGCTATCAAAGACTATCCAAGTTCAGAGTCTATACAAGTAAGAAACACTCTCTCTCTCTCTCTCTCTCTCTCTCTCTCTCTCTCTCTAATGTGTGGTATGTGATAAAAATTGCCAATGTAACAGGAAGAGGAAAAGGGTGAATAGAGAGATGGAAATCAAGAACTTGAAGCTGTTAATGGAGAACCAGAGCATAGTTGAAGAGAATGAGAAGCTGAGGAAGAAAGCTGTTCAACTTCAACAAGAAAATAAAGCCTTGCTGTCTCAACTCCAGAAGCTCTCTCATCAAAGCAACACCACATCCTAATTATATTCTCCTGTTTGTTCCTATGCAGAATATGAATAAAGCATATTCAGTAAGAAGGCAAAGGCTTCTTCTATTCATTTGTCATCTTGATAGGAGAGACCTCTCCTGTGCATTTTGTCAAATAGCAATTCCGAAAATCATTAGAGCACAGCCAGTGGATCATCTCTTAGTTGGGGTAACAAAAAGTAAAGAGCCTAATCTAAGTTCATAGCATGTAGAAAACAGAAGAAGTGCAAAAGTTAAAAGAGCCTAAACTTATTTCTGGTTACTGGAAAAATGTTCTCCAAGTTTTGTGAATCCTCAATAATATGTTGAAACAAGTTGAAAGCATGCTATTTACAACACAGCAAAGAAAATCTAACCATGTTGGTAATGGTAACCCCATGCATATAACTGAAGCTGCCTGCGGTTGCTTACAAACAGCATAAAATCTGGATAAATAATACAAACCAATTAAAACATTTGTCATCAACTCTCCATACAATGAAGCATTCCCGTATGGGCAAATTGAAACTGAAATGACACCTGGGGGTCAAATATCGCAAAAAAACAGCAGCCAAACTTTATTTCCTAGTGATCATACAAAGACCATAGTAGTGCACTCAGTTTATGACAAATTGGATCTCCAACAACTAACTAGCAAGCTAACAAACACAACTCGCAGTCCAGAGTGAACAAATCCTGAAAGAAATGAAAATAACCTCAAACTAATACCGACCCACCAAAATAAAGTCATCATCATCAAGAATCTGAACATCCCTTTTACCTACAAAATTCTCCCGCCCAAGTTCCTTCACAAGCCTCACAAATTCCACCCTCTTTGCCAAAGGAAGCGGTACGTAAGGTAGCCGGAAAACTGGCCTCACAACACCAAGCTGAGCCAAAGCCGTGTTTAGGCCAATGGGATTAGGCTCTTGGAAAAGCCATTCAATTAAAGGCATAAGCTTTGCATTTAGAGAAGGGTTCTTTCCCTCAAACATAAGTTGATGCATCAAACCTGGAACCAAGTTGCTGGTGACTGAAATAACTCCAACAGCACCATGGCTCCATCTAGAGTCATGACATTCATCATCATTCCCACTCCACACCACAATTCCCTTTTTCGTATAATTTTCCACCCGGTCATTTCCAACGCACTCTTTTACACCCGCCAAGTTGGCACTCTGTGTGATGGTGTGAATTACACATGGAGGAATATCTTGTCCAGTTCGTGAGGGAACGTTGTATATAATTGTGGGGCCCATAGGGAGTACGCTATTGAAGTGAGAAACCAAACCTTCCACGGAGGTTTTGCCGTAGTAAGGGTTAATGTGGAGAGCAGCGTGCATTCCGACTGCAAAACCTTGCTCAGTTGCGTGGATTGCTTCCCTTGTAGAGTTACTTCCTGTGTTTCCAATAACCTTGATTGATCCACCAAAACAGTTCACTGTGTGACCAATAAGCATTATGTGCTCATCCCAGCTCATCAATTGACCTTCACCAGTTGTGCCGCCCACAATCACAGCTTCTGCCCCATGTTCGATCTGCATGTTTACCAGTGCATCGTATGCTTCGAGATCAAATCTGCCATCTGGTAAATATGGAGTTTTGATTGCAGTAACTAATCTCAGAGCCTTTATGTCCTCTGCAGATGTCCTGTAATGTAAGAAAAGCATATAACCATCTCTTGGACTAATCTTGTACCTTATTGCCAATTCTTTTAGTAAATGAAATATCAAATGTAAGATAGATAATGCAAAGATAATCAGAGACTAATATTTGAGACTCCAAAGCTGATGAATGGGTCCTCCATCAGAAAATGTTTAGATTTACCACTAATAAAGAATTTTACTCTATTCAAGTTTTTAAATTGGTTTAAACAGGAAGAAGAACTTTCCCAAAAATCTCCTTCTTGTTGCATGTATACTCAGACCTCTATGGAATGGAGATTTTTAAAGAAACAGGTTGTAAATACCATCATCATATAAAACAATAAAAAAAGACAGCAGCTCAAAATGGTATACCTTACAATAGATTACCCCATGGAGAATGCACACGAGGAAAGAAGTTCGAAAGCCATTTGTCCAGTCTTCATACGACATCAAAATATAAAACAAACTATAGCAAAACCCATGCCTTGTCGTAATTTTCCCAGGGGGAATCCAAACCTTCCCTCTCTTGCGGGAAGGAATAGGATAACCAGTCAGCTCATAGCATCTACAGTCCTGTTCTAAGTTAAACATGAACAAGTATATCATAGGACGTTACCGGTTTTTAACTTCAAAGCTACGCATAGGGAGGTGAAAATTAGCGATTATAGCCGCTTGTGGAGACCTCCATTTTGCATTCCTCCTGCTTAGTACCAAAATAAATTGCATTAGTATTGCACAACTTTTTGAAATAATTGCAGCAAAAAGAACAAAAGTTTCAGCTTCAGAATTGCCAGTAGCTAATATTTGACGAGTAAAGGGGCCTAAAACTACTTCATATCCAAAACAATGCAAAACAAACATATTATTTCTAGATTAACAATTAATTACTGACTGAAAAATGGTTTTATTTTTGTTTGAAGTCAACCCAACTAAAGTGAGATGAGTCCACTGTTCAGAACTGAGGTCTAGAACCAGATGCGATTATGCCTCTGGTGGTGCAATTTGGGTGAGTGCTTTTATCAGTTCCTTTTGTGTGATGCCATGGCACCCATTTTGCAAGATATAGATGGTTTCTGTCCTTGTTTTTACACCAGGTGCATGGTGGCATACTGGCATGTCCTTTGTATTGCGACATCCATGCACTCGGAGAGCATTTTTACATAAGAAATATCGCTTTCCTATGCAATACACACATACAAAAAAGAAGTTATTGCCTTAACTTTTGTCCTGTTCTTGTTTCACCTTCAATTAAACATCAGATTCATACTTCTATCACTTCCTTAAAGTGGCCATAAGAAGCATGATATATGATCCTTTTTAGTATATGATATAAAGGAAGGTCGAGTATAGATCTAAACTAAACAATTGGAATGAGGAATGAGGAACAAGGAATACTAAGTTCCAACTGGGATTTTGAAATAGTAACCACTGGAGAGTAAATCTCTCTCTCTCTCTCATGAGCATCAGAGGCTCAATAGTCAATGCCTATGAAACATCAAATCCTATCACTCGAGTAAAAATAAATAGGTGAGTATCCATGTTAATTCATTTGTCGGATTGCTACCCATACAAACTGATCATGCGACAGGAACAGATTTGAACACATGACGAGAATTTTTAGTACTATGCTTTAAGCTATTCCAACCCTTCAAGATGCGTCATTCTTAATTTACAAGATTATTTGGGTCTATGTCAACTAAAACAACAGAAGGCTATTACAAAGTCTAATAAAGGACTTGGGATTTCTGGGCTTCTCAAAAAAATCCTTTTTAGGTTCAATATAATGATATGGATTGTGAATCCTTCCCGATGCATCATTCTGATGTTACAAGATGATTTAGGTCCAAATCAACTAAAAGAACAAAAGGCTATTACAAAATCTAATCCACTCCTTCAAATTTCTTTTATTTTCAAAAGAAAAAACTTATTTTTATTATTTTTCAGAACGAATAATGATATGGATAATGAATCATTCAAATTAAGATTCCTTGCTCACACTAATCTATTTGTGAAAGAGTTGAGAATTGAGTGAATGAGAAAGATAATGTTATGACCCAGATGCAGTCCCACATTGGAGGATTAAGCCCGAGGTAGTGGGTATATAAGCCCCTGGGCACCCTCCCCTTACGAGCATGCTTTTGGGGGTGAGTTCTACCCAGCGGTTCGTATCATTTGGTATCAGAGCCAAACCCGCACCCGCCCAGCTGCCACGGGAAGTCGGTGGAGCCAAATGCCTCCTGCCGCCGTGGGCGTCGGCTCAGACGGGGTGGGCATGTTATGACCCAGATGCAGTCCCACATCGGAGGATTAAGCCCGAGGTAGTGGGTATATAAGCCCCTGAGCACCCTCCCCTTACAAGCTAGCTTTTAAGGGTGAGTTCTACCCAGTGGTTCGTATCAGATAACCACTTTGGAACGAGTAACCAAAAAAGATCTACAAAAGTTAAGGAGTCGAGGCTTTTGCGATAGAGGGACTTGAGCCTCACGATTTCTTACTAATTTCATAACTGTAGGTATTGACCAAGTCAGTTACTCCATTGTCTAATAGATTGTCCCATTTTAGATGTCTAAATCCCAAAGCTAAGGTCGAGAAATAGTTTGACAGACCAATAAGAAAGGGATGTATAATTTCATTAAGATATATTATCTAACTGGATTAGTTGTAAGGCCAAATAGGTCCAATCGACAATACTAGTATTTATTCAGGGTTTTGTAATGTTTTTGAGGACGTGGTCGCCGCCTATGATGTATCGTCCATTTTCTCGGCATCCAAATAGAGAACCATAGATTAGAAAAACAAAAACAGAGAGTATCAAATAAATTAATAAAAAATGATTCGGATGTTCAACCTCTTGGAGATATCGGCTCGAGTGGGACGTGGGAACTGTAAAGCAGAGTCTCTCAAGCACACGCTAGTATAGCTCTTGAACGCAGACATTTGTTGAGCCACAACCGACATAACCAAAATCCTAGAAGGTCACTGCTTCAGGCCCCCCAAAAAATGCTAAGAAGAAGGCCACCAACTAAAATGTATGGTACTCCTGCATATATGTTTGGATTGTTTCAATCCTGGAGTGTGGATCGGACATCCCAGTGCTCCTCCTAGTCGTGTTTAGGAGTCTAAATGTCCATAGAAAAACAGCAAACAGAGAGAGACCACGGGACAGAGAGGGGGGAGACGAACGGGGGAAAAACAAGACAACCCTAGGAAAAATTGGATATATTGTGAGACAAATTACAAAGAAAACCCTAGAATTTGATCTATGACACAAATTAACTGTAAATTGTTTTTTAGTTCAAAATTCGGCGACTTCTAATTTAACAACACTATCAACTTTTTAGGTATCTTATTTAGGAAATCCTACCAAATTATGGTCGGATTTTTTAGTTCGATTAGGTGTATTTTCAGACAGCTGTTTTTCACCCCCCTCGCAATAAAATAGGGAGGGGTGTTTTCTAAAGACCAAAAAATTATTTCTCTTATTATTTTTTATGATATTGGTAATTCTTATTTTAAAGGAGAGAATTTGGTATTAACCTTATTTTGAAAAAAAACATTAAAACTTTAGTTAACTAAAAATAATATTTAACGATCAACTATGGACTCGATTATTAAAGAAATTAATTTTTTTGTTCTTTTAAGTGTTCCGTTCTACTTAAAAATTTAAAAACGAATATTTAAATTTTTTAAAAAATATTTAAGTGTTTCATGGTACTTAAATTTTTTTTGTTTTTCTTCACCCCTTTTTTTTAATTTGAACACAAAGACGAAACATATAAGTGTTTCTAGATGCAAAAAAATATAAATGCTTCGTTAATGCATGAAAATATACTATTTCTTATATTTAAATTTTAAAAAAATTAAAAAGCAATTCTCCATTTAATGCTTGTATTATATTTAAAATAATTTAAAATCTCATTTATAATTGTTGTAATTATATTACGTGAAGTGTTAATCTTTTTATGCTACACTTCAATAATTACTACTTCAAAGTTACATTTAACAAAATAAAAAGTTGAATAAATGTTACATACTTTCTTTTTGTAATTAGCATTTTCATAATTTAATCAGTACTTCAATTACTAATACAATTGTGAATTATAGAGAAAATAACAATACAAATTCTAATCAATATTTCTCCCACCCATTACTTTATACTACAAGTTAAGACGTACTGTATAACGAGTTGCTAATCCCTTAGCTTCATCCGATCCATTTTGTCACTACCATAATGTGATGTGTGGTACAGGGTAATGAGATCTCAAGAAAACTTACACGAAATATTGGCCAATACGGGCAATAGGAATTTCTCGGCGCATTTGGACCGCAACCAGAGGGGACCTCAATGGGAAGTGACTGAGTAAGAGCGAATATTTAAGTGTTCCATGGTATTTGAGTTTTTTTTTGGTTTGAATATAAGGGCAAAAAATATAAGTGTTATTGCACAAGATGTTTTTATTTTGTTTTGCACCTTTTTGAACACTTTAAAATTTGTCGCTCTGTAATTTTGAGTTGATGAAGCTAAAAAAATGTGAGTTTGTGTAGTCAGTAGCAATTTTGAAGATAATAACAGTAATGATCTTAGTTATGTTGACTTTTGAGAATCTAACCGATGTTATTTTTATTTTTAATCATATATATATTTTTTAAAAAGCAATATAAAAGATTGAAATAGAAGATAATAATATTTTTGTAATTCAGAGGGAGGACGGGAATATTATTTTTCTAATTTAGAAGAAGAAAAAAAGAAGAGAAAGAGAGTGACATTTTTAAAATTTCACGGGAAGAATTGGGTATTTGTTCAGGGAGTGTGGTTTTTGTCTTTGGGGAGGGATGAAAAAACAATTTCCGTATTTTCATTTATAGTTCTAAAAATCATACGGACTTAACGGGATCGAAGTTAAAAAAACCTTCAATTTTTTTATAATATGTATTTTTTATAATTTTTATTTTTTAATTTTCTACAATATATATATTTTTATATTAGATTTGGTCTTTTGATATTCAAAATACTTATTTTTAAATTAATTAATTTTTCATATTTGATTTGATCTAACTAGAACCAAGCAAACAGAAATGAACCAAATCGAAACATTTTGATTCAGTTTCGGTTTGAAAAATTGTAAATCGAATTTTCCTTCTGGTCTGGACTAAACCGGACAAGTTACATCTCTAATCTTATTCTAGTTTTGTAACTGGATATTTACAATATTTAATCATTTAAATTTGTTGTTATCAAGTAAAAAAGTTGAATATTTTTTGCTCTTACATATATTATTCATTTTAATTGTTACTTATGATACGAGTACTTTTTTTTAATCATACTAACTTAATTATCTATCTAAATGCCTAATACGTAGATATAACTTTTCTTTCTGTAGGAATCAAATGTTATTTAATAATTTTCATGTTATACAACTACTTATATGCATCGATCGATATAATATGAGAGGACTCTTCAAAAATATATTTAGTATTCAAGGATCAGATTTATTTTAGAAAAAATATGTTTAGCATTCAAGTGGCCATATTGAAAAAAAACTAGTTGGCATTTAAATGGCTAGATTTATTGTTTACCATAGAAGAGGCCATATTCATTTTTAAAATAATATATTAGGGGCCAATATGCCATTTTAATTCTTCTTCCGAATACTATTGGCTTAATCTTTTTTTCCTTCGGCGAGGATACCTTAGTTCCAATCGTTTTAGGAAAGTCAGCATAGATTTATTTTGGATAGAAATTGAGAAAAAAACATGTTTAGGAATCAGTTTTATTGTAGACAGAGATTGAGATCAACATAAATTCACCACACTTATTGCCTTACTTGCTTGCACTTTTTGTTTTTCCTTCCATAAGTTTAGGGGAAAGTGAGAGGAAGCCAAAATAAAATAGCGGGCGAAAAGGAAGACGGATAGAGATTCTACCAATATCTTTTGTCGCAAACCAACATCTCCTCCATCTCTCGAGAAAAAAGTAGCATGGGTTCACTTGTTGTTGGTTTCTATCTCTAATCCGAACAGAGATCTCTTGCATGCACAGTCTGCTTTCTCTCTCTTTCCTCCATGAATTGAAAATACATACTGTGGTTGATTTTCCAAGAGGCGATTGAGCACCATTGATGCTAGAACACCCATCTCAAAATTTCATCGGTAAGATATCCTCCCTCCTCCACACATAACCATAATTCAAAATTTTATCTGAATAACTAAAGGAAGTAAAACCTAATTAGGATTTTCCAAAATAAATAGGCAAAAAGTCGGTTCGACGAGATAGTGTTTCGTACAAAAGCATGCAACTGAGAAGAATAAAAGATTAGAAAAAAACCCCGGATAGTTCGGGACCAAACATAACGGATAAGGATGAGAAATATGACAAATTCAACAATTCATAAAAAGTTAATAGTTGAACCAAACTCTAAAAGTGGAGATCTCTGATTCTAGAGACTTTGGATAAAGATTATCTAGTTAGGGGCCAATGGTCTTCAAGTATAGACAACACAAATGAGGAGTTAGTGGTCTAGAAGGACTCCAATTCAGTGAGGGAGAACCTTCGTACAAAGAAGCACAACCTCGGGGGTAAAGGTATGTTGTATTGCTATTACACTCATTGATATTGAGAGTTTGCAAGACTAAGTATTAGCTTAATTATCAGAATACCCTTTTGCTGACCAAAGATGGAGGGTTCTTTGATAATTTTTGTCTTGCAAGTTAGGTTTACAGTGAGAAAAGAAATCTGTGTTCGGCTATGCTTGAAGGAGATATTCTTTGGTCCCCTAAAAGTTTACTCACATAGAATTAGTTCTGCATGTGAGAAAAGAATAAATTTCTCATGGCTAGCAAAACACAACGTACAGAATCTAGGCACGGGGCCAGTGTAAGGGACCATGTCCAGTTTTGTAATTAAAATATTTGATTTATTGAATTGAGGGTAAAACTATAATTTTGGAAATTCGAGGAATTAATTGAGTATGAATGAGACTAGATGGGTCAAAGAGTATTTTACCCTTTAATTAATATAAAATCCTCGTTTTATGTTAAGTAGGGTTGCCTAACATTATAGTAAATGTTCTAAGAAATAAAGAAAACTGTTAAGCGCACTATATTGCATAGTAATGTGGCTCAATGTACTCAATTTGGCATTTATGCATAGGCAAATATATTGTTCTAGTTAATATTGCACGCATAGTTGTCTTTGTTCAATTTCAGGTTTTCGAGTGCTAAAAGCATGTCCAAAGGCTTCATTACGACTTAAAGGTCTCGGGACTATTTATGACGTTGATAAAGGTGCAAATAAAAGGCCTGAGAATGATACAAGAGAAGTCAGAATGAAAGAACAAAGAAGCCAAGAAAAATTGAAGACAAACTCATTTTCTATCAATAAGAATGGAATCATATCGATAGAGACATTCTCTATCAATAGAAGAATCGCCTATTGATGCCTATCGATAGAGACAGAAGTTCAAAATCGGACAGTACAATTTCCAAATCGGACAGTACAATTTCCTATCGATAGAGAACCCCTTCTATAGATAGAAGATCATTTTTTTAATTAAGAAATAGACCTCTCTATCGATAGAGACTTATTCCCTATCAATAGAAAGTGTCTGACGCGCGTTAAATACATATTTTGGCATTTTGCACTTTAGTACTCTTTGGGATATTTCTTCCATGACTTTTATGTTGTAAGAGGACGTAAGGAAGCTTTTTGAGCATTGTTTTTGCCCCTGTTTGACCTCATGCTTCTCTCTCTAAAACTCATCTTCTTCTTCATTTTCTCCTGAGTTTTCTCCTTCAAGTGTAAGACATTATCTCTTGAGAAGTAAGTGAATACAAGGTTTAGTTTCATTTTGTGTTTTTGTTTCTTATTCTTATTTTTTCGGCAAGTCGCCGGAATCTTGTCTATTGATTTTTTGTGTTATTTTCTACAGATTTTTGAGCTTCATTGGTAAGTTTGATTCGCTCTATCGTAGTTTTACCCATGCTTAACTTATATTTCTTCTTCACTTTTATCTTTGTTAAAAGCATGACTAGCTAAATTTCTTAGGTTAAGTCTAGGATGAAGTTCATCTAAAACTAACAATAGTTAATATCTCTTAAACACTTTTCATGTTTGTCAATGGATCTATACAAGTTCTTCTTCTTAGAAACAAAAAGGAAGCGTTAAGTTTTTATTTAGTTATTGCCATATTTTTGGTATATCTAATACTTAAGTCTATGTCCTCCCTATTTTTGGAATACTTGTTCTTGAACTTGGATACATCTAGAGACACATCTTTTGATCCAAAAATATTAATTTTTATTGAATATTTTTTGATCTAGAAACCCTAGTCAGAATCTAGATCGAGTTATAAAAGGAGATATTAACTAGTGAAAGTTTATGGTAAATGGATTCCAAAGACTAAACATATCTTTAATCTTGATTTCATTCCTTCACTTAGTTAATATAGTGTTAATCACCACCAAACAAATTTTGAGGTTGACGTCCGAAACGTCGAAAAATCAAATTTGCGAAGTCTCATTTTCTAACTACTTTTCCCCGTGGGATACTCCAGACTCTCCACTATACCTCTTTTTCATCTTTGAGGAAAGTCCTATTTTATAAATATTAAATCTTGACTTAGGCCGGCGCCCTAACGATGCACTTTTGTCAGCCGATCAAAAACCCCAGAGAACCTCCCTACCTTATTCGAGAGAGAGATTGATTGAGGAGACGCACACTGAGGATCCAAAAATCGTGAAGGGCGCAACTAGAAGTATCATATCGGGTGTCAAATTATAGATCGAACCGGGCGTTGGTGTGTTCACGTCAAAAATGAAAGAATTGCTGCATTCTTAGGTCGTGGATTCATCATTTAAAGGTAGGATCCTAGTTAAAACCCGACTTAACTTTGTTTAATGTACTTCATGTCGTGTTTTAGTGTCTATGTGGTGTTGTTCGTTGATCAAGAAGTTGAGACTTAGGGTTTTCTTGAAAGCCTGATGTTTTCTCGCATGACCTGCTATTTCTTGTATAATAAAGGGTGACCGGTCAAATTTGCGAAGTCTCATTTTCTAACTACTTTTCCCCGTGGGATACTCCAGACTCTCCACTATACCTCTTTTTAATCTTTGAGGAAAGTCCTATTTTATAAATATTAAATCTTGACTTAGGCCGGCGCCCTAACGATGCACTTTTGTCGGCCGATCAAAAACCCCAGAGAACCTCCCTACCTTATTCGAGAGAGAGATTGATTGAGAAGATGCACACTGAGGATCCAAAAATCGTGAAGGGCGCAACTAGAAGTATCATATCGGGTGTCAAATTATAGATCGAATCGGGCGTTGGTGTGTTCACGTCAAAAATGAAAGAATTGCTGCATTCTTAGGTCGTGGATTCATCATTTAAAGGTAGGATCCTAGTTAAAACCCGACTTAACTTTGTTTAATGTACTTCATGTCGTGTTTTAGTGTCTATGTGGTGTTGTTCGTTGATCAAGAAGTTGAGACTTAGGGTTTTCTTGAAAGCCTGATGTTTTCTCGTATGACCTGCTATTTCTTGTATAATAAAGGGTGACCGGTTAGATTGTACAAAATCAAAATTTTATAGTAGTTGAGTTTGATCGGTTAGGGTGAAGTGGTGACTGGTCAATGTGTGTATCAAAACATTTCAGTAGTCAATTCTGACCGGCCAGGATGAGTTTTCAATTTAGAATTGTTGACTATGTAAATAATAGGCATATAATTAGGAGCCTATTTAGGGATTCAGTTAGAGATAAATTAGGGATTCACTTTGTACATTGTTCTATATATATTGTGCCTCCTCTTAGGAGAAAAATACACAGAAAATATATTTCTCGACATGGTATCAGAGCGGGTTTCCAAACCCTAATCTGACTTGATCGAATATCTTGTACTCGATCTTTCTTTCTCGGTTTACCTCGTTCGCCATCATCAGAAATACCAAACCCTAACTCAGAACAGTATAAACCCTAACCCAGATCTTAGCCGCCGTTCGCCACCCACTCGCCGACCCTCGCCGACCCTCCGCGGACCTTCTCCGACGTTCGTCTCTCTTCGCCGGAGCTTCGTTACATTCCGGCGAGCCTCGCCGGATCTACGTCGGATCTTTCCAATGGCCGGAGCTCCATTTTTTTTTTGCGCTTCCCGACCACTGACGCCTCAGATCTACGACCTGGTCACCTGATCTCCACCTACCGACCATCAGCCGCCCTCGCCGGAGCTCCGTCAGAGGTCGCCGGAGCTTGCTATACCCGCCGGATTTCTTCCAGAATATCGGGACTTTGTTTTTCGTGACTCTTCTCCCTGTTCTGTCCACGTCAGCACAGATCCGCTGGTCTGGATATTAGTGGTAACCGTATTCGATCTCTTTTATACTCGTTGCCGTCTTATACTATCTACAATGGCTGAGAAAAGTACAGAATCTGATTCAATAGTCCACCGAGCCCCTGCATCCTCTTCTTCTACTGCTACCCTTGTTGCATCAGGTAACACATGTCTCTATTTTTCCTCTCATGCACCTTGGATCTTAGATTCTGGTGCTTCTGATCACATGACAGGTAATATATCTCTTTTATCTAATATCTCTTATCCATCTACCCCATCATATGTTACTATTGCCAATGGTACTAAAACTTGAGTTCACGGCCTTGGCACTTACTGCGCCTCTGGTCTCACTTTTTCTTCTGTTTTATACTTACCCCAATTTCCATTTAACTTATTGTCCATTCACAAACTCACCCAAGCCTTCAATTGTTCGGTAACATTTTATCCCTCTTATTGTGACTTTCAGGATCTAAAGACGAAGAGGAGGATTGGTGGGGGATATGAGAAGAATGGCTTGTACTACCTCCAGCCGACCGGCTCCTTCCAGTCATCTGCTCTTCATTCCACCACTACACCATACCAGTGACATTGCCGTCTTGGACATCCGTCATCCGCCAATCTCTGCCACTTAGTCCCATCTTTACCTACAGTGTCTACTTTTAATTGTGATACTTGTGAACTTAGTAAACATCGTAGAGTCTCTTTTCCTTCACGCACTGAACTATCTAGTTTGGAACCGTTTGCTCTTGTTCATTCTGATATTTGGGGACCGTCTCGAACTACTGGTTTGTGTGGTGCTCGATATTTTGTCACGTTTATTGATAATTTCTCTCGGTTGACTTGGGTATATGTGCTTAGAGATCGCTCTCAGTTATTTACCGTCTCTCAGTCTTTTTATGCTGAAGTCACAAATCAATTTAATGCCAGATTACTTGTTCTCCGTAGTGATAATGCCCAGGAATACACCTTTAAACCCTTTACACAATTCCTTGATTCTCGTGGCATCATTCATCAAACCTCATGTGTCACTACTCCTCAACAAAATGGGGTTGCTGAACGCAAGAATGGCCCAATTATTGCTATTGCTCGGGCTCTTATGCTACACACGCATGTTCCTAAAACTTTCTGGGGGGATGCTGTTCTTACTGCCAGTTTTCTCTTAAACCGCACGCCATCTCGGGTTTTGCACGGCAAATCTCTTCCCTGGAATTGAACCATTTCCTCTCCCTCCTCGCCTGTTTGGGTGTATTTCATTTGTCCATAATTTACAACCCGGTCGTGATAAATTGGATCCCCGTTCTCATAAGTGTATCTTCCTTGGCTACTCTCGTACTCAAAAAGGCTACCGGTGCTATAGTCCTTCGTTACACAAGCACTTTGTTAGTGCTGATGTCACGTTCTTTGAAGATGTGCCCTACTATTCCGCAGAAGGCCACAACTTACAGGATCCACTTCTCTCCAGTCCCGGTCACCCCGTTGATGATCCTGAAACTACTATTTCCGGTGTTCCTGCACTCCCTCCAGCTCACCCGCCAGTTACTCGGGTCTATGTTCGGCGCCAACACCATCCACCTATGCCAATCTCTCCTAAGGCCACTTCTCATTCTCCCCCGCCGTCTTCCTCACTGTCTGCAGATCCACCGTCACAGGACTCCACTCTTGATCTTCCCATCGCTGTCCGCAAAGGTACGCGTACTTGCACTTCTCACCCTCTTTCTCACTTCGTCTCTTATGACCATTTATCTCCTTCGTTCTGTGCTTTTTCTGTGTCTCTTTTCTCGGTTGTTGTTCCCAAGTCCTACCAGGATGCTCTTTCTCATCCTGGATGGAACTCTGCCATGCAAGAAGAGATGCGTGCTTTGGACATGAATCATACGTGGACTCTTGTGCCCCCACCTTCTGGGGCCCATATTGTTGGTTGCCGTTGGGTTTTCACCGTCAAACACAATCCTGATGGCACTGTTGAGCGTCTCAAAGCTCGCCTTGTGGCCAAAGGTTTCACTCAAACCTATGGCCTTGATTACACCGAGACATTTTCCCCTGTTGCCAAACTCAACTCCATTCGCATTATTATTTCGCTTGCGGCCAATCTTGCTTGGCCCCTTCATCAGCTTGATGTTAAAAATGCCTTTTTACATGGGGATTTATCTAAAACTGTTTATATGGCTCAACCACCCGGTTTTGAGTCCAAGGGGGAGTCTGTGTGTCATCTTCACAAATCTATCTATGGACTCAAACAGTCTCCCAGAGCTTGGTTTGATAAATTTAGCAATACGGTTATCTCTCATGGTATGACTCGCAGTCAGGTTGATCACTCTGTCTTCTTCAACCGCACCAACAAAGGCATTGTGATTCTAGTTGTATATGTGGATGATATTGTAATTATTGAAAGTGATAGTCATGCAATCCAGACTTTGATCAGTCATCTTTGTTCTAGTTTTCTCACCAAAGATCTGGCTAAACTCCGGTACTTTCTTGGAATTGAAGTTGCACGTTCTAAAGCAGGTATCAGTCTATCCCAGAGGAAGTACACTCTTGATCTTCTAAAAGACACAGGGTACCTTGGTTCTAAACCTGTGGTCACTCCTATGGAAACTAATCTCAAACTAATGCCTGATGATGGTGAATTAATTAACGACCCAGAGATATATCGGAGGTTAGTGGGTAAACTCATTTATCTTACTATTACTCGGCCGGATATATCTTATGCAGTCAGCATTGTTAGTCAGTTTATGACTCATCCTCGAGCTCCTCACATGGAAGCAGTCATTCATATATTAAAATATCTCAAAAATGCTCCTGATCAAGGGCTTCTGTATAAATCCTCTGGACACCTCCGGATTGAAGGATACACTAACGCTGACTGGGCAGGATCCCCTGCAGACCGTCGTTCAACCACCGGCTATTGCACCTTTATAGGGGGCAATCTTGTAACATGGAAAAGTAAGAAGCAATCAGTCGTGGCACGTTCAAGTGCTGAGGCAGAATATCGAGCAATGGCTCATACCGCTTGTGAGTTGACCTGGTTACGCACACTACTTCAAGAATTTGGATTTCCAGTTCATGATCCGACTCCGCTCTACTGTGATAATCAGGCTGCTATTCATATAGCTAATAATCCAATGTTTCATGAGCGCACCAAACATATCGAGGTTGACTGTCATTTTGTTCGAACAAAAGTGGAGTCAAAGGAAATTACAACTCCCTTTGTTCCTTCTGGTTCTCAACTCGCGGATATCTTCACCAAAGCTCTTCCCAAAGTCGCCATCGATTCTATTTGTCACAAGCTGGGTGTTCATGATATATATACTCTCCAGCTTGAGGGGGAGTGTTGACTATGTAAATAGTAGGCATATAATTAGGAGCCTATTTAGGGATTCAGTTAGAGATAAATTAGGGATATAGAATAATAGAGCCTATTTAGGGATTTAGTTAGAGATAAATTAAGGATTCACTCTGTACATTGTTCTATATATATTGTGTCTCCTCTTAGGAGCAGAATACACAGAAAATATATTTTTCGACAAGAATAGTGGTCAATCCTGACCAGTCAAGACTATCTCGTGATTAGTCAGGGTCAACCTTGATCGATGACCCTGACCGATCAGCCTTGACTAGAACTTTATCTTCTAAAACCTTATCTAATGTCATGAAAACTCCACAGAATTACTTTCTTATGATTTGGCGATTTAGGGAATGTCTTGGACACATGTTGGATGTTGATTTTGGTTTGGCAGTATTTTCTAGTACACGGTTCAGTTAAAAGAGTACGAGTTCATATGCATGGTTGTGGTTGTTAAGAGGATTACTCCTACTGGGTCCATGGGCTCTATGGACTGTCGTTGGTAAAAGACTATAGAACCTACTAGTCTCCATAGTCGACTTGGATAGCCGTCGGTTTAATGCCGTGAAAACTTGTTGGGAGTAATGTGGATGCATTAGTCGTCATAGTTTGGCTGGTTACATGGTTGCATGTTGTTTATGTAATGTCCCAATTTTCGGTAATGTTATTAAAACCCTTTTAAAATTATTTACTATATAAAATAAACATTTTAAAAGAAATAGTAGAATGACTTTATTTATTAAAAATGAATTGTAACGGTATTACATTTGAAATAACAAAAATGCCTTTGCAAGTTTACATATAAGACAAATTTGTAAAATTCAGAGCTTCTAAAGGTTCATCAAGCAGGGCATGTTGAATCCTTCACCCTCATTGGCCTACTCTTGTTACTCGGGTGACATCACCAATTACTCTTCTACATCTAGTATATGCGAAGGGCAGGAAAATTGCTCCATGAGTAATGAAACTCAATAGAAAAATATACTCAAAATACCAAACACAAAGGGAAGCATGCATAACAGGGTATATGAATAGAATAAATAATAGTGGAATAAAACTGAATTACAAAGTAAACACATAGTTTCATTAAGAATCTTAATTTATAATTTTTAGAATTTTCTCCTCGGGAACCTAACCTACCCATCAAATTCAGTGTAAGGGTCTTGATTAAGATTGACCATTTCTTACCTATAACGGACCTTTAATGATCTTAGTCGTAGTTATATACTCAACGAAGTCACATTTGGCCTTGCAAGGACGGGATCTTCTATCATTCACTCAAGTCAATTACAACCTCATCTTACCTAGATCTAAATGAAAGTGGTATATCAAGTCTTCGCTCATGCATCTTACGGCCTCACGTTCAAGTTAAGACCGTTTATTTTAACTACTTCAGAATTAGTTCATGACTACTAAAGTACCTTGACTGTCACTCCTTCGGGGTACGAAGACCTGCAAAGTCATCATCAACCGTCTTAAACAACTCTTAGTTAGGATCTCTTCAAAACAAAAATAACCACTATGGTGCATCATGTTCGCCAACGCATCTTAATGCCTCACGTTTCAGCTCTGGTCTGTCTGGTACACTGATTGACTCCCACATGATAGACAATCCCAAGAATATTCAGACCATATCATCATTTCATATTTCATTTTCATCATCCCTATTTGTCTCCACAAGTGGCTATATGATACCGATCACTCAATCATCCTCCGCTTATTTGATTTGAGTGTCATACGACCAATATCCAATATCCCCAACGTTCAAGTCTATATTTTTTTCCCAAGTTCGGATAACAACAATTTACAAAAAAATTGGACGACATAACGGATGTACCCAGCATATCCAATATTTTCAAAAGCTCCAACACCACAACAATAGCAATTTCAAAGCATGGTATAAACATTGAAATAAAACATAATACCAAAATATGGTCTCAGTGGTAGTCTTGCTCTCACAAAATCCATAGGGATCCATAGACGTAAATAAAGTGCAGTGGATGCTTGTGCGATGTGTACATGCAATCTATGTGAGTTTATAGTCTAGAAATAGAGTCTAGATAGTCCAAATAACATTATGGAAATACTGAAATTTGGACAAGTCGCTTGAGCGGCAAAAACAAGTTTACTGTCCAAATTTACACAGTTGAAAACTTCTGAATGTGGCTCAAACAACTTCAAGTGGCTTGAGTGGCCTATTAATTTTTTTGTTTTTTTTTGTATTTTAAAAAAGTCAAAGACCTCGCTTGAGCAACCCTATCTTCCTCGAGTGAGCTACTATTGGACAGATTTTGCCGTCTCTGTCTTTTTCTGACAAAACAAAATTGGGTCTGGAATTGATCAGGTTGCTCAGGCAGCCTAAGCTCACTTGAGCGAATTGTCATTTTTCAAATTCTGTAACTTCTGGATTTCTAATTTTTCCTCGAAAATAGATTGCAAAATATGGAATTAAGACTGAAAACATGCGATTATAAACAGAAAACAAAACCTAAAGTTTGCTTATGTGTACATGATATGTTAATCATTGGTAGCAATAATGAGATAACTAAAGCTATCAAGAAGATGTTGAACATGAAGTTTGAAATGAAGGACCTGGGTAAAGCAGATGTTATGCTAGGAATTAATATTTTTAGGACATCTAATGGGATAGTCTTGTCTCAAAAGTATTACATAGAGAAAATACTTGAGAGATTCAACAAGCATGACGATAGTATATCCAAAACAACATGACTTAACGTTGCATCTATACAAGTATACTAGAGAAAGTATCTATTAACTAGAATACTCTCGAATTATAGGCAGTCTAATACACGTAATGAACTGTACAAGGTTAGATATAGCCTACTCAATCAAGTAATCCAAGGAAGGATAATTGGATGACTAATCAGAGTATTGATGTATTTGAGGTACACCTCTGATTATGAATTGCATTATTCACGGTATCTAGCAGTACGAAAAGGGTATAGTGATGCAAACTGGATATCTGATATTGATGACTCGAAATCTACAAGTGAATATGTATTCATACTAGGCGATGCAACTGTCTTGGAAATCAACAAACAAACTTGCATCGCGCAGTCAACAATGGAGTTTGAGTTTATCGCATTGGATAAGTCTAGTGAAGAAGCTGAGTGACTTCGTCATTTTTTGAAATACATTCCAAACTGGTCTAAACTTGTGCCAACAATTTACATACATTGTGACAACCAATCAACAATTGGCAGAGCGCAGAGTGATATGTATAATGGAAAGTCTCGACATATTCGTCGGATACATAACGTTGTTAGACAACTAATCTCTAATGAAGTAATTACTATTAACTATATAACACCAAAGAATAACATCGCAAATCCACTAATCAAAGAAGGGACTTAATATAACGGCAACCCAACCTAATTAACTGTAGATCCCAAGATCTAGGTTCAAAGCGACAACTGAGTTGTATGTAATTTATGAGAATCACTACGGAGACCATGTTTCTTGCCCAAATCCTGTGATACTACAGTGGTACCTTCATCGTCTAAGGTTAAACTATGTTTTTAATGACACTTATATTTAGAAATCTAAATAAAGTTTAGCATGATACTCTTAATGAGAGTTACCTATATGAATGTGAAGTGGCTACTTCAATGAGAATTTCAGGGTTGAATTCTCTACAAACATTAATGAAAACTAGGGGTATCCCAGGACCATAATGTGCACAACCATAGGAACCAAATTATATTTGGAAATATTCTGTGTGACGGTTGTTGACATAGTTTACATTAACGGTGGACCAGTTCAAGACATCACATTCAGTGTCAGTTAGTAAATCCGATTGTCGTTCACAAAGGAATGTTCAAATCCAAAAGCTACTTTACCCTATATGAGATAGTTCCTACTGAACTTTCAAAACATGTGCATTTATAAAGCATTAAACATTATGAAAATTTCATTCATGCATGGAATTGTTGAAAAATGTCGGGATCTTGCAATCTTTGAGCCCAACTAACGTAGATCCCGTTCTTCGATCGGGTCGATTCTGCATACCGTTGCATCCATCTCCGTGAGGAGATTGAAATCGAATATTAAGTTTGCCAAAGACATTTAATGGTGAATGATAAATTATTACCAGAAGTAGCACAAAAACCTTGAAGAATTGGAAAAGGAACTTTTATCCCCAATTGGTGGGAATGGTAAAAGAATGGGTTTATTAAAGTAAAATTTGCTTAAAGACTTGGCTCTTTGAGTCGTACTTTTGCAAGTGGGTGAGTGCACACTATATTACTGCATTGACCACACGCGCGTGCGCGCTGCCACCGCTACTATCCAAACGTACCGGGTTGGGTTGGGTTAGATCAATAAGATTCAAATGAGCTTGGCCCAATAATTTATATATTCTTTTTACTAAAGGTTTATTTAATTCAATTTGGGCTTGGCCTAGATTATTTTGCTATTTTATTTTTGAATTGGGCTTGGGCCTAAACGAATTAAGCTAGCTTGAACGGAGGTCTTCGATAAGGAAAAAATAGCAAAAGAGATAGTTGTTCAATGGGCACCCCTTCACCAACAACTATGATCGGTGACTGTTTGGTAGTTTTGAACAGCCACATTGCCTCCCCAAATAGTCACCAACTCAAATAATTGAAAATTCAGTGCATTCGAACATTACCATATTAAACATTCTAAATTCATGATTCTGAGAAATTCAATCACAGTTTCCTAGTTGGTTTGTCAGGTAAATTACAGTACGACTTTTACTTTACGGTAGTCGTCGTTTCCTAGGAATCATTCGTTTGAGCCTTTGAGGAGCCCGTCGGCACCTTTATGGGAAACAAATTTGCTTTAAGGATATAGTGACAATCACTAACCTCGACAATTTCCAAATATCTGACATTAATTTTGTAAATTTCTGTTTTCTTTTCTTTTTCCGTTAAATTGAATTTACTGTTTAGTTTTTCGTCGTTCTGAGCTGGTGAGCGGGTTGTAACACTGTAGTCATATTATTCTGTGTTTTTTTTTTTCTGTTTTGTGAGCATCTATTTGATGATCTCTCCTATATCTTTTTCTTTCTATAGAATTTAATGTTTATCTTTCTTCAAAAAAAAAAAAAAGTACATAAAGTCTATAATGACTCCGGTTCCCTCCTTTTACATGTTCTTTTACTTAGTTTAATCGGATCACATACAAATTTTCATCCTAAATTCCCACACATTAAAAACATACTTATAAAATTCTCATTTTATAGACCGGACAATCTTTAGTAAATTTTTATTGATGCGATGACGTGGGCCAATAATGTCGTATGGGATCTCGCCACGTGTGGTAGATCCACCTAAAATAGTACGAAATCAGAAACAAGAAATCAGTTGTTGGGTTGTATAGCTGGATAAACGCGATAAGAGCATTCACCTGAGCAGTAGATAAGATAACTTGTACAATAATGTCAAAACCCTCTGAGATTTTAGCTCTCTTCCTTTGCAATGGATGTGTATAAGCAGCTGCTTTGACCACTGAAACTCAAATTTACAGCGAACTCATTAAACCCCATATTCCCCTTTTTTCGCATAGGTACATATACATCTCAGAAAGAGAAAATATGAGTTACAATCAAAGAAAGAAACACAAAACAAATACAGGCTGCTGGCCAGCAGATATACCACTGATAAATATGCACAAAAAATTCCTCAAGTTGTTATTACTCCAGTTTAAGGGCTAATGGTATTGCTGAATAAAAGAAGTACTAAGCTCCTCGTGATTTACCCACTAATCTACAATACAACGGGGGAAAACAGAAAATAAGAGAAATATGGTCGAGAGAAAATTGAGAAAAATGGTTAGACTAACAGAAACAGAAGAAAATGGGAAAGATCAATCACTCCATGGTTTTTAGAAGCCTAAACAATCCAGCTGCTTCTCTAATCCGGGAGAACTCAATGCAGAAAGCTTGGACTTCAATGAACAGATCTTTAACTGCATACCAAAATTCACAAAGTATCAGTAAATAATATCTCGTAATTAGTTCTCCGTGTGTATATCACAAATTCCTCCTATATTTCGCATCAAAAGTCATGTAAATATGCACTCAAGTGAACTACCAAAGTAGTGCATGCTCTTTTTGGACTCACAAACATAACTAAAGAAAAACCTTGCATTTTTATGACAATACAGAACTCCTACCCATATTTTGCCACTAAGATAGGAAGCTCAAGCCATTGCTCGCAACAAGAATCGGAGTTAACGGGCAAACCATGAATGTCAAGTTTACCGGGCTGGCAAGTCCGTTCAGGGATATGGTCTCTCCATAGAAGTAAGGATTGGGGAAACAGGCTGAGTTCTACTTCAAGTTTATTGCTCTATGAAGGGCTTCCTTGTTTCCTCGACTTGGAGCCAGAGGGAGAACCAGAATTTCTGGGTGGTGAGGTCAAAAACTAACGAGATTTGGGTAAAACTTCCAGTAACGCAGAGTTTGATTTCACTATATGTAGCTTTGCTTATTCAACCAATTTCAAGTAGAAAGAACGACTTCAGCCACTCTGTAGTTACTTTTCTAAGTCATTTCGGAAAGTGCAATATTTTAGGCTGCAATTCGCATTCCAATTGTCCAAAATCATCGTTTCCCTATTGCTCTATGAGTAGATAATTACACCTCATATCTGCATTGCTTGAACTTTTTTTGATAAGGGGTGCTTCTGCCTGAGGACGAGGTGCAAGTCAGGCCCATAAGTATTCCCTCCGTCCCACATTGGTTGTCCTTTATAAAAGTCGTGCCATTTTCAATTTAAAAATTAAACTACTCTCGTGCATAATTTTTTCACTTTATAAAAAAATGATCTGACTTCCAAAAATAACAAAAAATATGAAATGGAGAGAGCAACATATAATGTAAAAGAGGCATAAAGGAAATGCCACCTGCAAACACAGATGGAAGTACATGCTGCATCCAACGCAGAGAATTTATCATTTAATGGGAGTCAGATATGATCTGACACTACTAAGATTGAAAATGAAAATTCAGTTTCTTGCTGAAGGATAGCTGAAAATGGTAATGTGAACTAGCACGACAATCACAGAAAGGAATCAACAATACATTTTAGTGTCCGCCTTCATCTGCCTACGAGCATTGTTTGCATTGATCCTATGTTATGGATCTCGCCCAATGCAGAATAATTTTGACTTTATTTTAATTTTCATCATTAATTAGTAACTAGATCCATACTGTCACCTATAATCAGTGTTGTCAAAATCTTACGACTCATAAAGCGTATCTTAGTCTTCAATATGTTGCTAGTAAAATTGTCGTGTATCTCCAAATGTATCTTGTGTCTAAAAGAACATATGATATGTATCTTACAATTTTTGTATGTTTAGCGATAACTGATATGTATCTCTAAACATATCATATGCATCAGAAAATACTTTTGCGATACCCTAATATCCATGATAGGATACGAGATACATGACACTAAAATTTGTTACTAGACCATGTTATACTAATTTTTTACATGCAATTGATTTTGCATCTTCCATTGGGTATAAGTTTTGGTTTTTACCTAATATTAACTTCTTGCCATCGTATCTTATCATACACGATACCTATCCCAATAAGACCATAAAATGAAAAATAATACACAATATGGATCCCGTTTTAATTATCTTGCCTACAATGCATTTCAAAATTGCTTGATTCAGGAGCAGCGCAGACTGCAGAAGAAAGCGTAAGGTTTTAATCTCCACAAGCCATCACATTCTTATCAACAATTCTATTTGACACGTGCAAGGACAGTGCCATATTGGTATCCATGAGGAACACTGCTTGCACCACATGTGATTATTCAATATACTCCCGATAACTCATTTGACACCTAGACAAAAGCATTTGTTATTTTGTTTTGAGCTGATGGTTTTCCATTATTCTGTATTTTCAATTTAAGTTTTTACCGTGAAGCTGGAATATGTGAAGATATTGCAGTACAGAATGAAATGCCCTTCACTTTTCCGCCCTTTATGTAAAGGACAGTCACTCAGTCACCGAATAAGAACTTTCTCTCTCATTTTTACACATAATAATGACATCAAATGCTTTGAAAACAGAAGTTAACAGCATCTAGAAAGCTTACCATTGATAATATTATTTCGTATAAGGCTCTGTAAGAAAACACAAACAAGCCTCACAAGTCTGTTCTGCATATACTTATCCTGCAAATAGGAAAAAAGGATTGAGATAATCATCTGCAAGCCTCACAGAATTTTATAACAAAAGCTAACTTTACAACCTTCTTAACGCACAGTTGATTCAAGAAAGTTTAACCAACAAGAGGTCATTTTTGTAGTAATACAGATTTCTGTATTTCATGCACAGCAGAAAGCAAACCTTTTTCCCGCACGTGTTTGGTTATTTAATTATTACATAAGTAATGGCTTCAAATGACTCACTATTACACTTTCTGACCAAAACTAAAATGACCAGAAAGTGCCTCAGTAGGTGTCCTGAAGCACAAACTACACAAGACTAGCTGGTTTCTCCATTTGGGATACGTCAATATGCATAGAAGTGGCAGCACAAAATTAGTACGTGCATCATTTTTCTATTTGCTGTTTTTTGCTTTCTCTAGAAAGTCGGTTTCTTTTCGTTCCCTCATTTCCTATCACTTCGGAAGGGCTATGTTTACATTCCTGACGTTAGAAAGGGAACAACTAAATGTTTAATCGCATACTAACTATTAACGCATCAAATAGTTACACCAATCAAGAGCCTGAAAACCTTTCACCACAAGACCAAAAAGGAAAGATGAAAAATAAGAAAACGACTTTCCATATCATCATGATTAATAACACGAAGAAATCCAATGGAAGGTCCACTTGCATGCCCAGAAGAGTCCAAATCAAATTACAGTTCACTTGTCAAACTGAGTCCCGCATGCTCACAAACCCATGAAACTCCAAGTCAAGACTCATAATTTACATTGAACCAATATCAACCCAGTCATGGTCGTAAAAAGCACTCCTAAGTGCATAAGGCACAATCTCTGAGCCAAACCAACTACGGCGAAGTGCCTTCGTGAGGTGCATATGAGGCAAGCGATGAGGGCCTTCAACAATGCAGTAGCTGCCAGGTGATGATGACAAATTGATGCGGGGTGATGTTGCGACAGCTTCTTGAGCCAGAGAAAGTACTCAAAGAAATCGAGCAACAACATCAACTGCACTATTGAAGGGCTCAATATATCAAACAATGCAACTGATAGATGAGCAAGAAGCCATTTCTGAGGAGACATAAAAAGAGGATTGTCGAAGGATACAATCCACTGATGAAGTAGAAGATATAGATTGTGTTGAAGATAATATTAGGTCCTCCTTGGGTTGAGTAGAAGAAAAGCTGGATGTTGGTTGCATAATTTGCCTTTATTCTGGAAGATGTTTGTATTTAGATGAATTTGATTATTAAATACTTCTATAAACACGTGTTGGCTATATAGCTCTCTCGTAGATTCTTTTCCTATTGATAGAATGATAGATGAAAGATGCTTCTTAAACTCTTTATTTGGTTTATGCACCAATGTTTAGCAAACCGTGAGGTGCTGTGAAACCCAGAAATGTATACGTTAATGTAATTTTGTTATCAAAGCTCATTCACTTGAGCAAGCTAAAGTAATGCTTACATGTCACCTGACTCACCTCTATTTAGTACATCATTTCCCCTACAAATCACATACCCATACATTATGACAGTGCTCCTCCCAACCAAATGTATGGATGACCCGAACAGCATATATTGACAGGTTGAGAGAAGAAGAGAGTGTAAACATCAATAGACTGGCCATGCACAACAAAGAAGCGTACGCCTCATATGAAGTACGCAAAACTACAGAAGGTGCACCTTATACCTTATGTGAACTTCCCATAGAAGGTGTACACCTATAGAGGTAAATAAAAAATTGAAATCCTTGAGGCCTCTCTTTGGCCGTCTCACCTTGATGCAAGCCCCAGCCAATCGCCAACTAATGCGTCAAAACATTGTTTATAAGTAGTGAACTCCAACATACCTATGCCGAATGCTGGATTACTAGTCTATGTTACACTGGCTATATAATGTCAACAAAGTGCACAGTGTGTCAATCAAGCATAGTGCAGCTTGGTGCACTATTGCTAGTACCTATGAACTTGCTTACCAAAAAAAGGTACTTGTGATACTTCCATATGTGCATACACATGCACATTCACAATAGAGAGGGGGGAGAGAGAGAGAGAGAGAGCGCACCTTTTGACCTACAACATTACTGAGGAAACTTCTGAAACAAACATGTTAATGGACGAGGAAACTGTTACAGTGTTTGGGTAGAACTCAAATCCAACAGCTACCTATTGAAGTAAGGGTGTCCTCAAGACTTCGCTTCATACCCTCCCTCACGCGCAGTGCGCTCATTTGGCAGCACCTGCCGAGTGCAGGCCAGATACGCACCCTATGCATCCTGGTGCCTAGCCCTGATACGATGTACACGGTCTTGAGTAGAACTTACACATATATTTTATATTTCTTTGATACCCAGGCATGTGGGACTTTGCTTCAAAGAAACGAAGTATTTTTGCAATTACAAAAGGTAGTTGGTCTTCAATGTTGAAAACATGACTGATAACACCAAATACTTGATTTTTGAACCTCTCCTACTAATTGATAGGTCTATTGGAATACACTTATATTTTCCTAATCCAAAAATCTCGTAATAGGTAACGCAAGTGTGTTTCAAGATAAATAAAAGTTGGCCTATGTTAATTTTTCAAGACCTTCATGAGAGACATGAGATTCAGCCAACATATTTACTGAAAAAGCTAGCTTTACCTACAAGTAAAGGGTAAAGTGAGGTTGACAACATTTAAAAAGAAATAAGGCCAGGTTTCACATTATTTCAATAAGCAATTACAAATACTTATTACAAGATGTTATAAAAAATTCTAGAAATGAGCCCAATAATGTATACAAAATCAGTCAACGCTCCCCCTCACATGCAACCCCATCTTGCAAGTGGAGACGCAAATGTCACCAAGAAGAGAAGCAGAATGCAGTCAGCAAACAAATGCAAACTAAAATATTTGAACCGAAGAACTCTCCAAACATGAGTTTTGATACCATATTAAGTTACCAATTGTCCCAAAAGCTTAAGCTAATAGAAAATGGACCCAACTATATATATCAAGCCATTCAACAGACTATACTTGTGATCAGGCAAGCAACAAATTCAGAAGATCAAAGCAAAAAAAAAAACAAAGAAAAAAACTAGGACAACCCCCTTAACCACAGTGTGTCCATGCAACCAATCCTAAAATAAACCACTATATGGATGGGTAAAGGCTCGTATCTAATGTATCAAATGAAATAAATCCAACATCCAAACAACCCCAACTCTCCAGAATTGAGCCCCCATTTCACAGAAAAGCAAGTATACCTTTGTTCTCAGATGTCTACAAAAATCCAGGTTTGGTATTATACTGCAATCAGTTTTTCATTTCACTATCGAATATCTAACAAAATCACCACCTTCTAGGGGGCAGAAGAAAGATAATAAATGAAAGGAGAACACGTGTTCTGCACATGCTAGAAAGACAAATAGATAGTCAGGCTACCAACTTATTCCCAAAGTGTAGTTTCAGCAAACACTTGACCATAATCATCAAGATAGCAACCACTACAGCTGTCAAATATGAACAGATAAGGTTGAACCTAAACAATAATAATTGAATATGGCTTTATCCAAACAAGCCCCAACCCTACCAAACAGTGGAAAAGGTCAACCTACCTATCCGCAATTCTTTTTGATACTGAGAAAAATCATGCTAGCAAACGCCTACTAGGTGGTTCTTAAGGAGGAAATGGTGCCAAACAGTTTTGAACTTCCAATAACCATTTCCCACATTTCTCTACACTTTTCACATATTCCAACACACTTTTTCCACCTTAAACAACTACCATTTATAATGTGTTCGAGGCTGTACTATTCTTATGATAGGCAAAAATGATGAACGGCAAAATTGATAAGCGAAAACAACCATGCATAACTGGAGAGACCTCTTAATAAAGACCTGCATCACAAAACCAATAAACCCAACGTTCGGAAAAAGCACATTCCAACTCTATCAACCAAACGATTCATAAAACCACGGAACAGAACAATGAGAGAACATCCAGAAAGTAAAGTGAAAGGAAAGACCTTGATGTTCTCGCAGGATGATATGCAATTTGTTATATACAAGTGCACAAACTCTGTTGGAAGCTCAACAGCTGTGGTAAGTCTATTCACAACTTCCATTGAATGTAGACTCATGTCCATATTGACAAGGACAGTGAAGTATCTGCAACACCAAAAGAATCTAAAAAGGTGAAGAACAGAAAAACTCAATCGCCACAATTTAAAATCCCTTCTAGCTGGAACGAAGCAAAATATAATGACTACACCAAGAGCATACTCTGAAATTTCAGGTGAGTTCATCAGCTTAATGAGCACCTCAACTGCAATGAGGGGATTGTTCTCCACAAGTTCCTGATAGAAAAATTTAAGGCTTTTGAAGATCACCCAAGTACCATGCACTAAATACTAATAAAAGAACATACCGGAAGCTTTCTGGGAGTCAATCCACAATGATAAACAAGCTTGGGGTCATTTGTCAACTCAACCAGGACTTGCTGGAGAATAGGAGACAAGTTTGCACGCTTCAATAATTAAAGGGTAGATGCATCAAAATATGGAAAGCAACGAATGGTTCAGTATTCCTGTTGTTGGATGGGCAACAATAATAAAAAAACCTAAAAAACTAACTATGAAGTACTAAAAGCAATAATCTCATTATTAGTTCTCCAAGAATGGTCATGTACCGGTACATATGGTCATCTATTGGAACGTTACCCACAACCTCTAAAGTCATAACTCACTAGATACTTCTCAAAATGAAATGTACCCCTTTGCAGCATTTGATAACTTAATATCCTTATTTTCTTTCTTTGAAGCTCTAATAACTAATTTTTGTTCATCAAGGGCAACGGGACTCTCATATTTCCTAACCCAGCTATGGAGAATCGGAGATCCAAGATCTGCCGAAGGTCCATTAACTTGACCCAAATATTACGGGAATAAGGAATTGTGTATCACAACTGAATTCGGGTCCATACTTAGACTCAAAATCATTAGAGTACTTAACCAAAAAAGTACTCTATGCACTCAAATACTTGAACTGATCTATCACAAAACATTTGTGCTTGGTTAGAAGTTTCCAAAATATTTTTTGAAAATTTTCTGAAATTTTTTGGGAACTTATTTTGGAAATTTTTTTCCCAAACACTTTTATTTTTTTCTTAAACAACTTTATCTCTCTATAAAAGAAGAGAGAGAAAGAGAGCACCTCGAAAACACCGAAAAATTTTAACTCTCAAGAGTTAAATTTTTTGTAAAACACTTACACCAAACAACATCTCAGAGTTTTTTTTTTCAAAAATCGTTTCAGAAACACTCAACCGAACACAGCCCTTATATTTAGAGAGAGACAGACCGGGGGTTGTTGGTTTGGGGGGGGGGGGGGGGGGGGGGAAGAAGAGAGAGAACACCTCTTGTTGAGCAGGGCCAAGTGGCCCCTTCAAAGCTTTTGTAATTAGATCTCTAACTGCGGCCCCTCTGCTGGTATCAGCGCACATTCCATAGTCCCATAAAAGCTCATGCTTATTACCGGGATTAAGCCACACAAGCTGCAAGAAACTTGATATGGTTGATTCTTTTCATATGGATAAACAGCACGAATTGATAGAACAAGTATCCCTTTACATACAATACCTCTCCCTCCTGTATTGGGAGCCTTGGGGGAAGAGGCCTGATCCACCGAGGACCTAACCCTTCCAGAGACAAATTCTGCAACAACCCTGTTATCATTTGATTTCTGTCTCCAGACCCAATTTTAGGCTTAGCTCCAGGCTGCAGATCAAACCTGAAATCCAGCATTCATGAAACATCATGCAAGCGATAAAATTGAAATTAGAATAAGAAATGACTGCTCAGTTTAAATGATCAACAAACATCAAAAAATGTAAAAGCTTCAAAGAATTTGAACGTCACGGGCGAGAGTCGTACTCTACTGAATTTTGGTCACAACCGTGTGGAATATCAGGGTCTGGTATTACATTTTTCACGCATGTGTTCTTGAATAAGGAATTAAAGGGTTCTGGATGACCTATATTACAATACTGCTTCTGCAGCTGCTCGCACGACGGGAGAGCCTGAGCATGGGCAAAAAAGCATGTCAAATATCAATCTGAAGTACATAGAAAATAGACATGAGATATTGACTTAAATCCAAAGTTAATTAGTAAGAGGGCCAATTACTAACACAAGCATTATGCTGACTTCTAAACAAAGATTATAATTCTTGCATGCTGATGTGGATATCTACTAATGGATAAAAAAACTCACAAGTGATGATGGGTCAAAACTTTTGATGAAATCTGCAGCAGACAGTTTGAGAACCTACATGAAGACATAAAAAGCTTGAAAATTCATGGTAAAGAAAAGATGGCAGAATATGGAGAAAATAAATACAAATCAAACTAATCCAAACTAGAAGAGCTCAGTGCATGATACGAACAGAACCACAACAAGCATCCGGATAGCATTAAAAACTGCATACTCTAATAATTCCTTGTAAAACACACAAGGACTGAACTTGAACAGTATACGACAAATTGGGGAAGAGGGATTCTCTCACAGATCACTGCTGCCGAAACCTATCTTAATCTACCTCTTGTAGAAAATGTATCCACAAATAAGTGAAGTAATGGTGCCATATGAGATGCACCCAAACACGTTAACAAATTAGACATGTCCGTGCTTTGAAATTCAGAGACAGAGACGAAAAGATGCATGCCAATCCATATGACAGTTACCATTCCCCATCCACATTAAGCGCCGAATTTTAACCCCAAAAAGGTAGATGTTAGACAACATCAGACTCACTATAGTAATGAGTTCGAACAAGTCATAAGAAAATGGAAGTTGATTCATAACATTCGTCCAAATAGGAAATCATGGCCTGGAGCTGTTGACTGCATAAAGCTTAAGAAACTAGTGACAAGAACCTCTAAATCAACATGATCCTTTCACCTCCAAAATCAGAATAACAATACAAATAAGAAAAATCAACTACGACAATAGTCATGCACAAAAAAAGAGAATTAAGAACTCTGATACTGACAGAATTGGTGGCGCTCAACAGTTGAACAATAAATGCCCTTTCATAAATTTCAGCGTCCTCATCACAAGCAGCCTGCAAAATAGTAGTAGTTTGAGGCAAAAAGGCACCAGAAAGAATACAAAAGAAGAAAAAGAGAAGTTCAGCAGATCAGATTCGTGAAATTCTCGACATAGACATAAACCAGATAGATTTACATACAAAGAGAAGTATCAAATTATATAACTAAGTTCAACAATCGAAAAATGCCAACAACAGAAGTGTCTTAACAGTGTCAAATAAAACAATTAGATTAAACGATTCAAAAGGTGAACAAGTGAACTGTCTAACTTTTATGTTCTACAAAATTCAACTCAGCTTAGCAAGCCTCGCAAGGATGCCCCTCCTTAATTCAAGTCATATCCTTGTCTTAATGTTCAGTTAATCATGTTATTATCTTATCACCTTAACCCCTGTTCTCCTTTACCTTCCTCTGTTTCTTTTACCACTCTCCATATGACCTTATCCCTCCTTGTTAGAAGCATGTTAGTTGGCCTATGATGCATATGACCATAGCATCTGAACTCATTTTTGCTCAGTTGTACTCCAAGTTGGCACCATTTCTAGCTTGTTCCGAGAAGATCCAATCCTTATTTTACCTTCCACTAGGGCACGCCCTACCCTGGATGTCTGATTTGATATATTGTCTTCACGTGCACGTATCTGCAGATGCATACTTTCAAATTTGACAAGTACAGACTGATATGTGTTTTAAGATGTGGAATTTGTTGTAAGATTTAAGTGAGCTTGTCACAACCCAATCTCCAAGGGCATGAATAAAGCGGATATAAAACATAAATTGTTCCCAATAATATAAATTCCAACAAAACTCCTCAAACTATTACATCAAGTCTCAATTAAATAGTTAATCAAATAAAAACGGGCCCACAAATACCCAACAAAATACTTGTTTAACAAGCAATAAAGAAGTACTACAACTAAACAACCACCTCCAAGGTGCTAACCCATTGGCTCTCCAGCATCTCTTGAAAAAACTTAATAACAACATAAGTAGAAACACGTATAGGACACAAGTTAAACAAAAGTTTATTGAAGTTTAAACACATCTCATGCCAAAAAGTATAGGTTTTCAGTTCGTACAAAAGTATACATTTCGAAATGCTTGATAATAACCAATATACAAGTAAAATTCACATGGAGCTCATGAGACTTTGCCACAACCGACAACCAATGCAACCTAAGCGGGAACCTAATACCAGCTCATTCCTGTCTCCAATATTTACGGGCTCTCACCGTAGGAATACTCACATCCGGAGCACCTTCGTTAGATTTTGGACTTTTACCGAGGGACTACACACACACGGGGCACCTTGCAGATGGTTTTACGGGCTCGCACCACCAAAATCATAAAGACACCGTCCTTAGGGAAATCACGACTCGACATGGCCATTCATATGAACTATAACCGTCACTACACGCCCATGTACGTATAACAATATCCATTCAGAATTGACAAACCAAGTTCATCTCACGATATTCCAATAGTTGCCAATTTTTAACGAAAAACAGTTCCTCTTGTGAGCATATATGTTTGTTTTACTTACATTTAAGGGCAATACGGTCTTTTCTTATTACTAGGGTTTCCTAGATCTTTTCTTATTATTAGGGTTTCCTAGGCTTAACCATCTTTCCTTTTTTATTAGGGTTCTATTTATTAAGCCCTAACCTTGTATTATCATTAAAGCAAAGTAGCTATGAAATAATATTCAGCATTATTTCCTATCATGGTATCAGAGCTATCTTAATAGCCGCCTTTGCATCTCTCCGTCGACCCCTGATTTTCGAACCTCTCCTCCCTCTCCCATCGTTCTTTCTCTCTTCCCTCTCAACCCACATCAGAGTTCACCCACATCTGAAAACCCAAAGATTGCATTCCTTGCCTCCACCACTGACTTCGCCAGAATTCCCTGTAACACACGACTCTGTTGTCGCCGCCCACTGCCTTCACCATTGCCTGCCTACGCTGCTAGAGTCGCAGTTCTCTAGGTTGTTCTTTGGGCTCTCAACCTCTAGTTCTTCTTTGGGCTGTTCTTTTGGCCCTCAACCTCTAGTCTCTCCCTGTCTCTCATCCTCTCTGATTTTTTGAATGTAACAGAGAGTTAAATTGCAGATCTAAGTTCTTCTCCCTTCGATTTACTGTCTTGGTCTCTACTCCGGGTTGGATCTCTAAATCTTATCTCTCTCTGTATTTGTGAGGAGGTATCACTACATATATATTCCTTTAGCTTATTATTTATTTGCACCACTATGATGTCTGGGAATAAATTGCAAACTATCAGTATACGTCTTAATGGAACTAATTATTCATATTGGTCAAGTGTCATGAAGAGTTTTATTGTTGGTAAAGGAATGTGGGGGCATATATCCGGCTCTATAACCAAGCCCCCAGATCCCGAAGCTGACAGTTAAGCCATAGCCTTGGCCACATGGAAACGAGAAAATGCTCAAATTTTTACTTGGTGCTATAACTCTGTTGAACATAGCATCGCTATGAATTTTTCGAAACTTGACATGGCAAAGAAAATATGGGATTACTTGCAGGGTATGTATCTTGAGTCCAATTTGGCCAAGCAATATGAACTTGAAATGTCCATTCAGTAATGCCCCCCAGCGTGATAAATCCATTCAGGAATTTTACAACGAGATGACAAGTTATTGGGATCAAATAGCTCTTATGGAACCCGCTCAGTTATAGGTTTCTCATGGCACTTCGTGATCACTTTGAGCCTCTTCGTGGAGCTCTTCTTCATCGCTCTCTTTTACCCTCAGTGGATGGTGTCGTTCGTGAACTTATTGCCGAAGAAACTAGATTCAAGGTGGCTACAGTTGCATCTCATTCACAATCTGTGTTTGCCACCCCGCCTAATCTGACTTCAGCACCTCTATTGCCCACTCCATCTTCTCATCTGATTCGGGTCACCGGATAGCCAAAGCCCCAGGTTCCTATGGATCAGTACAACTTTTGCCGTCAGAAGGGACACTGGAAGAATGTATGTCCTAAGCTTCTATAGCACCAAGGGCGCATCCCTTCCTCTTCGATTGCCTCGTTACCCTTCCAGTCATCTCATCGTCTCTCGACTACCCTTGTAGTTCCTACCTCTGGTATTGCTCCACTACTTGAGCAATTTTAGCAATCTCAAGCTTTTACGGCTGCAACCCAATGGGATTCTCAACAAGCTTTTGTCATGACTATCACATCCTCAGGTTTGCCTAGTCTTCCTGGTTTAGGTATATCACCCACGACATGAATTTTTTATTCTAGGTTCACATCATATGATTCCTCATCTATCTTTTCTTAGTAATTGTATTTCTCCCAGTAATCCAATTAGTATTGCCACTACAAATGGCTCTCCTATGCATGTTGTTTCTATCGATTCTATCATACTCCATCCATCGCTTTCATTATCCCTCCCCAATATTTTCTATGTTCCTCACCTATCTTTAAGCCTTATTTTGATAAGTCAGTTGTCTGATTCTGGTTTTGACGTTTTGTTCTCTTCTTCTGGTTGTGTTGTGCAAGATCGATCATCCAAGAAGCAGATTGGGACAGGCCGTAAAGTTGATCTCTACATTTTGGAGAGCTAGATTATTCCTGTTAGAATATTAGGATAATTAAGTTAGTAGTTTAGTCCCACATTGGTTATGTGGGAAGATTATGTTTTACATTCTTTATATAAATAAAAGCACTTGTGTTAAGGTGAATTAATCATCCTATACACTTCTATCTCTCTCTTTCCTTTTCATCTTGATAACATGGATCAAAGCGAGTTCTGATTCCACCATAAACCCTAACCTAACCCTAGACCTAACCCTAACCCTCTTTCAACCAAAACCCTAAGGGGCCGATTGGATGCCGTTTTAATTTTTGGTGTGTTAAGTAAAGAGGGTGTGTTAAATAATTTGGTGTGTTAAATAAGATGTGGTGGCCCACATTGATGTGATTTTTAAGAAGGGTGTGTTAAATAATATAGTGATTGGATGATGGGTATGTTTGAAAAGGAGAATGTGTATTAAACTATCAAAAGATATTTTTGCCCCTTGCTATGGATTTAATGAATTATTTCAAAAATAACATATATATGTATATATACGTATATTATAAGTACATAACTACACACACTTACATATAGTTATATTTATATATCCATATACATTATAATTATATTATATATGTATATATTATACTTATATTTATATTATACTTACAATATAAGTATAATATACTTAAAAAATATACATAAAAAATATATACATATATATATGTACATATATAGACTTAAAAAATATACATATATGTATATATACTTAAAAAAATATACATATATATGTATATATGTATATATATTTAAAAATATATGTATAAATATACATATATATGTATATATATTTAAAAATATACGTATATATACATAAAAAATACACACACGCTTATATATATATATATATATATATATATATATATATATAGAGAGAGAGAGAGAGAGAGAAAGAGACATATATATACACGTATAATATATATGGATAATATATAGTGTATATATGTATTATATATATATATATGTTTATATGTATGCATTGATATTTATACATATGTATATATATTTAAAAATATACGTATATATACATAAAAAATACACACATGCTTATATATATACACTTATAATATAAATATAATATATATATATATATATATATATATATATATATATAGAGAGAGAGAGAGAGAGAGACACACACACACACACACATATATATACACGTATAATGTATACGGATAATATATAGTGTATATATATGTATTATATATATATATGTTTATATGTATGTATTTATAAAATATACGTATGTTTATAAATACGTATTATATATTATATAAGTATATATGTATGTGTGTATAAATATTATCAGTATATATATATATATATCTATAATAATAATATAATATACGTCTATTATATATACTTATATTATGTTTAATAAAGATAAGTGTGTATATAAAAGGGTGGGTATTTTGGTAATTGGTTAAGGCTAAGGCAATGCCTTAGTTAGCCTTAGGGGGGGGGTGAGGCTAATTAAGACATCAATGGGGGCTTTAATTAGTCCACGGGCTAACTAACACACCTCAGAAATTTTTGCCAATCAACGGGTTAGAGGTGGGCCCAGCTTTAACTAAGGCTTGTGTTAACTAATACACCACTTAAACACGCATCCAATCAGGGCCTAAACTCCTATCAACCCTAATCCTATCAACCCTTTTCAGCAGCCACCAATCTTAACCCTACTGACCGCCACCAGCCAGCAACCCTACTGACCGCCACCATTCCTGGCCCCTTCCTGCTACAGCCGCACTGCCCTACTAACCGCCGCCTCCTCTTGCTAAACTTGCTACGCCAGCCATCTCTGGCTCCAGCCTCCTCCTGCTGCCGCCTGATGCTCTCTGGCCCAACCACCCACAACCACTACCGCGCACCAGCCACCTCCTGCTGACCTTGTTGCGCCAGCCATCTCCGGCTTCAGCCTCCTCCTGCTGTCGCCTACCCCCTGCTACTGGTGCCGCCTTTCACCCCTGCTCCTGCTGCCGCCTGATGCTCTCTGGCCCAGCCACCCGCAACCACTACCGCGCACCTGCTGTTGCCGCCCTCTTTTGCTGATCCTAGTTGCTGCTACTGTCTTGCTGTTTGTTGCCCTCTTGGTTGCTCTATGTGCTCTACTTGACTCGATATGTTTGCTTCCGCTATTGGTAGTCGATCCAATCCTTGCACCATTCTCCTTCGTTGCGCCCTGCGATTGATTATCGCGATCGTATGTCTTCTTGTTGATTTGATCGGATCTACCTATTTTATGTTTGTTATCCCTCGTTATTTGGTTGATTGAGGTCGTCGTTGGTTCTTCGGTTGCTCTTTTGCTGTGTGGCTTATTCATTGTCTTTTGATACAATGACTGAAAGGGATCTGAGTCTGCCACCTCTCATGTTAGTTCTTCCCGCTTTCGTGAAAGGCAGCCTATTACCTCTATTCTTCTGAATGATAAGAATTATGCTCTTTGGGCTAAAGCTATTGAGGTATATTTTGAGGACGACTCCACCTCACAGTGGCTTACTGATGATCCTCCTCTCAAAACCAGTCCACTGTTTCCGGCCTGAAAATCTGAAGATGCTCGTATTCGTACTGACTTATGGAATAGTATGAAATTTCATATTAGTGGTCCTTTAATGTTTTAACCTACCGCCAAACACGTCTGGAAACAGACTCAGGAGTTGTATTCTGGGATTAATAATTTTCGACGGACATATGTCATCACTCATTTTTCTATCTGAACATGGGCGAGCAAACGTTGGAATCTCATTATGCTCGATTTTGTGGTCTTTTGAGGAGCTCAAGATTGCTGAGCCTATTTCTGCTGATATTCAGGTTATGGAGCGCCAACGACAGTTTCTGTTTGTTGCTCGCTTTCTCTCCAGTTTGCCTCCTACCTATGATTCCGTCCGTTCACAGTTTCTGGGCGACCAGACATTACCCTCTCTTGGTGAGGGCTCCAGTCGTATACGTCAGGCCACCATCTCTGACATTGGTTCCACTTCTAGATCTCAGTTACCATCCGACCGCTCCGCTTTAGTTACTACAGTTTCCCATGGTGGCTTGCCGTCAGGAGGAGTTAGCTGTGGTAATATCAGTCGTGATTCAGGCCGAGGAGGATTCAACCGTGGTAGTCTTAGCCGTGATTCGGGTCGCGGTTCTAGTCGCGACTCTGGTCGTGGAGGTTGATCACCTCGAGGAGGTTGCCGAGGCCGTGGGCGGGCGCCTCGTCATTGCACTTGGTGCAATGCTGATAATCATACCATTGACTATTGTTGGGATCTCCATGGCCGTCCTTCTGCTCACCAGGTCACAGTTTCTGAGAATGATAATATACAGTATTCTTCCAGTACCGCTCCTCGTGTAGTTACTATTCCAGAAGAAGAGTATCAGCAATTTCAGCAATATCAGTCTATTCAGAATTCTCATCTGTCCACTGCTACGCTTGCTTAGAAAGATCCGCTTTCTGCTTATCTTGCTTCCAAATCTCCATGGGTTATTGACTTTGGAGCTTTTGATCATATGACGGGTGCTCCTACTGTTTTGTCCGATTGTCCCACCGGGACATCTTCTCGTGTCACCTTGGCTGATGGCTCTACTACACCTATTGCTGGTTTGGGTTCGGTCACTTTAAATTCTTCTCTTTGTTTAGACTCTGTTTTACATGTTCCTCGCTTTCCTTTTAGTCTTATGTCTGTGAGTAAGATTACCAAAGCTTTAAAATGCTTAGTTACTTTTTTTCCTGATTCTTGTATCTTTCAAGATCTCAGGATGAGGACGAAAATTGGCGGCGGTGTTGAACGCGGCGGCCTATATTATTTTTTGGATGGCGAGCTATCTCCCTCTGTTGCCTATCAATCCACTATTTCCCCTTACCAACATCATTGTCGCCTTGGCCATCGGTTACTTTCCACCCTTAAACGGATGGTCCCCTCATGTGGTCATGTTGCGTCGCTTCCCTGTGAAGCTTGTGAGTTTAGTAAGCATCGTTGTGTGTCCTTCTTCCCACGAGAAGAGTGTCGTGTGTCGAGTCCTTTTCATTTAGTTCATCCAGATATTTGGGGCGGGTCCCATCACGTTCTCACTTTCAATATTTTTGTGATATTTGTTGATGATTATTCTCGTGCTACTTATATTTATCTTATGCAACACCGGTCTGAGTTGTATTCTATTTTTAAATCATTTTATGAGGAAATGAAAATAATATGGTGTGCCTATTCGCCTGTTTCGGTCTGATAATGCTCATGAATATTTTCATCAATCTTTATCACAATTTTTAGATACACATGGAATTTTACATCAGTCCTCTTGCGCTCGGACACCCCAGCAAAATGGTGTCGCCAAACGCAAATTGGGCCACTTATTGAATGTCACTCGTGCTCTCTTATTGCACATGCAGGTTCCCAAATCTTACTGGAGTGATGCTATCCTTACTGCCGGTTACCTTATTAATCGGATGCCCTCTAATGTCTTAGGTGGCCAAATACCATTTGCTTTGCTCTGTCCTAACTGCCCTCTTTACTCCCTTCCTCCTCGGGTTTTTGGGTACACTTGTTATGTTCATGTCCTAGATCCTGGCCAGGATAAACTTGATGTCCGATCCAACAAGTGTGTTTTTTTAGGCTATTCTCGCACTCAAAAAGGTTATAAGTATTATTCATCCACCTTCCGTCATCAATTTGTGTGTGTTGAGGTTACTTTTCATGAGTCCATCCCCTTTTTTGCAGGTTCCCTTTCTTCTTCCGAGGTTCTGCCCGCTACCGTGCCCGTTCCAGAACTCTTTCCTTTGCCCATCTCGCCTACCTCCCCACCTTTACAAGTATATGTTCGCCGTCCCAAAAGTTCTCTGGCTCCGCTTCCACCCGCTACTGAATCTTCTCCTCCGCCCCGGGATCTGCCTTCACCATCTCCGTCTCCAGCTCTGACTTTGGCCCCTCCATCTTCCGTCTCATTGCCCATTGCCCTCCGCAAAGGTATTCGCACTTGTACTACTTTTCATCCTATTGCTCAGTTTGTTTCTTATACCCATCTTTCACCATTTCTCCGTGCTTTTTCTTGTTACGTTTCCTCTATTTCTGTTCCTAACACTGTTCAGGAGGCCCTATCTCTTTCTGAGTGGCGGACAGCTATGGAGGAGGAGATGACTGCTCTTCATACTAACCATACGTGGACCTTGTATCTTTTCCTCCTGGAAAGTCTACTGTTGGGTGTCGCTGGGTGTTCACTGTAAAGTATCATCCTAATGGGACTGTTGAGCGCTATAAAGCTCGTCTTGTGGCTAAGGGCTATACTCAAACCTATAGTGTCGATTATGCCGAAACCTTCTCCCCGGTTGTCAAGCTCGGCTCGGTTCGTCTTCTTATCTCTCTTGCCGCCAATCTTGGCTGGCCTATTTTCCAATTGGATGTTAAAAATAACTACTTACATGGTGACCTCGCCGAGGAAGTTTATATGGAGCAACCACCCGGGTTTGTTGCTCAGGGGGAGTCCTCTAAGGTATGTCACCTTTGGAAAGCCTTTTATGGGCTAAAACAATCTCTGAGGGCTTGGTTTGGCAAGTTCAGTGATGTTGTCCTTTGGTTTGGTATGAAGCGCTGCCATTCTGATCATTCTGTCTTTTCTCTCGCCTCTGACCAAGGCAGAATATTATTGGTTGTTTATGTAGACGATATTATTATTACAGGTGACAATAAGACAGGTATTGGTGATCTGAAACTATTCCTACAGCACCAGTCTCATACCAAAGACTTGGAAAAATTATGATATTTTCTGGGTATTGAGGTGGCACGTTCTAAAGATGGTATTAACTTATCACAGAAAAAATATGTGCTAGATATTCTAGAAGAGATTGGCTTACTGGGGTCAAAGCCTGTCGAAACTCCTATGGATCCTAATGTTAAATTATGCGTTGATCAGGGGAAGTTGCTCTCTAGTCCCGATCAGTACTGTCACTTAGTTGGAAAGTTGAATTATCTTACTGTTACTCTTCTGGATATTTCCTTTGCAGTCAGTTTGGTTAGTTAATTTATGTCTGCTCCTCGTCTTCCGCATTGGGAGGCTGTTCTAAGAATTGTGAGATATCTCAAGGCTCACCCAGGACGTGGTCCGCTTTATCGTACTAGTGGAAACTTGAGGGTTGAGGCCTTCATTGACTCTGATTGGGCAGGAAGTTTGACTGGCAGGAGATCTACTACAGGCTACTGCATCTTTCTCGGTGGAAATCTTATTAATTGGAAAAGTAAAACGCAAACAGTCGTTGCACGATCTAGTGCCGAGGCAAAATATAGAGCCATGGCTGATACAACTTGAGAGATTGTGTGAATTCGTTCATTTCTTGAGGAGATCGATTTTCCAGTACAATTGTCTGTAAATCTGTATTGTGATAATCGAGCTGCTATTCACATAGCATCCAATCCAGTTTTCCACGAAAGAACTAAACGCATCGAAGTAGACTGTCACCTTGTACGAGAGAAATTAACTGGCGGTGTTATTGCTACTCCTTTTGTGTCTACTAATCCCCAGTTAGCCGATATGTTTACTAAGCTACTGTTCAAACCACGGTTGAAGTTGCTTAGTGACAAGCTGGGACTTATTGATATTTACTCTCCAGCTTGAGGGGGTGTTAGAATATTAGGATAATTAAGTTAGTAGTTTAGTCCCACATTGGTTATGTGGGAAGATTATGTTTTACATTCTTTATATAAATAAAAGCACTTGTGTTAGGGTGAATTAATCATCCTATACACTTTTATCTCTCTCTCTTTCCTTTCCATCTCGATAACAATTCCCATATAGCCTATTTTCGCTGCTTTATCATCGTTTCGTTTGGATGAGTTATCTTTGGCATTCTAGATTAGGGCATTTGTCTAGTGAACGTTTGAAACTTTTAATTCAATCAGGTTATTTGGGTCATATTTATGTTAGCGACATTTCTGAATGCAGTGGTTGTAAGTTTGCAAAAATACCTACTCTCCCTTTTAATAAAAGTGCTTCTATCTCTACATCCCCTTTTCAAATTGTGCATACTGATTTATGGGGTCCTTCTCCAGTTGCAACTAAGGGTGGGTCAATGTATTATGTTTCTTTCATCGATGACGATAGTCGATCCACCTAAGTTTACTTGTTGACACACAAATCCGATTTTTTCAAAGTTTACCGCAATTTTCACACGATGGTACAAACTCAACTTTCTACTTCCGTCAAAATCCTTTGATCTGATTTGGGTGGGGAATACTTTCTTTCTGAGTTTACCGACTTCTTAGGAACTCATGGAGTCATTCACTAGTCTTTTTGTTCTGACACTCTGGCCCAAAATGATCGAGTTGAGCGAAAGCATCATCACCTCCTTGACACTGCTCGATCTCTTCTTCTCTCATCCTTTGTCCCATCTGCATTTTGGAGCGAAACTGTGCTCACTGCCGCATATCTTCTCAATCAAATGTCCACCCCTCTTCTCTCTGGTACTTGTCCTTATGAGCATCTTTATGGCCAAGTTTCCAACTATTCTCTTCTCTGCGTATTTGGCTCTGCTTGCTTTGTCCTCCTCCCAAACGGGATCATACCAAGCTTAGCGCTCGGTGTGTCTTATATGTGTTCTTGGGATATAGCATCAATCAGAAGGGTTATGGCTGCTATAATCCTGTGACCAAGAAACTGTATGTGTCTCGTCATGTCACCTTTCTCAAGGGTCTGCCTTTCTTCTTCCTCCCACCTACCTCTATTACCTGTTGCCAAGACGGACTTGGTTCATCTAGATCCCTTCCCCTATGATGTACCATGCGAGGAATATATCTCCACTATTGATGTCTCCGATCTTCTTGTTGCTTCTACGACTCCGTCTCCTACTACTCTACCTTTACCCTCTCCTTTAGTCTATTATCGTCATTGCGCACTACCTTTAGCTCGTCCTCCTAGCTCTCCCACTGCCCTTCCTACTCCTTCGGATCCCGATCCATCACCACCACAGTATCCCACTCGTGATCCCCGTCCTTTGGTAAGACTTGGTTTTACTAATACCTGTTTTTTATCTTCATATAGTTCCTTTTTTTCTCGAATCCACTCTTATTTTGAAACCAGGTCATATAAAGAAGCTTGTACAGACTCGAATTGGGTTGATGCCATGAATGCCGAGCTCACTGCTCTTGATACTACTCACATTTGGGATTTGGTTCCTTTGCTGGGTGGTAAAAATCTCATTGACTGCAAATGGGTTTACAAAGTCAAAGCTCATTCGGATGGTTCCTTAGAGCGCTAAAAAGCCCGTTTAATTGCAAAGGGGTTTTCTCAAGAATATGGGATTGACTATGAGACCTTTGCCCTTATTGCAAAGATGACTACAGTTCACACTCTCATTTTAGTGGCAGTTGTGCATCAGTGGCCTCTGTTTCAGATGGATGTTAAGAATGCCTTCCTCAATGGCTATCTTTCAAAAGAAGTTTATATGCGCCTTCCTTCAGGACTATTCTATTCTTCTAGCCTGGTTTGTCATCTTCGTCGTGCTCTCTATGGTCTCAAACAGTCTCCCCGTGCATGGTTCGAGCGCTTTCACTCCGTCGTTCTCCTGATTCATATTCACCTGCGCACACATGACTCCGCACTATTTCTTCATCACACTTCTACGGGCTTGGTTCTTCTTCTGCCATATGTGGATGATATAATTATTACCGATTCTGATTTTGCTGCTATTAGTGAGGTGAAATCACAACTCTTTTGCAAATTTGAAATGAAAGATTTGGGCCCTCTCTGTTATTTCTTGGGTATTGAAGTTGTTTTCTTTCCAAAGGGCTATCTCTTATCACAAACCAAATATGTAGTGATATTCTCCATCGTGCTCACATCACCAACGACAAGGTTGTTGACATTCCCATTGGGTTGAATGCCAAGTTCTCTAATTCTTATGGTAGTTTCCTAGATGATCCTACTGCATATCGTGAACCGGTTGATTGTTTGGTATATCTCACTGTGACTCGGCCTGACATTGCTTACGCCGTCCATATTGTCAATCAGTTTGTCTCTGCCCCTTGTACTACACATTGGGCGGCCTTGCAAAGTATCCTGCGCTATGTTCGTTGCATCATCTACTAGTGTTTACTTCTCTTTTCTACTTCAAGTCTGATTCTTCGGCCCTATGCCAACGCTGATTGGGCTGGCGATGTCACTAATCGTAAATCTACTTATGGCTTCTGTGTTTTTCTTGGGATTCTCTCATCTCTTGGAAAAGCAAGAAACAAACTGTTATTACCCGCTCAATGGCTCAAACTGAATACCGCGCCATGTCTCAGGCTACTGCTAAAGTGGTTTGGCTGCATTGGCTCTTGTCAGACATGGGTGTTGACCCCGACTCCCCTACACCCCTTTACTGTGATAACAAGAGTGTCATCCAAATAGCTCATAATTCCATCTTCCGCGAGCGTACGAAGCACATTGAGATTGATTGTCACTTCATTTGCCAACATCTTTAGGCCGACACCATTGACCTCCCTTTCGTCCCATCCACCCTTTAGATGGCCGACTTTTTCACCAAGACTCACACGTCCACTCGATTTCGCTTTCACCTTGGCAAACTCACGAGTCACGACTCTCTCTGCTCTCTCGTCCTGAGTTTAAGGGGGGTTGTGAGCATATATGTTTGTTTTATTTACATTTAAGTGCAGTATGGTCCTTTCTTATTACTAGGCTTAGCCGTCTTTCCTTTTTTATTAGGGTTCTATTTAATAAGGCCTAACCTTGTATTATCACTACAGCACAGTAGCTACGAAATAATATTCAGCATTATTTCCGATCACCTCTATCGAAGACTTTTTCAACAGGTTCAAAATAATTTTGGAACAAAAAGTTTAACCAGATCTATCGGTTGAAACTTCTCTCAACCGGTTGAATCAATACTGGAAAAATTTGTGAAAAACAACTCTACCGGTTGAAATAGCTACTGAAATATTTTGAAACACCCTCAATTGGTTGAACATAACCTCTACCGGTCGATATTTATTCTGGACGTTTTCTCCAAAACAGATTCTATCGGTTGACACTATACTTCTACCAGTAGAACAAGAATTTCCGTTAATAATGCCAAAATACCTCAAACCTATGATTCAGGCCCTATTTTCAAGAAACGGAACACCACACAATGCATCAATGTTCATCAAATACGACACTACAACATATTAAACAACTTTAAACGAATGTTTAACAATAATCCTACCTCAACACAACGATTCCACAATCCATAGCACGTTGCAATCCATTCTATTCGTCTGCGAACACACCAACACTCTGTTCAATTCGAAACTTTCTACAACCGAATTGATGTTTCTTCCTCGCGTTCATCGAGAATCCAGAGTTTTCATGATTGTACTCAATCAAACACTCGTGAGGAATATAGGAGCCACTCTAAGGTTTTTCATACGTTCAGTAACTTCCTAGAATAACCTAACGAGGTTATAACCTTGATTATATATTAAATAATAGTAAAATTATACATTAACCCCTTAAGTTCCTTCAATTCTCAAATTAGGTCCCTAACTTTCCAAAATTTACAGTATTGCCCCCAAAGCCTCAATTGTTCAAATTAAGCAAATAACTCAAATTAATTACAATACAGGGACGGTCCCCACAGAGCCCCATTTTCATTTAATGTCTAAGTTCAAATATGGGCTTGATTTGGTCCAACAAACTATAGTTCTAGACAAATTGAGAATCTAAATTTTTGCAAAGCATGAAAAAGATGCAAATGGAGGCACTCTTTGACCAATTTCAACATATCAAATGGGTGGAAGATGATGAAAAACAAAGATCAACCTATTGATGCCCCAAATCATAGAAGATAGGAAGAAAATGGAGTTCAAACTGACTGTAAGCACAGGACAGTGTATGAATCAACAAAAACAAATCAAGACTGCATGCATCTATACACCTCGACTGTCTTGATCAATGGATCAATGCCACCTCCTTATACCAGGAAGGACCAAATGGGTTATCATCAGATACCCTACTTTTCCAAATTTTGAGTCCACAGAAAAGACCCATTTTGCACCATAAGAAAGAGGAAGGGGTAAAAATTGTGAAACAGGGAAAATTCAGTGGCTAAACTACATGATGATGAGTGTAAGTTGATCATCCATTATACAAAAAGAAACCTTTGACACAAAACATGGATATGAAAATATACATAAATACAAATAACATCAAAAGTGATACATAGGGAAACTACACAACAACAAAAAAGGTAGCTGCGGAGAGAGGATAAAAATGAGGGCGGCAGGAAACAAAAACCAGTTAACCTATAACGTGTATTTCATACCAAATTTTTTTCAAGTTGGATTCCAAATCAAATGTGACGATTAAACCTTAGTATCCTGAACCTCCTATCGAGGTGGCACATCCACCTCAAAACCTTGCTCCCTAGCTCACGGGTTAGGCTCTCCTAAGAACCCCAATTCCATCGAGAAAGGAGCTCACTTCCAACTAAGATACACCCTCTTAAGCATATAAATCCAAGAAAAACAAAAATAAAAGGCCAAGCAAGCAAAAAATAGGATGCTAAAAAAATATTAAGTCAAATTGGCTCGAGTACTAAGTATAAACTGTTCACACTCTCACTTAGATTCGCTAGAACAATATTTCCACTTGGCATGAATTACAAGTTATATTAATCACTTGCTTTATACAGTAATAATTTTATATATTATCGCCAAACACTCAGCCAGTGCTCCCAAATGAGAAGCTTTTAAGATTCTCGGCTCCACCACAGTGGCTCCCACTTCATGCAACCAAGGATTAAACTACCACATTAGCATCAGTTGCACTGCAACAATTAATATTGATAATTTCCTAAGGTTTTAGGAAGGATGTTTGTTACAAGAGGTGAGAAAATAGATTGGCATGTTGAAAATGTTACAGACCACCTGTGTACAATTGTCATGCAGTCTAGGATAATTGGTACTTGAATTAAAAACTAAAAGATCAAGTAGACATGGAATAAGGCCTTCCTTCACGTAAAGTCATCTAAGTGAGTCTTATTTCTTCAGCAATGTTATGTAATTAGGTCACTTTCGTGAGATGTAATTACGGTTCGTTTTGCATTTCATCTAGTTAAGCAGAAATTTCGTCGCATGTCTTTTTGTATAAACCAAATGTGTTAAACATGATGGCAGCCCAATTTTTTCCAAAAATTGCATTTGCATGCCCCTCTTTTCTCAGCACCCACACCAACTCAAAAATTCCTCATAACTTCTTGAAACTACCTCATAACTTCTAGTTACCAAATCTCTTTCCTTACTCTTCCTCCATTGCCGTGGCCCACCACCACTAGTACCCCTCTCTCTCCTTAGCTAGTGTGACAGAAAAAAAGAATCAAAGTACCACGAATCAACACCAATATTTTGGCAGTGTTAAAAGTAAAGCTAGAAACTTTATCCACAATTGCATAGCGAAACATGGCTGAAAGTTAGAGCATAAATTACAATAGAAGACTAGGTTCCAAGAGTAATTAGCATTTGGATACGTGATTCCAATGCACTGCTTCCCACTATGGATGTAGAATATATCACCATATCAAATGGGTTTAACTAAAAGCTGCATTCAGATTCAAATCCTATACAAACTCAGAAGCTGAATTTCAAGTAATATATTTCATTAGAGTTTGTTTCACATTGATCAATTATTACATCCAAAAACTAGTATATGAGCCTAGGTGGCCTCCCCACTCATCGCCAATTGGTGGAGTTGGATGCTTTAACATTCATGATTACATTGGACCATTTACAACATTTCAGAGACCCCCAGTGTTTATATCAGCGAAATATGTTGAGTTATACAAATAAGATATGAAACTCAAATACTTTAAACACAACAAACACCTTTAGTACATATTCGCAACTGAATATCTGCATATCTAGCGTAGCGAGTACACTTACATTTACAAGTAAAGATATGAATGGATTTGAAGAAGGCTTCTGGGAAGAATAACTCTGATAAAGAATGGCAAGTGCAACCAAACGCTGTGTCGATTTAAGCATCTTTTTGTTCTGCAACAATGTAAAGCTCGTAAACACGCGTTACAACCCACAATTGTCATAATTCACTTAAGCATATATGATGCCACAAAACAGTATTATTAACTGCTAACCAGAACAAGAAACGGAAAACGAAAAAGAAAAACAGACAAAAAAGGGGAAAGAGGAGATGGCAAGTTCGGGTAGAAGGCAGAAACACTCGTCAAATAAAACAAACAATGCATCGAACCAGATGGTAATTTGTATTTGTTCCAGAAAAGAAAGAAAGAACGAAGATTGTATCCATCACAGAATTATACATAACCACGTAGACATACATTAAAAAGAAGGGGGGGGGGGGGGGGGGGGGGGGGGGGGGGGGAAGGAGAGTTACCTCTAGGAGAAGGGAAAGGGACGAGCAGAGTATGAAACGGAGTTGGCCAGTGAAATTGGAATTGAAATCCGCCAAGATTTCATCCAAGGGCCGGTGTTCTCCGGCGTCCATCAGCGCCATCAGCGACTCCGATTGTTGCTTGCTGACCATTGTAGGTCTGTGTGTATTTGATATGTTGGTCGTCATTTTGAAGCCCTAAACAGACGGAGAAAGAAGACAGATCGAAGGAAAGAGAAGCAGATATACACTCGAATCACTGCTTAACTAAGAAGGGGCAATCTCAAATTATTCATTCCCCGACGCAACGTAGACACCAAGTTAAAAACATTCATACTGTATATTTTTTATTTTTTATTAAAAAATATATCTATAGTAAATCAGTGTCCTAATTTTCTATACTACGTAAGATTTCATGATTTCATCCAGTAAAAAATCGCAAATTATATTTTAATAAAAAATAAACCAATTCCAATCTTAGAAAATAACGATATTTGTAAACTTATCATCAATTAAGCCCCCTACGTCATATGGAGTCTTTTAATCTTTAATCTGTGTGTCGCTTTCACTTTCTTCAAAATCACTCAAGTACACTGCAATAGCCAACATTAGTTAGTGCTTATCGGTAAAGGTCCAAAAGATTTGAAGTTTTTAATTAATTAATTAAATTAATAATTACTAAATATATTTTAATTTATTAAATATGTGTTTCGGAAATTTTAACTGCGGGACCCGAACTCGAATAGTTAATTTAACTCGTACATATTTTGAGATATGTTAGTTTATTTTGGGGAGCCCTTTTCTGCTCTATAATTAGATTTGGGAGTGGGAGTAGCACAAAACATTTTATTTTTTCTTGTTTCCTTCTTTCTCTCCCTACGAAAGCTCCTCCATCTCTCTAAAACTTTCTCGAGATTCCTTTCACCATTCCCAAATTTCTTTCGTACATTACGACATTCTACCGCACTCGACGTAGATTCAAAGTTTGATCGTGGATTGAAACTCGAGAAGGTGGGATTTGGAGCTCGAAAGATCACCCAAAGTTAGAGTTTATAGTTTTTCATCAAATCTTTTGATTCGAAGTTTGAGGTAAGGATGTTTCACATCTATTACACGTTTATATATAGTATTGGTAATTTAATCATGTTTGGATCTTGGATTTTGGGAGTTTTGATCGTATTTGGCGCGATCTACTGTGAGAACCCAAATATCAAGCGACCTGGACCTCGCTCGAGCGACATTACTTTTTAGAAAGTCGCTCTAGCAACTTGTAGAGCGACTGTCCAGCGACTTACCCTAACCAAATGTGCATCCAACGACTTTTTGGCTATTGGGCAACTTTGACTAATGGTTTAACCTTAGTTTTGAGATTGTGAACTTTTTATTATAGTTTTGGGATCATGGTTAAATTTAGAGAATATGTCTATTATTTCGGGCTTTCTTTGATGAATTACTCGTGTTTATGGAATTAATCTTATGTTATGAATATGGTGGGTTTGATCGTTGAATTGTGACTTATGTATCCCATTGACATAATGTGAAGACTAGCCCTCGATGGAAAATGTGCTAGGTGAGGATTGTCTAGCTTCCATTTGAAAATGTGCTAGTGGATTTCGATATTGTCTAGCAACCATTGGGTGATGTGCTAAGAGTGATAACCTTTGAATCGATATGAGGACTTAGCGTGATAGCATCATAAGTGTTACAAAGGAGTGGATAACATATGGATTTATTGTTATACGCATGTTATTGTGAATTGTTCATGATGCATGTCATACCATTGCATATTCATTTAATATTGGTGTAGACATTTCTATTGGGCTTGTAGCTCATCCCGTTGTTTTTCAAGTATAGTTCCTGAGGCATGATGTGGAATGCTTGGGATGCTTGATGATGCATGCTTTTGAAGAAATTGCATCATAGGAGTTATATGTCGTCTTTAGCTTTGAACTTTTGAAAGATGTAAAATAACTTCTTTTTGTTAAACTTATGTATTGGAATTTGAATCACGTTGTAACTTTTGAACTTATTACTTTGGGTTATATGGGTCAGGATGCCCCTTTTGAAATGTAATGTTTTGACTAAACATTTACTTATGATCAATGGAAATGTGGTTTGGAACTTATTATTGAGATTATGTGAGGTTTGATAATAAATATGATTATTTATCTTGTTGAAAAATGAGGATGTGACAACTTGGTATCAAAGCACAAGTTATAATACTTTGAGACCACGAGGTGACTTAGAGTCTCATGGGTTCAAAACATTGCATTTTAGAAGGACACGTGGGTGCTTGTGTGTATGGCACTCATTTGCATTGCATTTCTTGTTATTATGAGTAATGTAGAATTCATGCCTAAGTCAATCCGTGAAGGCAAATGAGGCAAAGGAAAGTACTCGTTGGGGTTTTGAGAGTGTGTACTCTACTTACTCAGGTAATATCTTATTTATACTTAGTCTAGCTTGAGCACTAAGTCAGGGTATGCATGTGTAGAGCACGCTTCCCAGTGATGATGAACCATAATTGAATTCTGTTATGATGTCACTCCGTGGCGTAGCAACGCCCAACTCGGATGCCACGTGTCATGGCCCAAATTCATGTTTGCCAGGTGGACTCAAGTCTGCACCACATGGCATGGGTTGGTCTGTCGGGTACTCACTCGACCCAGCCCAAATGACGTGCCCGCATGAATTGGTCTGGTTGCACGATGTCTCGTGGGCTTGCTTGGGCCTTGGTCCGGTCCAATATGTCATGGAGATTTGGACTTGGTTTGCTTCCTAGCCCAAATCTTCGATGATGGTCTAGCCCATTAGTCTATGCCGATTTGGCCCACTACAATAGCCCCTCAACTCTTCATCGGCTAGACTAGCATGGGGTTGAATTTGATCGTTGAATCGATGCCCAAAGTGACTAAAAGATTTACAAGGTGAATGATGGTGCCCCTCGTATAGGCGTGCTTGGCACGCCTATGTGAACAGTGACATGCGTCGAGCATCCACGTACTCCTTTCCAGACGAAAGGACAAGTTGCACGTGTTGATCCTCAAAGGCACGCAAAGCATTCTTTCGCATTTAATGTAGTGCCACGTGTCATGCTCTAAAAGGTTGAGATGTCGTGTCGCCTCATTTCCCATACACTCCTTTAGAATTGATGTCCCTTGGAATTCTCACCGTATAACCCTATAAATAAGAAAAACCCCCCAAGGACTCAAACTTCACAATAATGGCTTCCTCCTCTTCAAATTTCTCTAAACTTCAATCCTTAGAAGAACTTCATCATCAAGGTTTCCAATACTGTGCCTCCGAGATTTCATCTCCATGACTTACGTGGATTTTGATTGCAATCTCCCTGGGATCTCGTCTTCAAGGTCTCCCAAAGATCTCTTACTCAGTGAACATTTGGCAACCCCAATTCTTCTAGGTTCTTCCCCCCATTCAAGAGTTATGCCTGATTCCTATTATTTCTCGTAAGAAACCCATTCTCTTTTCTGTTTGTTCCTTTTCCCATTTTCTGGTTGCTTTTTGGCGGGTCCCATGATAGAGCCCGTTGCAATGTCAAACTGTTTCTGACTGTGTTCACCGTGTTCGGCAACACGTTGTCGACGAGGTGAGATAGCTTGGCTGAACTCTAATTATAGGACCATGTTGTCTTCTTGTCAGTTGTCAAAGCATGGCTTTTCGTAAGTTTTGGGCACACTTCGCCAACGAGGACTCGATACAGGAGTTCAGAGAAGAGTATAGAATTCCTGATTACATAGAACTCAAGCTCCTCCTTAGAGGTGTTGAGCTAAAACCCAATCGGTTCCCTTTTCATCTTTTTCAATGGTTCTTCTATGAGCTTAGCATCACCACATCATAGGTATCCATAAATGCTTTTAGAATAGTGGACGAAATTATCCAGTTGATGGAGGACTACAATGTTGACATTTGGTTCTACGACATATTTAGTACATATGCCATGAATCAAAACAAGAAGTCCAGTCAATACCATCTGACATATCGGCCCGGTAGGGCACCTATTAGCAATGTTGTTGATTCTAACAAGTATGCAGATGATTTCTTATCCCTCAAGGGCAACTTCAAGTTCAACGTTGATGAGGACACGATTTACCCAATGCACAAAGAGAGAAAGAGAGAGAGAAAGAGGTGCTCATGTGTTTGTTTTCTTTTTGCAATCTCTGTATCTTCTTCTTCAGTAGTGTACCGACCTCTATTTTCTCATATCAGGCAACCAATTAGTTCCTGGATTTATGGTTGGGGCAAACCTTGCGCGGCTCACCCAGTTATATGAAATATAAAACCAAGACGCACACTGTTGGTGCTCATCTACATCCCCCACTACTCCACCTTTGAAAAAAACACAATCCAAACGGGGAGAACAGTTTGCAAGGATCGAACCCGCTCTGATGTTCTGATAAAGTTCTAGATCCCCCAGCACGACTCATCCAAGAAATGGACCGAAGAATGCTTAACATGGTCATCGACCTCGGAGCAGGAAAAAAAACGAAAACACCCACAAAGTCTCCACTAAACAAAACCTCTACTGAAGATGCTCTCGGAAATAGACAAGTCCCGATGAGGGAAGCCAAGCCTAGAAGAAGGCTACGCATTGGGTTTAGTAGAAAACAATGAACGTCAGTCGAATATTGTCAAGACGGCACTCAATGTTGAGAAACAATCTTCCCAACCAGACATTCCTCCTGTCGGAGCTCCCGCTCCTATTTTGTCTCCATTGCTCTCCTCTTATCGTGGTCTAGTTTATTAGACAAATATTGTGGGAACTGAAATACTACCTTTGCAATTGCCAAAGCCGTGTTGCTGCCCGGAGAAATGAAGGCTCAATCGACCGACATAGTTCAGAATTTTTAGAGGGCTCTTCACAAGCATATTGAAGTGACCTTCTTTTTTGCTTCAGTAATATGGCCTTAACTTTGCTTCTATAATCGAGGCCTTGCGAGGTTTCAGGGGTGTTAAACACCAAATGAATGAAGTTGAAAAAATAATGGCCCCTACGATGGATAAAATCAAGGAGCTAGAGACAAAGGTGAAGCAACAACAAAGATTGCCCACATGAAAAAAATAAAAGAGGAGAGAGATGGACAATTGAAATTTGCTGATATAAAGATTTCTGAAATAGAGCTAAAGTTGAAGAGGAGGAGATAAAGAGAGAACGGGTAAGGGTTGTCGCTTTCAATGAGGGCTATGACAAGGGCGGGAGGGAATACATTCAGGAGCAGATTTGTCATTGGGCAAGTGAGGTACTGAGTTGAAAAGTGCTGCAGAGTTTTTTTTTTTTTTTTGGGGGGGGGGGTTATTATTGGAAATTATCCCCTCAAATATTCTCTCTCTAGTCTCTACTTGGACAAGACAGGACATAAAAAAAAGAAAAAAGAAAAAAAAGTTGATAAATACTTAACTGGCAAAGTACACATTTGGTAAAAGAAAAAAATAAGTTTAATTGACTTTTTTCACCAAACACGAAAACCCAACTGTTGTTTGTCCTATACCCATTTGAGAAAACTCAAGCTTTTTTGTTGTTTACAATCTCCAAAATTAGATTTTGAAGACCAAAATAAATTCCTTTCAAAAGGTAACTTCCTTTCCTCAAAATCAGACCGTGGAGACCCACATTTCTTTGCTTTTAGACTTTTAGTATAGTTGTATAGTTCATATGGTTCTCTTTTGAATTTCAGTGATTCAGTCGGTTTGGTCGGCAAACTCATCTACTTGAACCACTTCGGCACGGCACTGCTCCTTCAACCATCACAATTTTGCACAGTGAAGTAAGTTCACTAAGTTGGCGCTTCTCTCTCTCTCTCTCTCTCTCTCTCTCTCTCTCTCTCTCTCTCTCTCTCTCTCTCTCTCTCTCTCTCCCTACTCATTTGTTGGTAAAAATTGAAATTTTTTAAAGCCTTTGTTTGGATATCAACTGACACGTATAAAAAAAGATACAATTAGGAATATATAACTAATATGGAGTACTAATCAATACGATTGAAGTATCATACTTTTGCATATAACTAATAAGGAACATTGAATCGATGTAATTTAGGATAAAGTTAGGAGTTACTAGTTAAGATATGTTGATGGTTATTGACATTTTTTATTTTCTATAGCTATGGAGAGATTCTTTAAAAGAAAGGCACCTTTAGAATCACCAACTTCTGCTACTCAAGATGAGCCTTCGAAGGAAAGTTGTAAGGAAAGTGGCTTACCACATCTTCAAGCAGATTATGGGCTTCAAACTCATATCATGAATTATGATCCTAATATTCGAGAATAAGTTCGAAAGGCCTACTTACTTAAGGCTGCTTCCTAACCTTGTAGGCATAAAATTTCCTCAAAGAGATTTTTTGAGATTCTTAAGAAGATTCAATTCTTCTTGGTTTGACAAATTTGATAGTTCGTTAGAGTATAACATATTAAAAGATGATGTAATTTGCATTTGTTGCTATCTTTTCAAAGCTGAAAATAGGAGATCAAGGCGGCGGAGATTGTTTTATTGGTGACGGTTTGTGAATTGGAAGAAGAAAGATATATAGAAAACTCATGAAAGAAGTGTTAATAGTGCCCATAGACAAGCATAAAGAAAATGTCTTGATTTATTAAATCAAAATCAACATATGAAACGGTATTCACTAAGCTATCTGATGAAGCCAAGAAAGACTATGGGGTACAATTGACAACATCAATTAATTGTGCTCGATTTCTTTTGGGACAAGGAATTTCATTTCGTGAGCATGATGAATCTGAACTTTCAAATAATTAAGGAAACTTTCTTAAGCTTTTGAAGTTTCTAAAATGAGAACGTTAAGGCTGTTGCACTTAAAAGTGTTCCGAAGAATCATAAGTTCACATTTCGTAGTATTCAAAAGGATATTTGTAATGTTGCTGCCATATAAACTACCAATGCCATAATTAAAGAACTTGGTGATGAGTTATTCTCTATTTTCCTTGATGACTCTAGGGATGTGTCAACAAAATAGCAAAGGGCGATTGCTTTGAGATATGTTGATAAGAGGGGATGTGTGGTAGAACATTTTTTGGGTATTAAACATGTTTCTAGTACTACGTGCTTTTTCATTAAAGAATGCAATTGAAGACTTGTTTTTAACACATGACTTGAGCATTTCTAGATTACGAGGACAAGGTTATGATGGAGCTAGTAATATGCAAGGGAAATTTAATGGACTAAAGACACTTATTTTGCAAGAGAATGAATGTGCGTATTATGTTCATTGTTTTGCTCACCAACTTCAACTAGCTTTGTGGCGGTAGCAAACAATCATATACACATTACCGATTTCTTTTCTTTGGATTCTAACATTATGAATGTTGTTGGAGCCTCTTGCAAACGTCGGGATATCCTTCAAAAGAAGCAAGCTACTAAATTTATTGGAAGCCCTTAATAATGATGATATTGCAAGTGGCCAAGGTCTGAATCAAGATACCACTCTTATTCGTGCTAGTGATACACGTTGGGGATTGCATTATGGCACTTTACTTAGCTTGTTTCACATGTTTGCAGTTGTGATTGCCGTACTTGATGTAACAGTAGAGGATGTATCCACTTAAGAATAAAAGTGAGAAGCCTTCCACTTATTGAAGGAGATGCAAGGTGTGTTTGATTGAGTATTTCACAAAAAAAATTAGAAAATATTTGTGAACTATGTTTGGAAAAAATTTCCAAGCATTGTTTGGTTCACTTGTCAATCATTGGTTATCATTATATCATTATATTTGTCAATAATTAATACATTAAATAGCAACATTTGATTCTCTTTTAATAGTGTCCTACAACTTTTATTTGATCCATTTTTGGTCATGTTTCTTAAATTTTATTTCCAAAAAAAATTTAAAATTTTACTTTTGACTTAAAAAAATATAATTTCGAGATTAACTATAAATTCAAAATTTTAAAATAAAAAATTTTGTTAACAGAGAGTATGTGCGCAAAGCACACAAAAAGAAAATTTATTTTAAACACAATACTCATTTTCCTAGTAAAGAAGAGAGAGAGAGAGAGAGAGAGAGAGAGAGAGAGAGAGAGAGAGAGAGAGAGAGAGAGAGCCTTAAAAATACCAAAAAAATTTAAATCTCAATTTTTTTGTGAAACACGTAAACCAAATAACATCTCAAAATATTTTTTTTCAAAAATCATTTCAGAAGCACTCAACCGTATAGCCGCAGTCTTCTGAGTTTTTGTTCAATCTAAATTTGATGAAATCATTATGGGAGTTACAAATGAGCATTAGGAAAAAAATTAAGAAAATGCAAATGCCATGAAACTAGTTCAACTATTGAAGCAACGACTCCAATGAATGAGGGATAATGGGTGGAGTGCTTTGACAGATGAAGTTTATGCTTTTTGTGGCAACATAATATTGATATTCTTAATATGGAAATAAAATATATTTCTCGAGGAAGATCAAAGCGTGGAGCTTAAAAAATGATCATCTCTCATCACTATCGCATCAAGTTGTTCTATACGGTTATAGATATGTAACTCCAAGAGCTTAATAATCGGTTTAATGAGGTGAACACCGAGTTGCTTCTTTGTGTTGTGTGTCTAAATCCATCCAACTCATTTGCAAGTTTCGAAAAACAAAGGTTGATTCGCTTTGCTGAATTTTATCCGAAAGACTTCTCGAGCATTGAGCTTTTGGCACTTTCAGATCAACTTGAGAATTTCATCATTGATTTGCGTTCTAGTGTCGAGTTTTTAAATTTAAAAAGAATTGGTGATTTGGCTCGAAGGATGGTTGGGACCTAAAAAGATATAGGATAGCCATTGGTATACATGCTTTACTTTTATGTTAATTTTACCTGTTGCGACTGCTACCATGGAGAGAGCATTTTCTGCGATGAAAATTGTGACTTTGTAACTGAATGGGTAATCAATGGATGCATGATAGTTTGATTGTGTATATTAAGAGAGAGATTTTTGATAGCATTACCAATGAGGTTATCATGCACTGGTTTCAAAATATGAAAAATTGCCGAGGTCAATTGTAAAGGAACGATATGTTATGACTGGATATCATTTTTTGATTTATGTTTGGTTAGGTGTTTGGGAGATTTTCTCCCAAACAAGTTTCTGGAACAAATTTCTCAAATATTTTCTCAAACATTTTCCCAGACAACTTTTTTTCTCTATAAAAAGTGTTTCTGAAACATTTTTCTCCCAGACAAGTTTCTGAGACACTTATAACCAAACAATGTCTCAGAGTTTTGTTTCTAAAAATTGTTTCAGAAACACTCAAAACGAACACATGCACCCATAGTTATGAAAAGATATCACTTTTTGTTTAGTATATGACTATATTTATTTTTTATTAAGTATGATGAAAAATCTCCTGTTTCATCTTTGAATATTCCTTTGGTGATATATAAAAAGTTTTTTGCCTCTAGGAAAAAGTATGATGACTATTTGACAAAGTTAGATAAAATATAATACTTGATCCTAGTAGTCATAAATTCTAGATTTGTCCCTGAATGCATAGGGCAGATGAGAGAGCTGATGGATGACATCTATTAGCAAGGATGGACTAATGGTCTTGAAGTGGCTCAGATACTGGAAGAATCTCCTCAATTCCAGAACTAGCCAAAATATCCAAAGGAGGACACCCTAGTTGGCGGTAGTGTCGCTGTGTCATCAACTGACCCTCCTACGGTTGAGCAACATAGTGAACCGATAGAATTTGACCTAAGAGAGGATCCAGTAACGATTGAAGGAAGGGCATATGATCCAGCGGCCATTCCCAAAAAGGTAAAGAAATAGTTGTAGAGGTAGACAATGTTGGAAAAAAATGGATTTTAATCCATATTATTTGGTGACTTTGTCCCAAAAATTAAGGGGTCCCCAAGACCACTTGAGTGGGTTTATGTACTCCCATGTGAGGAGTTTAAACTTGAAAAGGATGGTTAAAATCCATTAAGGTTTAAATGAGAAATTGATTCTCTTAGTATGCACCATGTGTAATATGCGAGAGGGTAATAGGTCACGCGCGTCGTTGCCGCCGCTTGCCTTGGTCCATGGGTTATAGGTCTGGGTTTGGACTTGGCTGGGCATGGCGTGGTCCTTGGGCCTTTAAGGTTTGAGCTTGGGTTTGCTCGCTTAGGCCACGTAATGGACTTGAGCCCATATAAGTGTGTATTTAAGGTGAGAGATAAATTTGAAAGCAAAAACTAATTTCTAATTTAAAACCGAGTTCAATTTTTGATTTATTACATAGAATTTATTCTGATTTTAAATCTAGAATTTATTTCTAAATTTATAACCACATAATTTATTTTGAAAATAAATCTTAGAATTTAATTTTGGTTTATTATGAAAATAATATTTTGGTTCCCCTTTAGTCCTATAAATTGAGCACCATTCTTTGATTTTTGATACACCAAAAAAATCTGAGATCCTCTTACAATTCGAGTGTGTTCTTCGTGTTTTTCGGTTAAGAGAGAGTTCAAAACAAATCAGTTCGACAGCCAGTATTCGGAAGGTGTTACCGAAACCGAATTCAACCGTTGTATACTGGGAGACAAATGCCAGACAAATCCTCAAGCACTTCGGTGATACGGAGCAATTTATTTTAAGGACACCGTGAGATTCACGGGACTCGATTTGCAATTTCAAATTTCGTAATTGTTTAAGTTTATGTACTATTCTTTTTATTTTTCAGAGATCAAATAAAATTCTCAGAATTTGTTTTTTCCTTAGACAACTCCCCTCTGACTTAGTGAGCTCAAAATATGTAATATCTTAGTTTTTATTTGGTCGGCATCCGAACTTTGACCAATTAGATTACCGTACCCTCAGATAGGCCAGAAGCAAACTCTTACTTAGGCTTGTCAGGCATAGTGCTATAATATTTTTTGCTACTTTTGCTTGCTTGCATGTTCTGCTTTTCTCATGCCTTATATATCGTGAATACAACTTTGATTTTGAATTCGGAATAGAAATTTATCTTTTCTCATCATTTCAAACTATTTCTCCCATACTTTTGGGCCGAGTCGAGCGCCTATTTCTGTTGGTCTAGAGTAAATAGAGATGGAAAATTATAGACGCAGTAAGTACCATTATGATGCATGGAGTATATACGGTTCAACAATACCACCGATATGTTATCGGGCCAAGACTTGTGAAAATTTCCACTAATTATTTAATAGACAAAGAGCAGGTGTGGTCGCAATATCATTGAGCCACACTCAAGGTTAGTGGTTGACAGTTTCACCAAAACTAGACGGACTATAGAGTTTGCTTGGAACCTATGAGGGTTGGACAATACCACCAAACTGTTCACAAAGCAAATGATGATAGGATAGGTGTGGTAAAAAATTTCATGGGCCACGCTCAAACTTTTCATGAGTAGTACGATGATTCCACCGGACTATGCATAGTTAAAATCTTGACAGATCCTTGAGTGGTCGACAATACTATTGAACCACGCTCTAGTTGAATGGTCAATCTGTGGGCTTGACTGCCCAGACCGGCGTGCCCGATTTTTCTCGTTACATGCGCATGGTCGCATTTTTTGGGGTTGCCACCTGGATTTTAGGCTTTTTTCGAGGAACCAAACAAACGTGTGCTTATCAAGGCTATTGATTCTTCGCTACAAGAGATCACATGCTTTGAGAGTAAGTTACCAAGTGGGAAGGTGTTAGGCACCTATCTCGCCCGATTCGAAGATCAGACTCTACTCAACATTTACGGGATTTTAGTTGTATTCTATGTCAAATAACTCACCTCGGGTGGGGAAACATTTTAAGGGAACAAATGTTGTAATATGTAAATGTTGATTTATTTTCCTTTATGCAAAAAAGATCTTGCATGAATGAAGGTTTTGAAAATATACGAGGATTGTTTTTTAGTGAGGAGAATGATGGACATCATTAGATTGGCGTTGCCTTTTCATTTCAGGTGGTATAAAGCATTGAGCTTAACGGTGCATACCAGTCCACGATTAGAGTAACGCCCGTGTTATGACTTATACATATTGAAAGCGCACATAATTTTAAAGTGGTAAAATGAACGGGATTGGTGTATCTTAATAAGAAGTAGAAATGCCTATAGATTGACCACTAACAAGATAAAGTTGTCTTGGACTATTCAGAGAATTATCTTCTACTATTAGAGTTTTATTCAATTTCAAATTCTTCATTCTAACTTGAATCAGCCTAAAACACCTTGTGCATATCTGATTAAAACCTTATCCTAGGATATCCTGAGTTTTGTTTCATCAATTCAAGATTGATGATCGCCTTTCTCAAGTTGGCAGTCATTTGAATTGTCTTTCTCAGCCCAGCTGTTATTTTTCGAGCTCGGCTACATGAACGTGCGTGAGAGCATCTCAATGCCAAATTAAATTAATTATTTCAAAAAAATTTAATAATTCGTATTTAAGTTTTATCTTCTTCAAATTGTTAAGATTACTATCAAATTCTATAAATTTATTTTTTTATATAAACAATTTAAATATTGAAACTTTTAAAATAAAAAAGGCATTAATTGTCAAAATAGATGTGACTAATTATTCAATACCTTGAAGTATCATGTGACTTACGTAGATCTAATTAATTAACAAGACAATATTTGTTGTTACTAAAGCATCTCTAAGAAAAATGTCAAATTTTGAAGTGTCAAATTTTTTTAATGGCCTATGTGACAATTTGACATCTTTAAATTTAACATTTAATTTTTTTGATATCTAACAAAAATATTAAATTGAGGCATTTAAAATAAGAAGATATTTAAAATTAGAGCATTTAAGACAAAAAAATATTTGACACTTGATGTCAAATTTCACATTGAATAGTTTTTTTTCAATTGTCACATAAGATTTAATAATACATTTGACATATTTGTTAGAGTAAATTTTGATATCATTTTTTAAAAACTCAATTATCACATTAAATTTGATATTTTTGTTGAAGATGCTTACACGATTATGATGTATTGAGAGTAGTGCATACTGCATATAGACAAGGTGATATCATTTTGTGTTTGAGAAATTTGTTAGAAATGATTTGCGTACATCTTTTCAAATTCCGAAAAAATCGGACTGTTCCATCGAATCAGCCTTGCATTACAACAAGCATGAAAACGCTTACGAAATTAACGTCCCCCGGCCTTTCCATATTCGATCACGTACTGCTGTTCATTTCCCTCTCTAAAACCACTTCAAATGCAAGCGTTATACTGTATATAACTTAGGGTTTTGATCAATCCATTCATAATTCTTCAAACAATCGTAGAAATTCCACCGCCTACTCACCAAGAGGTTACTTACGGTGAACACGTCACTTTCCGGCGATCATTTCACTGATTTCCGGCGTCTTCCGAAACCACAAACGTTTTGACATCCTATTGCTGAAGCGGGTTTGTATACCGAACTATAGGTCAATTGGAAGTTTTGGAATCAAACTTCATGCTCTCTTTCTGCTCGGTTGATGAGAAAATTGAGGAAATTAGAAGGAAAATGAATTTGTGTACATACATTTCTCTTCCTTTCATGTTTAATATTTTTCTTAGCGAACGTCAATATTTTCTGGAGTTTGATGCTTCTTGAAAAATTAGTCTTCTTCCATAGGTTGAGGTTTCTGCTGGCAGTTAGTAGAGGAAATGAACAACGGTAATGGTATGTTAGAGAATAACATCAAAAATTGGTATACCACTCTTTATGTTCAGTTCCTATTAGCTTACTACTTAAACTTGTTTTGTCTCCAGACGCGGCATTCATTAATTCCCTGTTTTCTGCGTGAACTATGTTTTGTGCTTGATTAGAGATACTTTAAATACAAGCCAGACAGTGATATGAATTTTTGCTTAATTTGCCTAATTGCCTGGTGCAATAAAATACACGTGTACCTGAGATCACGTCAGCATGTACCATTTTTGCATGCACATTGTGATTAGTTTGGTCAAGGGGGTTGTGCAGTGACCTGGTCTTAAGGTACCATTTAATATCCAAGGTAGGCATAAGGGTCTTTTGTGTATGCTCACAAATATAACCTCCTACCCGATTAGTGCTCCCGCCAACTATAGCTGTGAGGGTCGAGCAGGGTCGGTGATCCATCTGGTCAGGCTTTTTTTATCCATTTTTTACTAGTCTTCTAAGGTTTTCATAGGAGAATGCGGTTGTTCACTGAAGATGATTGTTCACTGCTCTATCAAGACCTATAAGATGATCAATATTTGGCTCACACTTCAGTTGCCTCATGAGGGGATCCTTTGTAATTGGTTTCTCTATTCCACTCTCATGGCCTAAGGTTGATTATTGAATTTGCTTGAGGTGCTAAGCAAACTACGGAAGATTAAAGAAAAATAGATAGGCATAAGAGTAAAACTGATCCTGGTGTTGGCCTTTCTGCAGATAAACTAAGCAGTAGGAGCTGATATGGTTTGATTGCCTTTGGCTTCATAGAGGGAATTAAAAACACCTAAAAGTAGGCTCTCTAGTACTGGCATTGGACTAACACTGACAAGCAATAAAATTGGACCATATCATACTGACTTACAGATAGTGTGGGTAGGTCCAACAACACGGGTATCAAGAAAAGACCTGTTAGGACCTAAGATGGGAGGTGGAAACGTTGATAAATAACTGCTAGAAAACAAGATCCAAAGAGTGCCCATTCGGGAAATAAACTTGAAGAAAGCCAACTGCTTTGCTTTGGCCAAATGCGTAGAGTCGTAGACATCATAAATCAAGGAGGAAGCTTTTTACCTTTAGAGACTAATTAAGGATATGAAGAAGCCAAATGGATAGAGGACAGTTGGGACTGATGTAAAGGCTTTGAGAGGAGCAAATGGACACATAGGACTGATGGGAGTGATGGTAAAAGTTTTGACCTCTCAATGTTAAGAAAGGTTAGCCTCTAATCTAAACACAATAGGATTTGGTAGAATGTGGAACCCAGCAGATATGGCCTGCGATGTCGACAAAAGCTGATAATTGTAGGCATATCATTGTTAGTGCAGAAATGTTTTGTTTGTCAATATTTGAGTTTTTTTATTGTGCCATATTTGTTTCCATGCATGTAATGTGAGGGCTTCTTGGTGATCTTTCAAAATGCATCTCTTCCCTCATGAGTTAGTTGCTTTTTAGACATAGTTTCTCATACTTATTTCTCTCTTTTTCTTCAGTGAATATCTTCGATACTTGTATACCTACATAAAAATCAGCTTTTGCGATGGAAACAACGTGTGGATCTCTTCAATCTGAGCTGCAGGTGTTTTCAGTTTCCAAATGATTTATTGTATTTCTATAATCAAGTACCTCGTCTTTTATTTTTTATTTTATTTGGGAGACTTTTTCCTTTTATAACCTTCTCTCAAATTTGCCATTGTAACTAGACAATATGGGATGAAGTTGGTGAGCCAGAGTGCGAGAAGGACAAAATGCTTCTTGAACTTGAACAAGAGTGCTTGGAGGCTTACAGAAGAAAAGTGGATCAGGCAAACCAGTGTAGAGCACTGCTGCGAAAGGCTGTTGCTGACTCTGAAGCAGAAGTTGCATATATCTGTTCTGCATTGGGTGAGCGACCGTTACATACGAGGCAGGTTAGAATGGAAGAGATTACTCATGTTTGAATTTCATTACTTCAAATTTGAAGACTTCTATCCTTGGTTTCATGTTTTGTGCAGAGTTCTGGAAGCTTGAAGGAAGAGCTTGAAGCCATTGTGACCCTACTAGAGGACATGCGGAAGAGAAAAATTGAGAGGAGGAATCAGTTTGTTGAAGTTATAGATCAGATAAAGAATATCTCAAAGGAGATTTGTATATCCACGGAAGATACTTTGTGCATGGTGGTCGTCAACGAGAGTGATCTGTCTTTGAAAAGACTAGAGGAATTACGCACTCATTTGCTTGCTCTTCAAAAGGAAAAGGTCCGATATGCAACTTGTACTTTTGTTTGTTTGTTTATTGTGTTCATCTTGTCGAGGTAAGAATTTTTTACTTAGAAATTGGCTCAGTAGTAGGTATTGAGAAAATCTGCTGATTAAGTGGTAACGTTGGGGAAGTAAGAGATTCAGTAGTTTAGAAATATGAAGATGTCCATTAGTGGAAATGACATTTAAGCTCCAACACACATACACAAAGACACAGGGAAGACATTTAACAAATACACAGGACTCTGCAGTTTTCATTTGTAGACTTCACCTCTTGAGTACAACAAGATCTTCTTTAACTATGTATTGTTGATTTCACCCGCAGAGCGACCGCCTGAAGCAGGTGCTGGATCATCTGAATACTCTGAATTCACTATGTGTGGTGCTTGGTATGGATTTCAAACAAGCAATTAAAGAGATTCATCCCTCTCTAGATGGTTCCGGAGGCACAAAAAATGTAAGTATAAAAACAATGGAAAGGTTGTCTACTGCAATTCAAAGGTTGCAAGAGATCAAAATACAGAGATTGCAAAAGGTTAGTGTTGGTTGAAAGTTTGTGTCTCTCTAAATTATGCTTTAAAATCAGTTTTCTGCTTGGTTTTCCTCACTCTTGGAGCTGCTTCAGATTCAAGATCTTGGAACTACTATGGTGGAACTTTGGAGCCTAATGGATACCCCAGTTGAGGAGCAACTTGTGTTTCAGAATGTTACAAAATATCTAGCTGTTCCAGAGAATGAAATTGCAGAACCCAACGCTCTCACTTTGGATTTCATCAACTACGTATGTGGTTATCTGCTCTCGAGGCAGTAAACATCGGGGATGCATGTTTATTGCACACTATGATTATGAAGTATTTATTCTGGGGGTTGCATAGCTAGATAATGTTTCTCTGCAGGCTGAAACAGAAGTCTCAAGGCTGCAACAATTGAAATCAAGCAAAATAAAGGAGGTTATTTTGCGAAAGCGGATGGATCTAGAGGAGTTGTGCAGGAAGGCACACATGGTGGCAGAAGCACAGGGTTTAGTGGATTATTCAGTTGAAGCTATAGAATCTGGTAACTGTCTAAGATAGGTTATGTACACTAAGATCCTTTTGACTTTACGTTTGTCCATTCAAAAATATGGCACTGTGCTTCATCAGGTGTTTTTTTTGTCCGACAACAAAAGGTAATCTCATTACTATCCTGTCTTACAAAAATTTGATATTTTACAGGAATTTTGGACCCCTTGTATGTGCTGGAGCGTATTGAGCTGCAGATTTCAAATGTTAAAGAGGAAGCCTTTTGTAGGAAAGACATACTGGACAGGGTTGCGAAGTGGTTGTGTGCATGTGAAGAAGAGTGCTGGCTAGAGGAGTATAACAGGGTTGGATATATTCTTTTTTCTTTTGCATACCCCAAACCGTTTCTCGGTTCAACTTTTTCCCATTTCCTTCTTTACTGTTCTATCTAAAATGTGTGTGCCTTTAACAGGATGATAACCGCTATAATGCTGGAAGAGGTACCCACATTGTTTTGAAGCGTGCTGAGAAAGCTCGTGCTGCGGTTAGCAAAATTTCTGGTACATGTCCTTCCTTTCTTAGCATTTTGATGGTCCGTATACTGTTAAAGGACCTATGAGAAACTTTTACTTCTATGGTCGCTTTCAGTTTTATTTTATTGGCGACCCGACCCGAACTTTGAACTCCTTGCTTTAAACCTTGTATTGTGCATTTATATGTGTGATGGATGCAGTAAAAAGGTTCAATCTGCAATTCCTATATTCTGGACTATCGCGGAAACTTGTCCAGGGATCTTCATTTTTATTTTTTTTCTAGCTAGATGCCAAATTCATCATAATTACTGTGGCCAAGCTTGTCAATGATATGTAATTCTGTATCAAATCAGATGCATTTTAGGAGTAAAAAAATGGTATGGTCTTGGTTACGCTAACATAGTACACATATAATTAAGGCTTTGTTTTCCTCATGAACATATTCACAATTTTCGCATTTTGGTTGGCTTTGGAGCAGCTATGGTGGAAGTATTGACTTCAAAAGCAACAGATTGGGAAAAAGAAAAAGGAGTAGAATTCTCGTATGATGGAGTAAGAATTCAAGTTCCTCTTCAAATTTTTATATCTCATGTAGTAGATAAGTTGGTTCCAGTCACGAGTTGTTTCGAGCAAACTTGTTTAGTTCTGGTTGTTCAGCTTTGTATAAAGTTGCTATCTAATTGTCCCTTACTATCCATTCAATAGTTGCTTGGATTTTCGTATGATCTTTGTTCTCATCCAGGTTAGTCTTCTATCTATGCTTGAAAAGTACACAATCTTGAAGCAAGAGAAGGAGCTGCAACATCAAAGGCAAAGAGTACGGACTAAGGACCCTATTGTCTTATCGTTTATTTGGTAACTTAGAAATTTCTTGCTGTGTAATGTTTACTATTTGTGACCTGTGCCTATTTTAGGACCAGAAGAGGCTCCAGGGGCAGTTGTTAGCAGAACAGGAAGTGCTTTTTGGGTCAAAACCAAGTCCAACAAAGAGTGGGAAGAAGGTTTCTACAGTCTCAACTGGAAATGCAAGCAGCAGAAGATTGTCGCTCGCAGGGGTAATGCTTCTACCCTCAAACCCTGAGAAAACTGCTCCTCCTCCTTCTCGTCTGCTCAAGAAGAGTAACTCTGTTAAGCATCATTCCAATCAAAACCAACGCCAAAGTGGTAGCTCTGCAGGCCTATCTTCTGGTAATTGTTCTGAAATTCTTTCATTGCAACTCTGAAGTATTGGCTGTACTTGAAAAACAGTTTTGTTATCCTTGTGGGCAAAAGATTGCTGCCTGGATGGAAAACTAGGAGAGAGAAGAAAATAAAGGATTGTGGTATATCTCCTTTGCGTTTGGATAGTACGGAAGAAAGAAATGAAGAGAAAATAGTGGCCCAAGGTATCATCACTTCTTGTTTGGAAAGAATGAGGGAATAGTAAATAATAGTTTCCAAATGTCATTTAGATAGCCGAAAGAAGAAAACCATGTGTTATAGTACGTGAAAAACTTGTGACTACTCCACCTAATCACCTTTGCAGAGTGATAGGGTAGCCCCGATAGTAGCTTTTCACCAAACCAAACCAAATTGAGCCTTGAGTCCAATCAAATTGGGTTGGCTACATAATTTCTTCTCTCCAATAATCTCTGGCGAGACGTGTTCTCCAATATCAAAAAAGTCTAAATCTATTTGAACTACCGCTTTTAAAGTTAGTTTTGTCTCCTCCTCCCCTTAGTGCTATCTTCTACCGTAACTGTAGCACATCTTCTAACTATTGTGTCGGCCGATATACAATAAAATATGTCCAAACAATCTTAATCTATTTTTTCTCATCTTATCTTCTACTGGTGCTACCTCTAATATTCCGTGAAAATTTTTTCTTTCCAAAAAATATCTCACAAAGTCTTATGGACATCTATCTCAAACATTCTCATTTTAGTTACACTCATTCTACTCGCATGTTGTCTCTTAATAGCCTACCACTCTGTGCTGATGGCCTTATAGCATCACGAATTTTCCTTTAATTTTGCAAGTATCTTGCAGTGACACAACACCTTGGAAGCACTCCAACCATAGTTATCAATACTGTCCCGAATCGTTTACCCTGGTGGTCTGGCTTGTACTGGTACATATTATTTTTTAAAATTATAATTTATTGATTTTTTGGTAATTATACTTAATTGGGACCAAAAATTTGATCCAGTTGCCCTCTTCCTACGCATACCATTTTATGCAGTAGTTGCAACGCAGATTTTTTTAAAAATATTTATTAATGAGAGGATCAACAGATAATCGTGAGATGATAGTTTAATTTCCTTGATTTTTGATGGTGGTATGATTTAGATGGTAGTATATGGTGGATTCACTGGATTGCGTTTTGCTACTGGACGTGATGTCCTTTTTCGGTCTCGTTATTACAACTTTCTCTTCGCATATTTATTGCCATTTAAGTACATTTAATTAAATAAAAAAGAGAGTATATTCTTTAAAGTTGTGAGATTTTATTTTGTATGTCCAATATGTTTGTTTGTTGAAAAGTACTATTCATGAAATGTACATTATTTCTTAGTGATGAATCCGAAACGGTACGCCTACAAACAGTGGTACTTACACGTAACATGCCAGTAACCAAAACATATGCTTGCCCTTACGAGGTTGATAAATTTGACTCTGCTACTTGATCCATCTAACTTGTATTCTATGTGTTACATCATCCGCAATCTCTGCATCCTAAGTGACTACATGCGATGTTTTAGGCATGTTTATCGTAGATAAATCGAGGCAGTAGTTAGGAGAAGTGATATAATTACGATATATGCTAGCATTAAGGAGAGAAATAGACCAAAATTAACTTTAGACGTGGTAGTCCAAAAAGATTTATATTTGCTAGAATATAATGGAGCACAATACATTCAATAGACTCATTAGAAAAAACGAATTCACGAAGTCAACTCCAATTGATTAGGAAATACAACTGAATTTAATTTGATTTGGTTCATTAAGAATTGATTAGTAACAGAAACCAAATCTCAGGGGTGATGATGAAGTAAACTATATACTTGCTTTATCCGTTATTGAAATGCCTATTTTTGTTTTTAACTTTCTGGGCCCAATCTTTTTTGCAGGTAAGGATGCTCAAGACATTTGTGGTCTTCCATCAAAACAAATTACCTACAAGGGATCAAAGGCGCGCGATACAATTCGGAAACCTCTCTTCCCGGTACACTCAACATTAATGTCTAAATCTAACACTGCAAAGATTCCAGATCAGAACACACCACAAAATGCAGCATCCCAAAATAAACTTCCGACTAACGGAACACCGGTGACAAGTCCTGTCAAGATTATTTCTGCCATTGATGAAGACGAGAACAAAACCCCAAGGACAATGCCAATTCCACCGCCTCCGACTCCTCCAACAACAGTATCAGTTGGCATGCAGACAGTCACCACTCCGGCCACGCCTTGTGTTCCTTGCGGCGGTGGTGAAGAAGTTGAGTACTCCTTTGAGGAGCGACGAGCTGGCTTCATACTACCGAAATCATATTTGAGATCATTGTTGCAACTTTGACTCAGGAGGGTTAAGAACAACTTCCTTCTTTCAGTAGGAATTTCTGATCGCGATTCTAGTCATTTTGAGTGATATAGTTTCGAAATTGGATCCATTTTGAACATGAAGGAGACCTTAGGATATTCTGACTTTTTATGTGAAAAGTTTGACACGGAGTTTAGGTTTGGCCAAGAATGAACATGGCAAGATATTCACAAGTCCAATCCATTAAGGGACCTTGGAAACTCTCAAGTCAAATCCGTCCAAGGACCTTGGAATCTCTCTCTCTCTCTCTCAAGTTTGAAGGGGCACGGAATGGGAGTACGAAAGCATATGTTAGATAGAATTTTTATGGTGTTTTTGATTTCCTACGTTGCGATGTTTTAGATTTGATTTCCTACCTTACGATATTCTGATTTTTGTGGTTTTGGTTTCCAACTGGAGTACGAAAGCATATGTCTCGTTGGGCTGTGTTACATGTTAGAGGGTAAAGGAAAAAACTATGGAGGATAAAATATAGGTCATGGTGGCTCCCAGAATAACTTTGGTGGCTTCAGGGAAGCACCTATAGTTAACATAGCTTTTTGAAATTTAATTACTATATAAGGTAAAACTTAAATAGAGAATATTTAATCTTTTTCGAATTAAATTATAAAAATAGTGATGAGTTCGGTAAGAGAATGCTCTTATTTACGTGTATGATGCCAAGATCATTGAGAATTCAGTCGACCTGAAGAATGCGGTTAATTGAGTTATGTTAAAAATAAGACGGAACCCTGACTATTTTGGGGGAGGTTTGATCAAGTAAGGACGAGAAGTCCTAGATCAATTTAACTTAGAATGAGCAGTTTAAAGTTGAATGGAACTCCAATGGCAGACGATAAACTCCTAGAGAGTTCAAATCGGGTTCATTTCGTTAGTGGCCAATTTAGAGACACTTATAATCCGTTTCCAATAAAGAATTAGAAACTAGATAGAACACAGATTAATTGGATAGTGAAAGTCTATAAATAAAGTGTTAAGAGTCACAAAAAAAGGTACATGATACTTAGTAATTGCATACATAGATTTGAGAGTTCTTTGGAAGAGCAACTCTGTCACGACCCGATCTGGGAAAGGATGGGTTAGTGACCGTCCAGTGAGTAAAAATCACTATGGCCTTACCAATGATAGTCGAATTACCATGGAATGATCAAATTACAGGCATCAAAAATTTCAAAATTTTGAGCATATAGTAGTATATTGACAGCATCGTCAAAACTCAAGGAACGTGCACAACTATCAACATACAACCTAAAATATCATTACAATCACATATACAACCTGCTCAAAGATATAAGAGTTACTATCTATCCGAACTGTATATTACAATATATAACAAGTTTTTGTGAACATCCCAAAAAGAACTACCAAGTCCAATGTCTTCTAAAGTTGGTTTCCTTGCTCACGTTGACCTAACATGTTGTATAACAACATCCATTAGCAATGCTAGTGTGAATTCAAACATACGTTATTCACAGGTTTGCTATATAATTCTATCAAAAAGCAACAGTATCAGTATCAGTATAATAAGGCATTTCATGAATCAGAGATAAAGCCATAAGAAGCAACGATTAATTCCGTCTTCTTTTAATATGAAATGCCAAGTTTTCATTCTCAAGATTAATAGTCCAACGACTGCCAATTATTCGTAGGTGGGAGCGGCCCCTTTTATATATATTCTTGGTATGACGTCAACCACATAACCGCATTGGCCACGGTAACCACCCAATTCCTCATATCGCTATATTCTAATCCCCTAGCGGATCGGGGTACCGTTTGGAACATTTAATTTACGTATTTCATCCATATTCCTTAGTTTTTATATGGCTTATCAAAATCACGAGTTTTCAATTGTAAACATGTTCAAGACATCTCTTAATTCATGTATTGAGGATAACACATGTTTTGAATACTTTAAACGATTTACAAGTAAACATCGTATGCTTGAACTCACCTTTTTAACCGAGTGTTGTAAAAACTCTTTCAATCAACGTTCACCATCAATTTGATCTTCTACAGTTAGATAATCATAAATCTTAGTAACTTATCATCAAGTGCGAAGTAGCTTTTAAGCTATAACTCTTATGGTCTAAACATGGCCATTTTTTAATTACTTGACCTCATGACTTAATCGAGAGTTTCGGAGCCCCAGTTTTGCTAATAAAATCTCCCTAAATCTCCCTTATAATGTTAAGCTAGATAAATAAGGCCTAACATATGATATTCATCCAAAACCAAATGAAATTCTATTCTGTTCTACATCGCAGGGGCCGGTTGACCGGGGTGGGTGGTCGACCGGGGATGGTCGATTGGTCGACCGGCCACTGCTCAGTGACAAACCAGAGCTCATTTTTTTCCCATTTTTGATTCTATAATCTCTAATGGTACCTCAATAACCCCCAAAATAATTGAAATCATCATTCTAGGGTCCTAATTCAGTAAGATAGAGATCAAATTTATACCTTTTGTTGCTCAATCTCAACTTTCAAGTTTCAAATGGGTTGGCTATGGCTTCCTCCTCTTACCACTGTCTTTTTCCTTTTCAATGGTACTGTTTCTTTCTTAACCTTGCCTCATTTCACAGATCATCTTTCTCTGTTTCTCAATAGTCAAAACTCAACGTAATGTGAGATTTGTGAAGAACAGATGGTAAGAAGAGTTGGGTAATTGACACCTCAACCATAAGGTGTCCTCTCAAAACCTTCTGATGCTGCTACTTCATTCATGCATAAGCTAAAATTTTCAACATATGACAAGTAACCCACCAAAGTAAAAATAATCTAATGCAGGCACTCCTCAATATCTAGGTCACAACCTAGATTTAATTACATCATAGGTCCCTCAAATTAGTATTAATCTCAAAAGCTAAACTAAATCACAATATTTCTCAATTAAGTCCCCAAATTTATAATTAATTCTGACGTATACTCTTATCATTTTACTAATCAAAATTTTAAATATTTAATCTTTCAAATTACGGGTCGGGTTCTCACATCCTCCCCACCTTATGAAGTTCGGTCCTCCGAACTTAAACGTGGTTATCCAAGTATAATATGTCAAAATAAACCGGTTAAATGTCAAAGGTGAGAGAGAGTTATACCTTAAGCAAACAGTTCTGGATATTGCTGACGCATATCCGACTCTTTCTCCCATGTTGCCTCTCCGGTGCTTTGATTTTCCCACCAAACTTTAACTAATGGTATCTCTTTATTCCTTAGTTGTTTGACTCGTGTATCCAAAATCCTGATTGGTCGCTCTTCATACTGCAAATCCTTTTCGAGCTGTATAGGTGGTTGTTCCAAAATGTGTCTTGAATCTGGGATGTACTTTCGCAACATTGACACATGGAAAACATCATGCACTTCAACCAATTCTAATGTTAAAGCTAATCGGTAAGCCACCGGTCCTATTATTTCTAAAACCTCAAATGGTCCGACATATCGTGGACTTAGTTTCCCTTTCTTTCCAAAGCGCACAATCCCTTTCATCGGCGAAACTTTAAGGAAAACTTGATCTCCAACTTGAAATTCAAGCTCTCGCCAGTTCGCATCCGCGTAACTCTTCTGTCGATCCTGCGCTACTTTGAGCTTGTTTTGAATAATCTTAACCTTTTCAATTGTCTCATGCACAATCTCTGGTCCTGTCAATTCAACGTCACCCACTGCTGTCCAACAAGACGGCGACCTACACTTTCGTCCATATAACGCCTCAAATGGTGCCATACCAATACTAGCTTGATAACTGTTATTGTAAGTAAATTTTGCCAATGGCAAATGTTCTTCCCAGCTTCCTTGAAACTCTAACGCACAAGCTCGTAATAGGTCCTCTAAAGTTTGAATAGTTCGCTCTGACTGTCCATCTGTTTGAGGATGAAAAGCCGTGCTAAAATTCAACTTGGTCCCCATAGCTCGTTGAAGTGACTGCCAAAATCTAGATATAAATCTTGAGTCCCTATCCGAAATAATACTCACAGGTGCCCCGTGCAATCGAATAATCTTCTTAACATACAGCCATCTGATCCATCGAGTACGTATTCTTGATTGCTAAAAAGTGTGCCGATTTAGTCAATCGATCAACGATCACCCAAATCGAGTTATTTCCCCTAGCTGTTCGTGGAAAATCCAGAACATAATCCATTGTAATATCTTCCCATTTCCAATTAGATATTGGTAGAGGTTGGAGTAAACCTAGTGGTTTCTGACTTACGGCCTTAATCTGCTGACACTGGGGAATGATAAGAGTATACGTCAGAATTAATTATAGATTGGGGGACTTAATTAAGAAATATTGTGATTTAGTTTAGCTTTTGAGATTAATACTAATTTGAGGGACCTATGATGTAATTAAATCTAGGTTGTAACCTAGATATTGAGGAGTGCCTACACTAGATTATTTTTACTTTGGTGGGTTACTTGTCATACGTTGGAAATTTTAACTTATGCATGAATGAAGTGGCAGCATTAGAAGGTTTTGAGACGACACCTCATGGTTGAGGTGTCAATTACCCAACTCTTCTTACCATCTGTTCCTCACAAATCTCACATTATGTTGAGTTTTTGCTACTGAGAGACAGAGAAAGATGGTCTGTGAAATGAGGCAAGGTTAAGAAAGAAACAGTACCATTGAAAAGGAAGAAGACAATGGTAGGAGGAGGAAGCCATAGCCAACCCATTTGAAACTTGAAAGTTGAGATTGAGCAACAAAAGGTATAAATTCGATCTCTATCTTACTGAATTAGGACCCTAAAATGATGATTTTAACTATTTTGGGGGTTATTGAGGTACCATTAGAGATTATAAAATAAAAAATGGAGAAAAATGAGCTCTGATTCGTCACTGAGCAGTGGCCGGTCGACCAGTCGACCATACCCGGTCGACCACCCACCCCGGTCAACCAGCCCCTGTAGCCGGTCAACCGGTAGAGGGATAAAACGAAAATTTGCTTGGTTTTCGATGTTTAACCTATTTAATGACTTGGATTTCTAGTTTATTATAATAAGAGGCATTTTGGGGAACCAAAATTAGTGGACACAAGATCGACCTCCGGTTGTCCCTGGTCAGTCCCTGGTGGACCGCCCCTGTTGTCCGGTCGACCGGATGTAGAACAGAATAGAATTTCATTTGGTTTTGGATGAATATCATATGTTAGGCCTTATTTATCTAGCTTAACATTATAAGGGAGATTTTATTAGCAAAATCGGGGCTCCGAAACTCCCGATTAAGTCATGAGGTCAAGTAATTGAAAAATGGTCATGTTTAGACCATGAGAGATATAGCTTAAAAGTTACTTCGCACTTGGTGATAAGTTACTAAGATTTATGATTATCTAACTATAGGAGATCAAATTGATGGTGAACGTTGATTGAAAAAGTTTTTATAACACTCGGTTAAAAAGGTGAGTTCAAGCATACGATGTTTGAACATCGTTTAAAGTATTCAAAGTATGTGTTATTCTCAATACATGAATTAAGAGATGTCTTGAGCATGTTTACAATTGAAAACTCGTGATTTTGATAAACCATATAAAAATTAAGGAATATGGATGAAATATGTGAATTAAATGTTCCAAACGGTACCGCGATCCGCTAGGGGATTAGAATATAGCGAGATGAGGAATTGTGTGGTTACTGTGGCCAATGCAGTTATGTGGTTGACGTCATAAGTTCTTATCCATTAGAGTGTCTTCCCGTCGTAGAGTCGGAAAATGCTTTGACAGATTATTATCTTGCAGGTCACATGGATCAAGAGTGAGAAAGAGTGGATCCGTTGAAAGTTTTCACCCACTTACAATTGACACCATTTGTGGGAAAGATAAGATCTCATGGCAACAACATTGAATGATCCGAATACGAATGGGACAACAGGCAAAAATAAATAAAAATTTTGTCGCCTACCCCAGTAAAGAAGAAATCTCCCCCATGAATTCCCTCGTAATGGAGCGCAAAACCTTGAATTGCAATCCACCACGCGATCCAATTCGTGATGCACCACAAGACTTGAATCGAGGAGCCCCACGGCGAGAAGCGACTAGGGATGAGACTAGAATCCCCAGGGGAAGGGAGAGGATCCCGAATCCATGGGGGATAAACAGAACGTGATAAACAAACTAGAACCGCTAGAACCGTTGGGAGGCGTCAAGATACCCGTAGCATCCCGGGACCAAAAAGAACGGGGAGACCCCCATTTGGAGGGGGGGGGGGGGGGGGGGGTGATCCCCGCAACAATAGAGGAGAGGCCTCAAGCAGTGTAGTACGAGCTTGATCAGACCCTTTTGACATGAGAGAATGGCTGAACTAACAACATGAATTGCGCCGATAGGCTAAACATACAACAACAATGCAACATTTGGCATCATCACCTATGTCGGAGGCGATAGAGGCAGTGGCTTTACCAAAAAAATTTACTCCTCCCAAGTTTATATATACAACAGTGGGACATACCCAATGAATCATGTCAAATGGTTCAAACATGATGTTCCTCTATCTTGAGAATGAGAACCTATATTGTATGGTATTTGTCTTAAACCCCCCCCCCCCCCCCCCCCCCCCCCCCCCCACACACACACACACACACGTTCAATAACCAATTAGGAAGGTTGGTGGACCAATTTTTAGCTTGGTTCACTGCTAGCCGATCTTAGCCAAAGGAGTTGGATGCTTTTATGGCGATGAAAAAGCGACCAAATGAGACGTTGCGGGATTTTGTGAATAGGTATTAGGCCATTAAAATGAGGTGGAGGATTGCAGCGAAAAGCACGTTGCACTGCAACCACTTTTAAGTTCAGCTTATCTGCTGGCAAGAAGCTACCCAAATCCTTGATGATACACCCAGTTGAAACAATTGGTGATCTTATGATCATAGTGGATCAGTACGCGAAGCTTGAAAAGAATATACTCGAGGAAACGAACAAGGTGCGCCCCAAAAGCATAAAGTGATATTCTCAAAATCAGATTATTACTGTTTTTAACACACCAATCTATAAGATGATATGATCGTTTCAGGAGGAACCTTAGTGGCGGTGGCCACCCAGAATGGGAGATGACCCGAGCAAAAGAAAAAAGAAAAGAAATAGATGAAACTATGACAAGGATTTTGGCCATCTCACCGAGAATTGGAAGGCTTTCAAGATATTCCTTAAGGATTTAGTTAAGACCGGCCACCTCAAAAAGTATATAGTTGAGAAAAGAAAGGAGGGAGCCAAGCAACAAGAAGCCAATGGATCTACTTCGTTCGAGGAGGACACAAAGGCCACGATTGTCATCCATGTTAGTCATGTGATAGTCTAGTAAGCCAACAAGGAGACTAGAGCGCAACGACGCAAAATTGGGCACCAACATCACGTTTTAAAGATTGGTCAAAAAAGAAAAGAACCAGAGGAGGAGCAAAATATAAAGATTATCATTCACCAAGAAGGATCTCGAAGGGATCCAGTTCACTCAATAATCAAAACACATTTATTGTTAAAAAAAGAATGACCCAATAATCAAAACATATTTATTTATCTAAAAATAAATGTGATGCGAGAATAATTGAATGACATTAAATTAATATAATTTTTGACATAATTAATATTCTCAACGAGATTTAAAAATGAAATGCTCAAATTATGTAACTGGACTCAGAAGGAGCCCACAAATGGATCCAATAACAGTGTGTGGTCCAATATAGGGGACGAGAGAGGAGCAAGATCCAATAAAATAAGAATAGCTCGATCTTCTTTATTGATCCCACTCAAAAGGGGAAAAATGACCTTCAAGCACACATTCAAACTTTCATGCAAAATCCTAACTTGATAATTGGTTTCCAAATTCTCGTGCATAGTATGATTACCGCATTTGCATGAATGTATGTACGTATCTAGCACGTTGTTGTGTTTTTTAGCGTCTTCTTCCCAATAATCTTTACCCGAAACAAAATTCGAAATTTCCACGAAAACTATTATCCAAATAGAAATCTAATGTTTGTCACAATATGAACTGATAATTTTAAGCAACCACTATTACAGTTCTCCAAAAGACCATTTTATCCGTATGCAGTCATATTCTTGTGGACTGCTCAGCTTCCAGTTCCAAAACAATAACAAAACTTGGGGCATTGTCAGTAACAACTCACATGCCGGTTCAATCCACACAAAAAAGGCCCAGCTCCAATCTCTAATTCCCCGGGAGTCCCCAAATAAAGAAAAAAACCTGGTAAAAGCACAACACTAATCAGCATTGTCAAACTTTGAAAGGTGATAATAGTTTTCCTCCTCAATTATAAAAAAACAAAAAGTGGGAGCAATTCCTTCAATTTTGCCCCCTGTGCTAGAATTAACAATAAGGTATTCTAGCAAGTGAGATGAACAAATTCTTGACCTCATAACTTGACATAGAAGATACAGAACCGACCAAGGGAAAGAGCTGGCGTCCTGTTTGAAGACCTTGTGTGTGTGTGCGTGTGTGTGTTTGGTTTGGAGGGGTGTTGCGAAATCATAGTCGTCTATTCAAGAAACTTCATAGCTGTTTGGCATCATACATTGACCGCAACTAGATTACGCTTGGTAAGTACCCATTAATCGGTGTATGGGGGAGATAATTGTGTGCAGACCTAACCTTTGGAACTAAATTCTCAAAGTAGCTGTCCTCGTAATCAAACCCACAACCTAGAGGTTAGTGGGCTGACCACTGAACCAGCGGTTCTCCTGTACATTTATGAACATTGACCCTAAACCAAACAAAACCAAACTGAGCCTTATGTCCCAAATCAATTGGGGTCGGCTACATGAATCCTTTTCCTCCAAAGAGTTCTGTCAAGTGCTGCTTGCTCACTTAGCCCTAATAGACTTAAATCCTTGCACACTACCGCATCTAATGTCAATTTGGGTCTTCCCCACCCCGAAGCCTTGCTATGCAAAGCTATCCTATCCGCCCTCTTAACTATTGCATCCGTAAGTCTACGATAGACATGCCCAAACCACCTAAGCCTATTTTCCCTCAACTTCTCGTCTATAGGTGCTACGCCTACCATCTCGCGGACTGTTTCATTTCTAATCCTATCTCGTCTAGTCTTACCACACATCCACCTCAACATTCTCATTTCCGCTACACTCATCTTGGTCACCTGTTGTTTCTTCATAGGCCAGCATTCTGTCCCGTAAAGCATCGCTGGTCTTATAGCAGTTCTATAGAATTCTCATTTCCGCTACACTTTATGAACATTGACCCTAAAATACCAAAACCATCTCAAACACACTAATTGGAACGCAAAATAACCATCTTATCTTCTCCACTGATGAAAAGAACAACACGCCCCATGCAGAATGATTCACTCAAACATGAGAACACATTTCTTCATTTCCCCTCACCCTACAAAAACAATAAACCTAGCACAACCGGCAGTTCCTACTAAATGATAATTTCATTTGTTTGACAAGTTTGATTAAAAGCTTCTCCACCAGTTTATAGATATTTTACGCGAAAATGGTTTGTGCTTGTACAGAGGGCCTAGCCTGGTCAAGCCAGGGATATGTGTGTGGGTTGATCCACTATCTATTAACTTCTTTCATAGCCGTCTAATGCAAATAGTAAAATTCAGAAACTATCGCGTTAGCATTATTCTACCAACATTTGCAGCAGTGGCATCACAATATTTTCCATAGAAATGAACAGTAAAAACAGTAAGAAAATGATTTCAGACTTCACATGCCAAGTAATACAAGATCAGAAGTTCATAATTCAACACTACTCCAACAATCTAGATAAAAGTCTGAGTATTTAATACTCACAGTGAAAGTTTAAAAGGCTCCAATCCCTTATTAATCATGTTCCTCCACAATGCTCCAAATCATCCTAAATGAAAACATTAAGTACTACGTTAATTTCAGCAAAATAGGGCTTCAAAAGACGAATAGAAGCACATGTCTCAGATACATACCAGAATATGGATAGGAAAAGGACGATAACAAGATATAAAAGCTTATAAATCCGAAGTTTCTTCTCCCAAGGCAGCTGGTTGAAGATCTCAGTTACATCTACCGTATGTTGTTTCCTAGTGTACCTGATCATAGGGTTAGCACGAGTGGCCAGCTCAAATATTACAGATAGAAAATTCAGGAATACAGAGCATTTTAGATATCTGCGGATAGAATGAGGGGGACCTCGGATGTACATTTAGATTGTTAAATGTAAATTTGGCAAAGCAACACAAACAGAAAAACATCATGGTTCCACCCTTCAAAATACAAACTAAAGAAGATACACGTACCCTACAGTTATAGTTTCATCAGCTATTTAGCACATGATGTATTCTACAGCATGTAACGAAGAAATAAACCTGTAAACCTATAGTTATCAAAATCAACCAGTTCGTCTAGTGGCTGCATATACTTGTACTAGCGTCCTTAGCACACGCAATGCCTATGCAAACACAATTTGATAATTTTTCTAGTAGTTACATAGAATAATTTTTTCTCTTTTGTCCCAACAAGCATTTATTGGATTGAAAGTTAAGAGTAAAGTATTTTCTTAGGGGACGCTTTTGGAAAAGAAAAATGTGAGTCAGTCTCAAAACTGACATTGACACCAAAGGAGGTGTTCCCTTTGTAATAGTAATAGATAAAGGCCGGTATTGTAACTCGTAAGCCAACGACGTATGCACATTGGAAACATCGGTGGAGTCGTGGAGAGGACATGATGGTAATGTTTTGTCAGACAAAAAGTCTTTTGGGCTTACAAATGTGGCGTGATAATACAGTCACATGGATCACAGGTGAAAAAGAAGAACAAAAGTGGATGATGAGTTCGGTGGTTAACTCGGTATGAAACTAATAAGTGCATGGCCAACAATCAACTCAAACTTTTAACTGTAAAGTTAAGCTCTTGTTTTGTTTGACTTTAAAAGGATAAAAAGGTAAAAGAAAACCTTTCTGTGTTTGGGCTAATGGCTGGTAGTGGACAACTCTAAAAAGAGAGATGAGCTTTTTGCCATTTTCAGAAACCTCTCGGGTGGTCAATCTTTTTTTGCTTATACATTGGTTGGGATAAGTAACCTATCCATTAAATTCAATCAAGGCATTGCCTAGCATGCTTATCAAGAATAAAAACCCTAAATCATTTGGCTTTTCTCTTAAGTGTAAGAGAAATACTAAAAATGAAGACCAAAAAACTGGGTCATTAAGCCGTTAGATTGAGGTTCGAGCTCACCATATATTTTCAACAATCAGCTTCATACATAATATGAGGACCACAAAAAGCTTTTCTAACATTTGTCATGAAAACAGAATGGCAATACTCCAACGGATTCCCAAAATAGAGGGTATTCAATTCAAGATTCTCAAGCCCCTGTAGGCAGTAGAACCCAACTTCAATAGGCACCGCTTCATCTCTATCATTATGATTACTAAAAGTTCCGTCACAAATACTTTAAAAACATGAAAATAACGACAATAAAACTGAAAGCATGATAAACGCGAGAGGAAAAGTGAAGACAATTGTAATTCAGTCTAGCCTCAGTTTTAAGTCTTAGTGTCATCTGTAGATCCAAGATAAGGAAATGTTCATAGACAAACATTCGCGGAGTATAGGGTGATAAAGAAGCTGTTTAAAAAAAAAAAAAACAGAGAGAGAGAAGGTCAGGGAAAAAAACCTTACAATCTGAAGTTGTAGTACGAGTGTGGGAGACAGATAAAAAACATAAGCCAATGCCCTGTTAAAAGATGTAACAAGCACAGGGATCCTTGAGTAATAAATTCGGGCAAAACCGTCTTGTTTATCCGAGATGCGGAATCATATGGGTTGATATAATCAAACTCAAGGTCAGCTAAGCACATGACCTGCAATAAGAAACCGGCATTCTTTCAGACAAAGAAATTGGAATAGTGAAAGAAGAACTTCAATACGTCTGTGCCATGGCCCCCTGGTACCATCTGAGCTTGTACAATGAAGCCCCATTATAATTTATATTCTTTCAAAAATTATCTATGCCCGCATGTAAGGGGAGGGGTACCCATACTTAGGCTAACCAAAAGAATTCAACAACAACAAACATTCAAGAAACTAAAGAATCACTTGTTTTAATTTAATTTTTAAGTGAGAGACGATAATGAAAAGCACCAGAAAAGAGGTTACACGCTCAGTCTTCCTCCAGCACCTTCCTTTATGTCGTAATCTAAAGCCATCATGCATATCCGGATTAAGAGGCCCAACAGACATGTTTCAGTAGGAAAGCCCGCATATCATCTAGACAGGAGGGATCTTTCAGTAAATTTGTAGTCCTAACCAAACTTAAAAAATGCCTGACATTATGTGTCCCATAATCCATCAACAATGCGCTTTGTCAAATAGTTTCAAGAGGATAACTTTGATCCCCTGTCTAAGTCCTTTACAAGCGCCCACCCCATTATTAACATGTATCAGTTTCTGTTTAATCCAATGTAATCAACAACAACATCGACAACAAGGCATTAACTCCCCTCAAAAGGACAAGATATAAAGTAAAAAAAAGCAAGGGCCAAAGCTCAAACTGTAAGTCATAGAATACTAGCTACAAATGCAACCGAGGGCAAGTGGGAATTCTTATCCCTCTCTCCGTACCATTATTTTGTACTATTCAGATGCATATCACTCACTACAAAAATCAACCTAATTTTCCTTTCTTTTTCCAAATATTGACCCGTTTAGAACAGAAAAGAATAGAAGAGCTTTTCCTGCCTTGGTAGATAAAAGAGTCAATAGCCTGAAAGTAACCAGCCCTTATTGCATTAACTATTTGGTAGTGTAGGGTCTGATAATACCGTCAACCAACCATGTTTCTCAAAGCTTGTTACATTTGTATGTTTCATGCAATTGCAACCAGCAACCCCTACATATTGTAGTCATAAGGCAACTCCAATGTATTTAGTAATTCTCGTCCACGACAGTGAAACAACTACAGCAACCGTGGACGTAGGTCAATGTGTAAACTACTGAATTAGTAAATTACGTGGTAGTCTGATTTTGGTTTAGGTTTTTTCATTTAAGTAAAAACGGTGTACAAACAAACAACTTTACAAACTCTTCTTTTATTCATTGAGGTTTCATGCAGTAATTGAGACTAAATATGTCCTACTTGAATGTAATTTTAAGTCCAACTGATTTTTCTGCAGTATCCTTATTCTCTAGATCATGTGTTAGGATTGCGCAAATTCCATTCACCATATAAAGTACCAGATTGTACATCACACAAAGTAGGAGGAAGGCATCCTCACCAATACAACTCATATACAAGGTAAACTTAAGTCACTCTGAAGTTCTATACAAATGAAAACAACTTCCTAAAAGGCTTATATTTTAAGAATCCTCATAGGACATACTCGAACAGTTCATCTTCCATAACAACCAGGGGATTGAAAAGTTTCAAGTTCCCCTGTCAGTGTAAACGAAGTGAGGGAAACCCAATTGTCAGGGAAAAATAGCCGAAAGACAGAATTACATAAAAATTGCAATACAAAGGAATTGAACACTAGTTGCAATATAAACAAAACACATGTATACAAGTTGTGCATAGTTTAACAAAAAAAGGGTAACTATTAAACAAGACTACAAAATTATACAAGTATACATAACGTATGTATACGTGATGCTTAAAGGGGACTTTACCTGGTAAATAAGAATGCCTATGATACCGATGAGAAGGAAGAAGGAAATAAGCCATGCGAATAGATCCGCCATGGGCCTAATCCCTTCTTCTTCTTATTCCTCCACCTCCTCCTCTTCCCTTATCTCTCTCTCCTCTCTCTCTCTCTCTCTCTCTCTCTCTGCTTTGCTCCGTTACAACGGAGGGACTCTCTCTACTTAAGAAAGATTGACGAAAATTGAATTACATCTGAACTGGGATTCAACTACGACTGTCGAATACCCAACCCGACACAAACTCTATCTTGATTCTTGCCCAACTGAGTCTATGTTTGGTCTCCGAAAAAGTCAACCTTTTTAGTGATCATGGGAAAAAATATCACTAGATTATCTTTCTATCTTTATTTTAAGTTTTTCTAATTTAGTTTATTTATTTATAACATTGATAAACTTTTAATCTGTTTTCACTAAGTAAATTTCAAAAGTAAAAAAATTATAATCAGAAGTTTATTTTAAATTATTTTTGTTTTTTATAATTTTTAAAAAAAATTGATTCATATTTTATAATTTTTCTAAAATTTCTCACCAAAAAAAACTTATTATTCATAACATTTAAAACAAAACTAACATATACAAATTTTAAATTAAAATAGAACCCTAACTCCATTAAAAAAATTACTAAGACTCCATTTACTTAAACTTAAAATTTTTTTATGTAAATTTTTTAATTCAAAAAGGTTCTCCATATTTTGGCTTAGAACATGCAGGAAGCTTTTTGCCTATGAAATTGGCAGGCTATGGTAAAAATTGACAAGAAAAGTGTAGAACTACATTCACAGGGCAGAGGATTAAAATACTGATTTGCATTTTCAATGATTTTTCTAAATCAGTGTTATTGGTTCAAATATTTTTTATGAGTTAAGATTGTGTTTAAGCTTGCTAGAATAGACTTGCAAGTATTAATTTTAGAAAATTTTAATGTGAAAGTTAAAAATTAACAACTATCAGGTATTTATGTTATATGTCCTCTTAGCTTAATTAAGAGAATTTTTCTTGCCATGGATTTAACATTGATGGCATTCTTTGACATACTTGATGCAATCAACGTTCATAGTTATCCAATAGCAATATGTAAGAAGAATCTTCTTTGTCAAGCCGTGCCCATTCATGTGTGGCCCACGAGTACCTAAATGGATTTCTTCAATCAACCTAGATGTAGCTGTAGCTCTATTGTCGTAGTTAATTATGTCTTCCCAAACTTCTTGCTCTAGCAAAGAGGAATTTCTGGCATGAGTAAAACACGAACAACTTTTTTACTGGGGAACACAACTAAGCAATATATTATCCGCAATAGACTATACCTGGCCGAAACCTCCTGAGACTTTCATCCCACGATAGGCGGCGTTTCCAAACGTCCCTCAGCCAATTAGGGAGTGGGTTGACAAAAATATTTTATGCGTGAGTAAAAATTTAATTCAATTACACTTCAACAACAACGATGACATAGACACGCTTCACTGGCTACACTAGGAAATAACAGAGCACATACACAATAGAATTCTACATCTAATTCAAGGAGGGCAACAAACTGAAATTGATCTGCCTTTCAAGAACCGGAATAACGACCAGCAAGGGCCACCAGTATAATCATAGAAGGCCCAAGAAGGATAGGGAAAACACAGTGCGCAAAAAGTTTAGGAAGATATAATTATTATTATAGCGGAGTGGACTTTAACGACTACAACAACGACACATTATATAACGTCATTGATGACATACCATTCAAGTTTCTGCCATGCAAGAGAGAATTACTGGGTGGACAATTAAACTACCTTTGTAATAAAAAATATCGCAAAAAAATAAGAGTCAAGGGAGGAATTCCATCGATCATACTATGTAATAGAGATATGAGTTACTTTAATTCAATTATCGAAAACCCAACTTTCAAGGAATGGGCTGAGCAAAATGTAATCTTCGAATTCATTAATGAAAAATTTTATTAGAATAACATTTCTCCGAATCTGTTATTTGCTTACTACATTTTCCTTATCATCAATTATTACATCTTTCGAATCTTCACCTTTTTTACACTCATTATTATATTTCTTAAAACATCTAAAAATTCATGTGCGTCCATTACAACATATCCTCTTTTTTCAGTTACATCTTTTCTCTCACCAACTTCTGAAACAGAGGGTCCAGGATCAAATGCCATAATGCCTATACCATTCATGCGTACTTCAATCTCAGAAAACACTAACATGGCTATGATCATCAATAGTAGACCCACATTCTCCAAAACCTCCCAGCAATAAATCTCTCTTGTGCTCAAGCAATTCAACCGAAAGACTACAAGAAAGAGTGGGGACCGGTTTGATAAGTGCACAGTGTCATACATCCACATTATGTATTTCTTAGATAAAATTGAAATTGATGGAGGTCTCATCATTGTATCCTCTAAAATATCACTAGTAGAATACTTTAAATATGCTTCCATTTTATAGTAGGTCACGCCCCTTTTATGTTAGAATCTTCAATATGATACTTAACTACCCAAGTCACTTGTCTTTCATTAATGGAGCCACATCCATTTCCACACTAATTCACACTGACAGTCCATTGGAAATATATAGTACACCTGTAGACTGTCATTCCCATTTAGCCTTTGATCATAAATATTAACCCTAACAATACAGTAGGCATTGGGTGCACACAGTGGAGAATATTTGATTAATTTTATCCACTTTAATACTTTTTTGGGAGTACTTCAACCTTAACTGAGAAAACAAATTAGGCAAGGCCAATTCAATACAACTGAAATCATTTGATGAAATTCCTTCAACAATACCAGTTTTAATATCGTCGACCTCCATTAACCTATAAATTACAATATAGAAATTCCTCAATCAACATTCAATTAAATTGAATAACTATACAGTTTTAAAATATATTTGACTTCTTAACGTATACTTGCACTCCTTCCCACTAGCAGATGCCGCTACCAAATATATGGCTCCTTTTTGAATATTTTCAACATTCCCAATCAGCGAGTCTCTATAATCCGTCCAAACATCAAACGGACAAAAACGATCAACGATTTCAATTCCATTCCGAGGCCGGTCTTTGTCCGGTCCACCCACAAGCTTGAACTTCATCTTTTTCAAAACCCTATAGCGGTCAACCTTATCAGCATCAATAACCCAAGTTTCTGGTTTTCCTTCACCCATGCAAGTAAATATTTTGTTCGGTGTGGGGACAGACAAGGACATGCTATTATTACTTATTATGAATAATAGCACATGATGGACCACATCATCATTTCTAGCATCCGCTCCCAGCTACACATTGCCTATCAATTTTATACCTTTCACAACTATTTTGTCACATTGGCGATTTGACCTTTTGTTTCCCAAATTAATACTATTAAGCAACCGAGATAAATCCTTGTTACTAAAATTAACATCCCTCATTTCTTCATCAAATAATTGTAGTTTACATGCACCTTTCTTGTTTCTCTTAGTATATCTTGGAATATTTTGGACATACCAGCGACGACTATAGATTACCCTCTGACCACGACCACGGTAACTACGTCTATACCCACTCACCGCTGGAGTCCGAGACCGGCAGTAAATCAAAGGTGTGCAAAAGTGGCTGCTTTCTACTCCTATTTTTTTTGAAACAACTCTAGTTCTTTAACTCTAGAACTTATAGAAATTCTATTACCTCTACTGATCCCTTGATTGAGATACCTTAGCTTTGAGATTAACTCCCTCTCTTCCTCGCAAGTTGGAACAAACTGCACCGGTGCTGTCCGCCTGCTTTCTTACCACAGTCCTAATTGTCACGTCAAATAACAATCCACACACATTTGAATAAACTAACCGTAATTCTGAGGATAATTTTCGAGACAGTACAACATTGTATGCCAATAATATAAAGAATAATGAAAGGCAAAAAAGAAGAGCGTAGATACTAAAACACAAAATCTTCACAATAGTTGTCGCACTGCAAAAACATATTCTCCTCACCCCAAAATTGTTCTAACGTACCCATATATACAACACACTCCTGAAATGTGGCCCCCAAGATTCTTTTTTCAAATTTTGAAATCGCATTCAAATTTTTTGCCTTTTTGCTTTTTTCACTTTACCATACTCCACTCATTGCCACGGGCTACTCACGCCCTAGCGAATATCATCATTAGATGGGCCCACGTGCTGGAGGGGCAGCGAATATTATCATTGTGCTGGGGGCAAATCGTAATATTAAAAAGTTTTTCCCCTGAACACGCGTCCTGATTTTCGAACTATATAACGGGGACTCAAGACTCAGCAAAACTTATATATTGTAGAGATTTTAACCATCCTAACTTGAGCCTCTTCAGTGAAAATACACTAATGGTCCACGAAAAATTTCCAAAACATGGGCTAACAAAAATATTTTATGCGTGCATAGATCTTTTGAAGAGAATTTCCCCGCAAAGAAAAAATTGGGCAGCCAACCTTCTAATCGTTTGTCAGTCACTAGAAGATGCTTTAACTGGATATACACCATTTTGCATGTATACTTTTATATCATAATACCATGGGTGGCCATCAATTTCTTTAGAGATTTGCTGAGCAATAAGTTGGAACATCTCGTAATTCAATCTGAATTGAGGGAATATATTTTTCGTCTAAGAACTGAATGTGACTAGAGCGTCAGTAAATGAATTATTGTTCTTGGGATGTGGATAAAATTAATTCTTTTGAACAATTAATGTAATTCTTTCATTTTTTGGTTGTATGGGGTTAGCTTTGGATCCTGCGTTTTGAATGTCTCATTGCTCTGCTAAATGATCATATTTGAATCTCTATAGACTATCAACTCCAAAAATTTCCTATTCTAGGGCCATGCACAACTTTAAAATGCAAGCTTTCGTACTCAATCATGTAATTGATAGTGATCATGATGTCCTCATCGAACACAAGCTTTGTTGCTACTGGCAAGTGAGTCCCTACAATTCAGAGATTAATACTATCCCAATTCTTGCTCTTTTCCGATTGCATGTGTCGTCAAAGAATAACTTCCATTCTTTAACTTCTGACTCATCCTCCTCGATTTTGTTGGAGAAGAATATTTTTTTCATTGGGAAAAGAGGTTCCATTGGTTGGGTTTTTTGAGTGGATTTTCCATGAGGCATTCAACAATCGCTCTTCCTTTGACAGACTTCTGGGTGGTGAACATGACAGACTTATGTGCCACCTAGCAATCCGATTGGATAAGGATGGTTGTTCAAAAATATAATTCAAAGGATCCATCCAAGAAATCAAATAGGTCGTATGATGAAGAGGTAATGTATAAGACGATGTGTTGCCCAAGCTAGTGCACAATAAGTTTCTTCCAATGGCATGTGAAGACACCCCAATTTGAATCTTGACGAATCTTTGAAAGCAAACGGTTGGAAGTTTTCGATGATGGAAAAAGACACTCTTAACCCCGAACGAAATCTTGAGTCATGTTAGGCCTTAGTAGATTTGACCATGGATACCCTAACCAGGGTTATCGATATCGTACCGTACTAGCGTCTGTACATACTGTTTTGACGTAAAAATGGTACCAAGTACCTCTAATACCGTACCGTTCTCAATACCAACCGGGTACCGATCGTACTAATACCGGCTGGTACGTTTAACACCGATAAATTTAATTTTTTTTGCTCTTAGTAAATTTTTTGATATTTTTCATCATAATTTTTTAACATCTATATTTCTTTCATTGTGATGAATGATTACTGTACAAATTTAATAAAAATTCAAAAATAGTTACTTCGTCACAGTACTTATAGACTAAAGGGTTACAAGTATCCTACGAATAAAATCAATAACATTTAATATATATATATATATATATATATATATATATATAGTTGCGGTAAATCTGATACAGTGCACGGTATATGACCGGTACGTACCGTACCAATAGACAAATAGGTACTCAAGCCGATATATATATATATATATATATATATATATATATAGTTGCGGTAAATCTGATACAGTGCACGGTATATCACCGGTACGTATCGTACCAATAGACAAATAGATACTCAAGCCAATACATACATACATATATATATATATATATATATATATATATATATATATATATATATATATACAGTTGCGGTAAATCTGATACAGCGCACGGTATATGACCGGTACGTACCGTACCAATAGACAAATAGATACTCAAGCCGATATGGTATTCAGAACCTTGACTCTAACTTCATTTTTTACAACAAAATATTTCTAGACAAGCACGTGGTTTTGCTTGGCACACGCTAGTCCGGACTTTGTGGCGTGCGCCATTCCAATTCTAATTCTAACGCACTAGTCTGATGACTTGTCAAATCACTCTGTTTTCGATATGGCTCACCATACTACGTGATATACGGTTGCATGTTGCAAAAAACTAGCGCATGCCAATCCATGGAGTGGTGCATCACACTATAGAACGGCATACGCCAGTCCAACTGTTGCAGGGTCAAATTACAATTGCATGATTTTGGAGACTTTGGAGCCTATAAATAGGATCCCTAGAGCTTGGAAGAGGAGGGACTTGGTTTTTGAGAGAACTCCTATATGGCAAAGGAGGATAGGGAGAGAAGAAAAACATCTTTTCATAAGTGTTAGAAAAGTGAGAGTTTTGTGAAGAAAATCTCTCATCGACAGAGTTTTTTTTTTAGAGAAAATGACAATTTTTGAAGATACTTTAAAGTCGAGAGCATTCATGTCAAGAAAAGTAAGAAAAGACGATGTTGACATTGAATAAGTAATTCGATATTTGCTTATACATTCCCAACCTTGTTCTTAATTACTCGCGTCAAAGTCAACGTAATCAAAACTTAAATCAAGGTACACAAGCTCGTGCTAGCTTACACTCGTTCTTAAAGGAACACTTGGTAGCTTGGATAGTAATCCATACTACTTGTGAGTTTTTCGCCATCCATTTTTGAATCCTGATAGGAGTCAACACTCCAGTTTGAGCCAGAGTGGTATGTGTGCCGATGTGGTCACATATCACTCCCAGAGTTGAGGTAAATTTCTTGTTAGGATGCACCGATCTCGTTATATTTTATCAATTTATTATCTGTGCTTTCAAAAGCTAGAAGTCATAGCACGAGTATTACTCTTATCCCGGGTGATATGCATTATTCGACTTAGTAGTTCATACCGTCCGAAACAAAAAGAAAAAATCAGTTTAATGGCGCCCGTCATTCCACCAATCAACAGTAATTCTCGCATTTGAATGACTTTTTCAGACCATTTTAGCCATGCATGATGTTTTCACATAAAGGAAAAATAAGTCAACATTTACATGTTATTGCACTTATTTTCTTTAAATTGCTCCCTTGCCCGCCATACTTAACACCTTCATTTCGTAACTTACTCCTGAACCACATGATCTCTGGTAGCGAAGAATCAATAGCCTCAATACATACATGTTTGCTTGGTTCCTTGGGAACAGTATAAAACCCGAATGATGACTCCAAGAAACTAATCAAAACGCTAAAAAATGTGACCACACCAAGCAACGGAGAAAATTGGACATGCCGGTCCAAGCAGCCGTGCACAGTTTTTTGGTCAGGGAGTCCACAGTGGTAACTCTGCTAGGGATTGCTGATAGTAGACTCAAAAAAGCATTTATGAGATTTTTATTACTATTTTATATTAAAAGACTAGCATTGCACGTGTATCGTGGTATGGATAAACCTGCGAGATACCTTGAGGATCTAGGCTATCTCTGTAGCTTTTCATTGGTCAATCATACAAAGCTCGCACCCCTTTCAACCTTGATGAGTCATAAATACTGCTTGACCACTTGTTGCGTATCTACATGACAACAAGAGGTATATCTTGGCTCTAGCCTGAAAGAATCCTCATGACAGCTATAAACATTGTGCACAGTAAAAAGTTCTAGCACCTTCCAAACTAGGACATGAACCCTACAGGATTATATGCAGACCATATACATTGTCAAACGTGGTTACGTGTTACTACTTTTTGCTATCTCATTATGATTATCCTATTATGCTGCAAGCATACCTCATTATGCTACATGTGTATCCCGTTATGTTGTCTGCATACCCCATCATGCTACCCATGTATCTCGTTATACTGCCCGCATAGCCTGTTACGTTGCTTGCATAACTCGTTACGCTGACTGCATGTCCAGTTATGCTACTCATATAACCTTTTACGCTGCCCGCATGCCCTATTATGTTGACCGCATAACCTGTTACACTGTCTACATACTCCGTTGTGCTATCTGCATGCATTGTTGTCTGTGTCAGGACTGTAGATAAGCTTAGAGTACTGCTCTTTAACGGTCATCGTTGTGAGGGTTGGGGCAACCCCAACGGTGGACCAACTCAATCCTCTGAAGGGATTTTATGGAGGAGGACTTCCCCTAATTTCTCAAGGTTGTCTACCCGAAATTATGAGAATTAGTATGTTCTAAAGGCCACGTTTGACCAAGGTTTAGGAAAACATGGTGATCCAAATGTTCGATTGACTTGATCTTCGAATGATTTTTAACTAAGTCCGTGTTTTTGTAGACTTCAAAAGAAAAAAAACATTGTTTTCAAAACTCACAGGGTCAGCACATGATTAGAAAACTTGGTTGAGTTTTCAAAACCTAGATGATTTACGAGTAGTTTAGGCGCCTTGTGTTATACACTTACCTAAATTATCTTAATCGCCTCAACTAGGTTATTGCAAAACAACCAATAGAATAGGCTGGATAGCCTCAGTTCTTGGAGTGTATTGGCGCTCTATATTTCGAGAACGAGAGAGAGTGCGTACCATTTGAGTGACAATAGATGACTTATTTAAAGCCTACGTGATGGAGAAATTTAGGGGAACAGGTTTCCTATTGGGGGGAGACATCTTCTCCATATTATCTCCATCAATCCATTATCTCCTTAGTTTACGCATATAATTATACTCACGACATTATATTGACAAGTTGATCTAAATCTTAATCTCAATCTGTTGGCCTAATGGTAAAGTTCTGGGACTCAAAGTTTTTTCCCTCCTAAGGTCTCAAATTTAAAATCTCTCAAGTGCTATAAACTCCTATGGAGTTAGTCTATACAGGACTTTGTCCTAACTTTAATTAGCCCCCTGTTGTGGACGGTAGAATTGATTCTTCAGAAACTAATCGAGGTGAGCACAAGATGATCAGGTGCTCTTAAGTTATAAAAAAAAAAAAAACTGTCAATATAAATCTCCCACCTTGATTACAATGGAGGTCTATGGTGACATAATCATAGGACAACCCATGTTGGTGCCTCAGTTAGGGATCAAGCAATTAGGGTCATGACCCAGACCCGTACTAAAAGACAGTAATGGTGCCTTTAGTCATAATGTTGCGGGGTTGTCTAGAAAGTGTACTATTGACTCAAGAACATAGACATCAGTGGATGATGGAAATAAAATTTGATAGAAGATGGCTGACGATGGAAGTCTCTTTGGGTGTTGACCCCTTCTGAGGATGTGGTTTGCTAACACTGAATTAACATGCTTTTGCCATTGCTCTACTTGGCCGATGATGGAGTGCTTCCTTAAAGTCTTAAAGGATCAAGCATACAAAATCCACTAGGAAAAGATGATATATATGTTTGCTAGTTTTTGTCAGACCTCAATTCTGTTTCTGAAATGTCTTTTCCTGCTTGAGATTGAGAGACTGCTGGAAATGATAATTTAGTTATTTTATTTGCCTTGGGGCACAGATATATCAGCATCAACACAACAAGCAGATGAGCTGTCCTGCAATGGCTCAACTCCTCTCAAACACCTTCTGCTACAAACGCTTCTTCCCTTATTATGCTTTCAATGTTCTAGGTGGCCTCGATAATGAAGGTCAAGTTAAGTATGCAGTTTTTTTCATCTATTTCATGCTAACGTCACGTATATCTTTGGACTACTGAAGGAAAGGGTTGCGTCTTCACGTATGATGCTGTTGGCTCCTACGGGAGGGTTGGCTTCTGGTTCAACTCTCATCATGCCTTTTTCGGAACACCAACTGAAGTCTCCAGGCCCACTCCCTTATTCTGAAGTCGTCTTCCACAATTTAATTTTACATGATAGTTTGAACCGCCCACTCCCTTATTCTGAAGTCGTCTTCCACAATTTAATTTTACATGATAGTTTGAACCAAATGACCACGCAGGATGGTGTTACGCCACTGTCAGACACAGAAGCAATTGATATGGTAAAGACTTGTTTTCATCTGCAACAGAGAGGGATATATACACTGTAAGCTTCAAAGCAACGGTCCTGAGTACACAGAAGTCTTGTTCCTGGTGTCATTGCTGCCTTTTGCTGCAGGGTTACTACAGAATGATTGCTTGGGATGCACATTGGTATGGTTTTTGAGGTTAGATTGTGTTCTCACTGCTCATCACTTGCTATCGTTCGGTTTTCAATGAATTCGTATTTTCCATCCAATGCAAGCAACTGTGTTTTATCCACTGGACGTGAATCTTCTGCATTTAGATGAAATCTTCGGAATATGCCATTGTATACAAGTTTTCATTCACAGTAAGTTAAAGCCAGAACAAAGATTTGGGAAATGTTCATGTGATACTCTTTAATGCTACTCTCCCTTTTGCTTTTCGAGAAAAATGAAAATTTCAACGTTGTTGCAAGCAGAATATCGGTACTTGAATGTAGGGCTTCAAAATTAGGTGTTTGATGTATTTCTTCCGCGCTATTTTTAATTAATCTCACAAGCAGTAAATTCAGTTTTGACAAGTTTAACTCTTTTTTTCGTTTATTGAGCTTTGTATGTTGTCAATACAAAGTAAAATTGCAATAGTGATCCTCGTAAAAAAAAAAAAAAAAAAACAGGGAAAAAGCACAAAAATTAAATACCCTCATTGCCATGGCCCATTAGCAACAATCTTCTTCACCTGATTATCCATACACCGTCAATGATAAGAATTAAGAACCATTCAGCAATCTGAGGCTTCTGTCAAAAGCTATTTTCTGATGCCCAACCCTTTTTCTCCAACTCAAGCCGCAGCGCCTGTTGCACATGACAGAGGTCCAAAACTGATTACTAATTCAGCAACATTAGGGCCACTGTTATACTATTATATCAAAAAAGACAGAGTAATGAGTGTAACGGGTAGAGGGAATTCAAATTTCACCTTGATCCTCTTTCTATTTGCATCAAAATCAAAATTTCCTAATCGAGATGCAGATCGATACTCAACAATGGGCTTCTTTCCAGGTGGAAACCAAAACTCAACATCATCAACAAGCTGATGGAACAACGATATAACACTGCATCAAAATTGCACTTGATATAATTGTATAGTTCATTAAATTGGATAGGTACTAATCTTAACCTACCCCCAGTACAGGGCTTTCGTATTCCACATGCAGATAATCATCTTTCTTCTCTACAATTCGTGGCTTGGACTTGTCTGCCTTTGTTGATTTTATCTGCAATTTGAGTAGGACGATAACTTAGAACTTGATCATTCTAATGACTCCAGATGTTAGGTCATTGGAAAAGGAGAGTGAAACGCTAGAAAAATATTCAAGTTAACGAAGCTAAACCACTTGTTTTGCATGGTTGGCTTAGAGATAAGAAAAAATTGCGAAGTTAATTCTAAAAACCATTGTTTTTTGGTTGGTAAGCAACAAGCATTAGCAAAGTATGTATGAGTAAATTTTATCCCCTTTTCCATTTTCTTCCAGAAAAAATCCAAGACTCGAACATCAGAGCATTTGTGGCCAAGTGGGAAATGGGTCCAAACTGTAATTCATATAACTGTGTAGTAGTGCTAGTAAAATCTACACCGGATCCATCTCCATACATGTGAATATATACACAAAATATATTAAGTTGGTATGTGTAAACTTCTTACCACTTGAAGAAGCTCATCCATTGCATCTTCTCTGCTTTTATTTCCTCGTTTCCCCTCGGGGTTGTAGTTCCTGTAAACGAGTGTATCATTGCCTTATTTTCAATTCTTTCAGTGTCCATTTGCATTAGATGATAATTTCAGTACATCCCAAAACAAAATGTGCAACCAGTGTAACAATACCATATGCCGTATCGGCTAACACAAAATGCCATGTTTTAAGTGCTCTAGTCCCCCCACAGAAGTGGATTCTACCAGCACTCGTCGTTCCCACTCTTTTTTGTTTTACCCAAACGAGAAAAGGGAGGTTCAGAATTTACACAATATGGGGAAAATTCAGAAAAAGAAATCCTACGTCGAAGTAAAAAATGATAAGAGTCGTGCAGAATTCATAAAACACATCTTCTTGAATGTATCAGACAACTTGCAGTTGAATATACACAACATAAAACCAAACCAAATTATATCTTGCATCTCAATTAATTGGGACGCTGAAACCTTGAACCGAGCACATTACAACGCTAGTAACACGCTGCCAGCAAGTGAGTAAAAACGATTTGGTACATCATATTGTATCATTCACATTTTGTGGAAGATCTTTACCACTAGTTCATCCAACTATCTCTGAACTAAAAACGATTTGGTACATCATATTGTATCATTCACATTTTGTGGAAGATCTTTACCACTAGTTCATCCAACTATCTCTGAACTTTTGTTTTTCGTTTTTTCAACTGTTATTCCTCCTTTTGAAAAGAAAAAACAATGAGAAATATGAAAAACCATCCTTCTCAGATTGGTTCATATTGATATTTTCATAAAACAATCTAAAATCATTTCTTCAAATGAAGTGTTTTCAGGGGTAAAAACCCCCTTCAAAACCAGTTTGTCAGACATCCTTTCTGTATGAGTTGTTGTCTTTTCTATTTCCAAGATAAGGAAGAGTATCCAAAAATGACACCAGTCTCTCTTACATAAAAACATTTTATTTCCACCATGGAGTTGTGTTTGAAAATTCTTTTTTCCCCCTTTCATCAGGTCAAGAGAATAAGAAGAAAAGAAATAAGCATGTCTTAGAAAACCCATGTTTTTTGAACGGGTATGTAACAAAACAGACAGGCGCACGCATGAGTAGTTCACTTTCTCATTGCCTTTCGATTCCCTTAAAAACCACGAAGGCTATAACAAGTAGTAATGCAGTTCGGCTTAAAGCCTAAGGGTATGAGTGGATGGATATCCACAATATTTGCAACTTTCACACAAAACCTAGAACATCTAAATCATGAATACCCTAACTACAAATTGGTGTATAAATTTACAACAATAGTAGACGGGTTGGACCTATCGCCAAAGTCAGATAATCAGAACTTTTTTATCTAAAGCTAAACAAAGGTCAGTAAATTATAAAAATAAGCCATGGTGAATATTAGTCCAAATTCAATGAAGCAACAAATGAAGTAACTTGTCTCCAAATATATATGATACTAACTCAAAAGATACAAAATATATACGCTTCTGCTACGCTCTCAAATCTATAATTATGGAGCTAGGGCACACTCCAAACCTGTGACTTAACTCCTAGCACTGAATGTAGCTTAAATTTAGTTGTTTCCACTCATTGGTCCGCCACAATAAATTCTTATAGCTGTCAAGCGCAAACAAGTAAGACAATCATCAGATGAAAGGAAATAGAGAGGTCTTACCAAGGTGGGGTATAGTGGGTGAGATCACTAGCATTCTCGGACGTTGATATACAGTTCTTTGTAGCTGGGCACAACGCCAGGCTTGGATTATTCTTCTGTACCCCAAGGTAATCGGGTTTAGTTCCGCTGCATCATATCACCGCCACCGCCACAAAACCAAAACCCCATATAAATTTCAACACAATAACATGAAATTGATACAAACGGTTTTCAAGGCCAAAAATAAACTCTTTTTCAACAGTTGGAACTGATTACAGCAAGCTAGGTTGAACCCAGAATCCAGAACTTAAGATCAGTACAAAAAGGGTAAAGATACCTCAAGTTGAAAATGGCCCCAATCAGCGCCACTTCGCTGCTCCTCAGTATTATTTCCCTGTGAAATCGTTTAAAATGTTTCAGCAATTCATAGATAGATACAAGTATAACCTATGCATTATAACAAGAGAGGAAAATAACCTGCGCCCCATTTTGTCGGTAGATTTATTGTGTCTTTTGTTGTTTTGCTGCTGACAGATAACGATTAGGGGAAGAGGATAGCCAGTGGACCGCTTGTTGTGACTTTTGTACAAGTATGAGCTACTTCGCAATGCCGTTGAAGCCATTTCCTGAACCTCCCTCCTCCTCCTCCTCCTCTCTCTCTCTCTCTCTCTCTCTCTCTCTCTCTCTATAGCTCTATAAAATTAAAAAATCAATGAACACACCAAAACTTGTCCGTTCAACAGCAATACGAGCATGAAGAAGGCATTACATGTTTCTATTAATTATATTTTAAAGGGTAAATTGCACTTATCTCCACTGAGGTTTTTGAATTTGTCGTTACTTACCCTGCTTTTGAAACTATTATGCACTTTGCTCCCTGCCGTTAAATTCCGTTTAGTTATGGGTTAGTTTTTGACGAAGTCACTATAATGCTTTTTTAAAATACCTAAAATATCCTTGGTAATGGCTATATACATAGAATTTTTTTTTTTTACGCTCACAATACTTATTTCTTTCCTCACCAAGGTATGTAATTTCTTTTGTTTTAATTAATTTTTTTACAAATGCATTAGTTGATTATTTATTTATTTATCGACATACTAGTTTTGATTTATCACTAAAAAGTAACGTACATTTCACAATAAAGATTAAAAAATAAAAAATAAAAAAATAACGATATTAACTGCTATCCAATAAAGTGGTATATTTTTTGAATCGATCAAAATGAACCATTTTGATTGATTCTCTGCGCATGTAATTGGCCAAGAATTTTAGTTTTTTGAATTGACCAAGATGGTCTATTTTTGAGCTACATGAATTAAAAATGGATTTTTTGGTCACATAAAGCACACGTTGGGTTACAAGTTCAAAACTCTTGTTTGATTCAAAACACCTATTAAGAATAAAACATCAATAAAATAGAATTTAATCAAAAGAAAATATTAAAAAAAGTGAAAGAGTTTTCAATTTTTAGTTCGGTTTGGCGGACAATAACACTTCATATATAATAACAAAATTGAAAGACCAAATTGTAACGGATTCAGTCATGCTAGGTGAAGGTTGAACAAAGGGAACTACTAACCTATAACCTCTCTGCATGCTATATTTTGGCTAGTGGATGTCTGTGTCTAAAGGCACAAAGCAAATCAAAATGCACAAGTCAAATTAATCTAAAACCGACTTCTCACAAATTAATCGTCAAATAAATATTACTAGCGTCTAAAGACACTTATCAAAATCGTGACTGCAAACTAAATTAATAACTCTTGTTAAACTACTGATTACGACTAATCCAAGTCAACTTAAAAAATTGACCTTCAAAATAATTGTAACATATGGTCTTTCAAATTCGTTAGTGATCATAAGATGAAGTCGACAACATCTTAACTTACTACTAAGCAACAAAGAAACTGATTAAGATTTTTTCTTTTTTTTTGCTCTACTAGTTAACTTAAAGTTTAACTTGTAAAAATAACAAATAAATTACGAGTAAAGAAAAAATGAGTTAAAAAATAATAAAACTGAATGCCACTGTCAGCACTATGGTTGGCACTATCAGGAAGTGATATGCTCCCCGTTGTGGGCAATTACTTGAAAAAACGTAAAAACAAGTGCCAAACATGCGAATATTACTGCCCGATTCACATGGACGTAGAACATGTATGCAAGCGACACGACTTACCATTCACCACGTGATATTTTTGACCAGTGCTCCCGATTGTCTATTGAATTCCTCTATAAATAGTCCAAGAGCGCTCCACTCTCGTATACACGAAATCACTACTCTAGAGCTTTCAAGTTGATTTTACTCTCTCCTCACAATAAGCTAACTTAATGATCCGCTACAACAAAGACAGTGATAATAAATTTATTTGCAGCTGACAAAATAAAACATACTAAGCCCCAAGGTTAGAATAAGTGATAAATTAAGTCATGATAAGCACCTGAATTCTCTTGGGCCACCCGAAAGGCTACGCCTTTGCACATGATGGGAAAAGCTAAGAGATCCGATTGGTTGATCACATATTGGTTTTAAATTGGAAACCAGATTAGCATAAGTTACAAGTGGGTGCAGAGTAAGTACCAAAACCAGTCTATTCTGTAAACACTCGAAACCAAAGTGGATGCACAGGCTTCCGAGACCAAGTAAGATCAGGCCATGCAAATAAAGGAAACCAAAAATCTGTTCATTTTCTTTTGCTGCATCAATCTACCTTCTTTTCTCTATAAGCTGCGAATCTCTTCAGATGTGATAGTTAAAGGTATAAACTTTTGATGGGACGACTGAGAAGTCAAAACGGTAGCAGGACACAGGCTTCCTGCCAATGGTTCATGGTGATGCAGTAGCAGATTCCTTTCATGATGGATGAAGTGCTGGAGCTGCCCACAACTTCACTTTCTTGTCGAGACTGGCAGTGGCTAAAACCAATTCCTGTTTATCTCCTGATAAGAAACCAAATGAATTAACACATTGTGATTCTGTGTAGCAAGAGAGAAAAATCGGAATATGATTCAAATTAGACAATCAGTCACTGGAAAGAACTGAATTAATGTTCATGAGACGACTAATAAAGACACGTCGAATGCTGACACATGTCAGAAACACCAGACACAGGTTGGACACCCCGCCAAACATGTGCTTTTTTTGCTGACCACTGAACAGCCTTAGATTCTTGGGACATACGTACCCAGCACTTATACACGTGACACAGAATTTAGTGGGAACAAAAGAACACGGGATGCAACTATAAAATCATAACATTGTAGAATTAAACCTATTGATCATGTATCCTGTACCCTTCTAAACTTCAGGAATATTGTCTTAGACGATGGAACAATTTTTTCCGAATAATGGAATGTCGTTTCTACTTCAATTTTAGTCAAAGGTGACACAAAATGGCAATATAATTGTACTACTTAGGTTTTGGAAAACTCAGCATTAGCATCACTTGGAACTTCCAAATGTCTTGCGTTGTTCCTTATTAAATTAATTCTCATGTTTATGTGTCCGTAGTAAGCCAAGACAAATTATGAACAGAAGCTGCAGAAAAGCGAGCAAGATATGAGGAAGGGATGGCGACAAAAACAAAATGCAAAAAATCTCCTGCTGACTGACTTGGCTGTTTCTACATTTATATTTCATATTTCAGACTCTAAATAGGTAAGTCACTTACTTTGCTCTCAAGTCTCAAGGTTGGAAAGTAAGAAAAGCCAACAGGTAAAAAGTGGAAACTTAATTTTTCAGTCTGCAACTCTTTCTATTCCCAATGTTTTTACAAAAGACCCTTCGTAAGCCCCAACAATTATTGTGTTATTGTTTTTTTGGGAAATTTTTAAAAAAAATTGATTTTTTTGTTCTATCGGGTCACTAACCCGACTCAGGCCTGCAAAAATGTGAATCGAAAGTGAATCGATGATTCATGCGAATCGGGCGATTCGGAATCGATTCACCGGTTCTTTTACCGATTCAGTGCCAGTTGCGATTCGTTGTTAGGTTCGAATCGTTTGCATGGTGTATCGAATCGAATCGTGCGAATCGTATCGTGAATCGTACGATTTTGATAACTATGATTTAGACTACGTAATCATCAATATATCTTTAGATACAATATTTTTATTGATTGCTATATTATATTTGCATTTTTAATATGTTTTAAGAACGTGACCGAATCGGAGCGATTCACGATTCGATTCGATTCACGATTTGTACACGGACCTTTTCGATTCTCGATTTGACAACTATGCTTGTATGCAATGTACAAGATGGAAACTGTTTGGAAACATGATAGCCTTTACAATGCTTTTTGATTGAGGGAGAAAAAGGAAGATGGCAGCAAATACAACCACCGCCAAGCACCTTGGTGTCCACCGCACTTTCAAACAAGGAGAATCGAATTGCTAGCAGATTAGATAGTTCATTGAGGAACTCCCCCACTGCAGACACTTAACTATCTCACACCACTATTTTTTTGCTCCTCGTCAGGTAAAACAAGAAAACAAATGTAGAGCCAAAAGAAACTCATCAACTTTCAGTCATGAAGGCTCGAAAAGAATTAAAGAAAGGGATCTAGAGTTTTTGAGAAGAGGAAGTCAGCTTTAATCGAGGTTCATCCATGAACACTCCATGGTTTCTGTCTCTCCAACTACTTGACCAAGAAGGACGAATACCAAGCCTTCACAGCATAGGGGATAAAACAATTACAATTCCTTCAAATTCCCCGAAAAAAGAGCCTTCAAAGTTAACTTTTAACAAAAGTTTGCAAGGAAATTACCAAGTATAACCATTGGTAGAAAGTCACAGTAGCATAATCTCGCTGGTGTATCCGTATATTTGAGCAGGACAGGCAGAACCAATTCCTATGCTGGGTCAATATATGGGATCTAGCAACGTGGAATTAATCAAAATCTTAGATTAATTATAAGTGGGTACCCTGTTTCCATACCATTGGGCAAATCTTCAGTTACCATAACGCCTAAGATTGTATTTAAAAGAAAAATCAGCAAAATTGGTCATGGGAGGGAATTAAAACCTAGTTCACAGGTATTCAAATAGTCTGAAGGAGACAATTATTAGACCGGGCTACAACTTTGACATGTTCAGTGTATTGCAGATAGGAAAATGGTTGTTAACAACTCCTAGCAAACAAGTGAAAAGCAATCCAAAAAAAAAAGACAACTCAATTCGAGGATTTGCCCTGGCCCATTTCAGGGAATTTCCCATTGGCTGCTTAGACTTAAGAGAGAGTAAAAAAATTAAGTGCTTAAACAGTAAACCAAAAGGGGAGAAGAGATTACCAATTGGTATCGTCCTAGGGGCCCATGCAATGTCTGTGATGTCACCTGCATGATAGAAGAAATTCAAATAAAAAATAAAAATTTGAATAAAAATTCAAAGAAAATTTACAATGGACGTCCAAAGGGATCTGATGGGTAGCATCCAAACACAGCAAGTAACAAAAAAGCATCAATGAAACAAGGACCTCAGCAGAAGTCAAAGGAAAAATTGAAATTGCAGGGTCCTAGACGAGGGCAATGATCATTCTGTGTGTCAAGATCAGAAGGGTCTACTTCTGTAACTGGAAGCCCAGGTACGATGGGCAAGTGAACCAATATTCTGAAGACCCCTCTATACCAGCAGAAACATTCACATCCAATAACAACCTCGTACTCTGACAAGAGAATGACAATAATTCACATAAACCTCCAAAAAAAGACGCCCACTGTGGCTCTTCTAACCTTATGCATCACTACAAGAACATCAATGGTCCAATGTGAATGAAAGAGTCTAGGTTCATGCTCTAGTATGTTGGTTGGCCGTGTGAAATCAGGCAACACTATTCACTCATCAACTAATGCACTTAATGATGTTCACTAATTAGAATGCATGAAC